>OZ038387.1:4197054-4334174 GCA_964036045.1 Eutreptiella sp. 'Long Island Sound 2002' | reverse complement strand
ATGCATTAGGAGCTAAACCTTTTCTATGCCTGTATTGGTGGCAACTATGGCTGCTACCTTAATAGGTGGAGGCAGTACTATAGGAGATACGGCTTTATATTATAATGAAGGATTATTAGTTATGTTCCCACTAGTAATTGGGTATGTAGCGTATATATTTTTTGCTCATTATATATTACCAAAGTTTGATAAATATTATGGAGAAGTGAGTATAGCTTCTGTCAATGCTAGAATCTATGGAGATTCGGTGGAAAGAATGACAGGTATAGTAGCATATCTCTACTGTTTTGGTGCATATGCGATGCAAATAAAGGCAGTTGGAATTGTCATAGAATATACACTAGGTTATAAATCGATATTTGCAACATGTTTGTCATTTATAATAATAACTGCATATACTGCTTTTGGTGGTATAAAATCAGTTATTCGAACAGATGTTATACAATTTTTTAATTTTTATAGTTATTTTACCTATAATTGCAGTTTTTCTCCTGAAAGAAAATGGGGGGTATACGCAGTATTTGAAGAAACTTCATGGAAGACAAGCGATAATTTTAACCTAATAAATTACATATCTCTATTTATATTTAGTTTAGCGCCAAAAATATATCCTATGTTTATACATAGATTATTAATAGGAAAAGATAAGAATAAAAATAAAGAAATAATATATTTTACGGTTTTAATGCAAATCATTTGTAGTCTTTTTGCAATAATAGTAGCAGCAGTAGCGCTCAGCAAATATCAAGGGATGGAAGGTAATTCGGTATTCTTTAAAACAATAGGAGATGTTATTCAAAATAACTTTTTCATGCTCTATTTTCTATAGCAATGCTTGCAGTCATTTTATCATCAGCAGATTCATTAATAAATACTGGAGCAATTATTTTTGTAGAAAATGTTATTAAAGATAAGATAAAAAATAGCAGTAGTAAATTGAGAATGGCAAAGATAGTTACTGTTATAAGTGGATTTTTAGGATTGTTTATTGCTCTTAAAAGTACAAGTTTATTATCAATAATATTCTTTTTGCTCAGTGTTATTCTGCAACACTTTTGATACCTTTTGTTGGCGGTTTATTTATTAAAAACGCGGATTCACATATATTTTGGGTGAGTTCAATAACGGGATTCATATCATATACATTATTAAAGATTCTAGCTCCAGAAATTGAACATACAGCTTATGTTATAAGTCTTTTTATGAGTTTTATAGCATTTATACTTACAATATATCTTGTTAAAAAAATATAATTAATCATGAGAAATACTTAGTTAAATTAGAAAATATTACTGAAAATATAATAAAACAAATGAATATTCCAGTAAGTAAATTAGGTTATGCGATAATACCAGTTTCTTTTTTTACAACATTTACTCAAATTATTTCTGATGGAATAATTATAAATACAATAGTATTTATGGTGGCTGCAGGAATAATAGGACTTCTTTCATTTTTATAGATACAATATTTGAGCATCAAAAAAGAATATTACGCAATTGTTATGTGCTGTTTGCAATATGGTATTGCTTTCCTTTTTTATCAGCTTATTTATACTATACTTTACCAAATTCGAACGTAGCATTTGCTAACATGGTGATTTCTTGCACATTACTTGCAGTGATTTTCTCATCTAAAGTATTATGTATATTTATGACTATAGGAGCTTTATTAGGAAGTTTAGTATTTGTCATACTAAGACCTGTTGAATTTGGGGTATTTATTTCTCATGCCACAATTTTAGCATCAATAGTTTTATATATAGGTATTATATCTTATTTTATATTAAGAACAAAAGAAGCTGGAATAAAGAAAATTATATCTGAGTTATTAAAGAAACTTCTGGAGGGGGGAGTAATAAATCTTCTATTATTCTAAATCAATATTTAAAAGTAATTGAGGTAGTAAAAAGCACGAAAAGGCAAAAGAACTTTTTTTAGAAAAGAGATCAGAATTTAAAGGATATGAAGAATCTAATGATATTATAGCAATAAATATAGAAGAATTAGTTGAAATACTTAGGGATTATCTGTCTTTAATAGAATTAGAGAAAGGAATTAAGTTTGAAATTCAAAATACAATCAAAGATATAACAATAAATAGGCCTATATCAACGATATATACAATTGTATTTAGTATAGCATATCAAATGATTGGGTTTAATGAGAAGATAAATAAAATATCAATAACTAATAAGAATAATCAAATAGTTATAAAATATAACTTACCAAATCTTGAATTAAATATTAGTGAGATAAAAAGATATGTTAGAGGTAGTAATAATCCAGAAGAAATAATAAGTTTTAGTTTAATAGAAAGGATTATAAGTGAGCAGAAGAATATGGAAATAAAAACTAGCAAAAATTCAATAACATTAACAATTATATCTGTAACTAAAAGTACAAGAGGTGAAGATATAGAATATATTAATCTTCTATCGTCAGAAAGTAAAACCCCAAAAGTATTCAATTAGTCATTAAAAGTAGAATTAAGAAACCCATTTAGAAAACTTTAGATCGGGATGAGTTAAATTCCTACGGAAAGAATAATCGTATATATTATCAAGAGCAGCAATTATATCATTGAAAGCAGGTGATATATTATTATTCACTGCATAAGAAATAACGTAATCAAAAGAGTTTTTTAATAAATCGCAATTAATATTTAAATCTTTAGATAGTAAATCAGAAGCTTGAGTTTTAGAAGATTTATGACCAACAAGCTCATCAATACTACAATTAAGTCTTTTAGCAATAGCAATGACAGTTTTTATACCAGGATTGTTAGTGTCTCCTGATAAAACTTTTAACATATGATTTCTAGATACACCGGCGGAATCAGCAAATTTAGCCTGATTAATTTCAGAGAAAGAATTAATATTTAGTATTCTTAATATATTTTGTCTTAAATCTTGAGTATCAAAATTTTCATTCATGTCATAAAAAAGTATTTACATGTTTAAAATAGTGCGTTACATACTAAAAGTATATTTTTAAATAAAATAAAGTTTTGGTATTTTATTATACTTAATAAACATTTATACATTAACTATGAATTTTGTCAATTTAGAAAATGTTAAAAATTATAAAACAAAATGATTACAGAGGGAGTGAAATATTAAAAATGGAACAAGTTACGAATTTTATCCAAAAATACATAGTTGATTATTCAACCGCATATATAGCTGTTTTACTAGCGATTCTTTTTCTTATTTTTGGATACATAATTTTTAAAAATAACGATTAGTAGGTGAATAATGTTAAGCGACAATTATCAAAATCTAATAACGACAATTAAACTAGGAGTAAAATGATTACACAAGCAAAAAATATATAGCAATAGCAGTAATAACAGCAGGAATAGGGAGTCTAGTAGGATGTAATACAACGACTAAAATGATAAAACATGGAAAATTGGAAGTTGCGACTAAATGAGTGAAACAATATTTTTGGATCCAATAGAGGGTGAAAAAAAGGACTGTGTTGCTACAAATCAGAAATACTAGTGACAAATCAGGATTAGAAATTGAATCAAAAATCAGGTCAGCAGTTGAGAGCAAGGGCTACCGTATAGTTAATAACCAAAACAAGCAAATATAATGATCCAAGTAAATATCTTGCAAATTGGAAAGTCTACTTTAGAAAACCCATTTGAGGCGCTAAGTGGCGGATATGGTAGTGGGTTAGAGGGTTTTGCCACTGGTACGATGCTAGCAGGAGCAACAGGAGGCTCTGGCAGATCAATGCTAGGAATAGGATTGCTTGCAGGAGTAGGAAATACAATACTAGATGCAGCTGTTGAAATTGTGAACTTCACAATGACAACTGACCTACAAATAAGCGAAAAAGCAGACGGCGAGTATGTGAGTGAACGTAGTGATGCATCACTAAAGCAAGGGACGAGTGGCTATAAGAAATCCACATGGGAAAAGAAGACTAATTGGAAAAAATATCAAACAAGAATCATGAGCATTGCCAAGAAAACCAATCTGAAGTTTGAAGAAGCAGAACCTAAGTTAACCGAAGGCCTAGTCAAATCAATCTCAGGGTTGCTATAAAAATAACTTAAAAATAAAGAGGTAGGTAAAATGACTAGGGTAAATGGGATAATTACAGAAGACGTACGAGTGAAAGCAATCAAAGAAAGTCCAATAGAAATAGGAGCGTGGATCAAGATTCAGCAAGAAGATGGTAAAGAATGCTCTGGACTGGTCTGTAACTACGCAAGCCTCGAGTATTGTTATTTGCATGAGGACGAATTAGAGAGAGGCGTATTAGTTGAGATAACGGGTATAATGCTATCTAGACAAGATAACGACTTCATGATCATAGATGAAGGAGTTGGAATTAGGATTTTAAATTAGAAGAAAAAAAATTAAAGAGGTAAAAGAAATGGCAAGAAATAAAAATAAGCAAAACATAGAAATAAAATCAGAAGAGAGCCTTACAGAATTTAAATAAAAAATAAAGAGTTATAAATGTCAATAAAAAAAGGAATTATCAAGGAAGTAGCGAACGAAATTGAATCATTGGGTGGTTTAATGTATGAGATAGAAAGTTATAAATTACAGCCATATTGGAAAATGAGTGAGGAACAAGAGAGTAAGTATAAATTCGGATTAAAAGCGCCAGTAGGAGAATTAGAAGATTATTTTAAGAATAATCAAAAAAAAACTAAGAAAATGTATGAATATATCCTTAAAGGAGTAATTGCATCTGGGGATATAGAGAAATTTAAGTATGTAATAAGATTAACACCAGGGAAATATGTGAAAAAGATACTATCAACAATAATAGAAGTGAGCCACGGGAAGGGAGTAAATGAAGAGTTAGCTTTAGAAATGAATAAAAATTACACTAGAGGGAGCGTCAAAAGAAGGAGAGATATTAAAGAAGATAATAAGTGGAGGAGAGGCAGGAAGTGCTGCTAGTTACGAATATTATAAAGTAGCAAAATATTTATTAGGTTTTGAAAACAAAAAAAGCCATTAAATGGGTATAATTTATACGATATGGAAGATAACAGCAAAAATTATTTTGCAGGATTTAAGTGGATGATAGAGCAGGGAATTGGTTATGAAAAATCAATGATAGGAAAAATATTATGCCAAGATAAGCTGTATAATATGAATAAAATAGAGGTATTTAAAGATAAGGAAAAGGTTTTAGAGGCTACGGAGTTTTTAAAAAGTATAGGACTAGTAGATGAAGAAAATGTAGCGTATATAATATCAAAATGTGAAATTGATAGCGAGGGCAGTTCAGCCATATAGTTTTAAAAAGCCGTATGGAGTAGATAAGGGGTACTTTCAAAAAATAATAGCAAAAGAGCCAATTGGAGAGGTAGAATTATTATTAGATCATCTAAGTTTACAAGAGAATTTAAGAGAATCAAATACAATATTTAATGCAATTTACTTTGTAAGAGAAGTAGAAAGAGCAGAAATATTGATGGATTACCTAATAAAAAGCAGCAGAGAGTTTAGTGGTCAAAATATTGGGTATAAATTAGTTAATCATACTGAATCAAATATTATTAGGTCTGTTATTGATAAAATGAAGGAAGCAGAAGTGCCAATAAAAAGGATGTATGATGAAGATTATGAAAAATATACAATATATAAAATGGAGAAAAATATGGAGAGCTGTGAGAGTAATAAACTAATTGCAGAGTATATGGGAATAGAAGATCAAATAAATTGGGATGCATGTTTGAATACTCATGATGAATTATAATTCAAAGATTAAAAATATGAAATTACAAGAATATATAAAAAGAAAACTTAATATTGAGGCCGATTCAAGCAAAATTAACGAAGCTCTATTATTAATCAATATTGTCAGTGATGAAGAGTTAAACGAGTCTCTAGAAGAGAGGTTTGATGCTATTTTGAGTGAATTAAATTTAGAAAGCAAAGTAGGTAATTTAGAAGAATTAGAAATGCATTTAAGTTATGCAAAGAATTCAACATAAATATAAAAGAGCAAAGTGACGATGAGTTCTTAGATAGTATAGAGATAATCAATTTAATCTTGGGTACGCATAATTATAAAGATATTAGTTATGTTACAGCAAACGAATTATCTAAAATAAGTGTAGTATATGAGGCATATGGTAAAAGCTAAAAGAACTAAAGCTTAAAGATATTGAATTAATAGGAAGACTAGAAATAAATGCCATTAATAAGTTAGAAGAAACAGCAGAAAGTGAATTAAAGTTATTATGTAATTTTGTTAGAGAATTGAATGTCAATTTTAACAGTACATATAAGGAGCTTAAGAGCATATCTGAATTTCAAGAATTATTAGGTGATTTCAATTATAAGGAGAATTCATGGCTTACAGAAAAAGAACTAAACAAAATACTTTTTGTACTTAAAGCATTTAAAATATCAAAAATAGAGCAATGGAAAGGTGGTACAATAGAGAACCTTAGAGTAATAGCAAAAGAATTTGAACTGAATTTACCAGAAGTGAGTAAATTAGTATTAAAAAGAAAAATATCGGAGATAAAGAAGCTCAAGATTGAAGTAACAAGTGAAGTACATGATCTAAAATCTAGGCTAGAGGTAATAAAATACCTAAAAAAAGATTTGGAAGACATCAATCAATTAGAAATTGATAAAATAGTAAAAATCAGTGAAGTTTTAGGAATAAATGGAAGTAGGGAAACAATGAACCAACGACCAATACCCAGTGTGGATGGTACGATGCACAGCAGGCAGAGGCCAGTGCCCTGTGTCTCCAAACACCTCATCAGGCCATACAGAACAAAATCATTGTTTGAGGCTAGGCGCCTTTCTGCAGGTAGCACAGTGATGTTACAGGCGGTGCCCTATGATGTGTCCAGGCAGGTAAGGGAAGGAGGCCCACAGCCCTATTGTTTCACACCACCTTGAGGCTTCACCCGCATGTCACTGAACTATCCGTGTGCACAGCCACTGTTAATCGGGGAGCGTAGGAAAGATGTCATGGCGTCAATCATACGTCCCACCCCCCCCTGCGCGTGCGCGCGCGCACACACACACACACACACACACACACACACATACACACCGTGGGTGAGGTTGCGCCCGAGGCCTCGGTACTTGACAAACATGTCAGTCCACAGCTGCCAAAGCCCTCCAACAGAGACCGCAAGACTGTCGATCAGAGTCATGGTATACTACACAACGAGACCATGCGTGGTGCAAAAAGGAGGGTACACAGTCGCAAAAGAAATGCTGATGATGATGTCGATGAGAGCACAAACATCACTGCCACTGTTTGTATAGAAGGACATAATCGTGTGCACGTGTATGTGTGCGCGCGCGCCAAACGCCCAAGGCCAAATGCTTCACTGAACTGGGTTGATTTCATTGCCCCTCAGCGCATGCCATTTCGTGGTGTGTGCCTCCAAGCGCATTGATCCACGCACCGCCCATTGGATGGCTCAGTCACACAAATAGGCTCCAGACACCGAGTTGACTTCATTGTCCGTTGCAACTGTAATCTGCATACAAGTCTACCCCCCTGTGCTGCCATAATGTGACCAACAGCCATCATTTACTGCTCTTCTTCTGACCAGGAAGATCTCCCCGTTTGGATCTTGAAAGTCTCTCAAATGTGTCAACCCTTCAAACTCAAAAGGAAGTAAGCTCTCAATTGACAAATCAACCTGCAACCTGCAGATGCCCACAACCCCCAGGGTACTCCCTCATTCAAAAAAGGAAAAAGGGGGACCAGACACTGCATCATATTCGGGCGGTGTGCGACGGTGCTTGAGCGGTTGTTTTCGGCGCTGCCCTTGCGCTCTGCTTAGTGCTGAGAAAAAAGCAAAGATGGGGTGACAAAGGACCGCCCTGACACCCACACTCACTGGCACACACACACACACACACACACACACACACACACACACAGGCATGCGCGCGCGCATGGAATAGGACCACCATGCCTGTGCCTGGGTGGGATCGACTGATTTCCCTTGAGTCGCCCTTCAACACTTTCATGGGTATATTGGGGGATATTTGCATAGACTTTGATCCACCGCTGGGGGCTTTCGTGTGGTGGTCTGGTCAGGTTTAGGTGCAAAGAGGCACACACACCTCGGAATTGGTACGATTCCCAAAGAACACATTAAGAGACCCATCATCACCACCTCCATCAATACTGACCACCAGCGCCGTTTTAAATGGGGAGTCAAAGAAGCCGTAGCTCGCGTGCCCGGCCCAGTGGTGCAGTCCTGGGAGTGCAGTCGTGTACAAGGCACAGGGAAACCAGACCACCATATGTAGTGCGCTTCCACATTACCCCTTAGAACCCACAATGTGGTGGTGCAGCAGATTGATTATCCGCTCACACTTGACTCAGACACAAACACCATCGTTGCATCCATTACTATTCCACACCTTGTGCAGTTGTCTACTCCCAGTATTTTCTGCACCAAACCCTGCAGCTGTACCCGACTACAGTGCAGCTTGCACTTTTTTCCATCTCTGACCGCAGCATCCTCCTGAATGGCCCTGCAATGGAAGCCCGGTGGCCGATGGGAGCAGCTCTCAGTATTGCAGGTGCGCAGACTTGCACCAGTGCACCGTGTATTACTCATTGGTCCTAGGGTGAGGCAAGGGTCACCTGTTTGCATGGGCGGCAGTATTGCCTGCAGCTCCTCATGCAGAGAGATCCCATCACCAATGTCCTGCACGATGACCGAGTCAAATGTGCTTTTCGGCGGAGTAAACGGACTGATTTGGAGGAATCTGATCAAGAAAAGCGATGCCAACGGTCCCAAGCAAAAGAACCGTTGTGCTCCTTTGTGCTGTTACCCTCAATC
Source organism: Eutreptiella sp. 'Long Island Sound 2002' (assembly GCA_964036045.1). Lineage (NCBI taxonomy): Eukaryota > Euglenozoa > Euglenophyceae > Eutreptiales > Eutreptiaceae > Eutreptiella > Eutreptiella sp. 'Long Island Sound 2002'. The sequence goes on along the minus strand of OZ038387.1, from coordinate 4,325,360 downwards.
CAACATTTCAACAAATTCAACAATTCAACAGGAATGAGAGGACTGTTACTCTCCACTGGCCTGCAGCAAGTGCTGCTGCAGTTGTTGAATGTGGTTGATGTGTAGGAACCACACACACAATGAGAACCGCAAAAACAAGAACAGAGCAAGAAAAGCGGTGAAAGAAAACTCCTCAGGGACAGCAGAGCTGCCCTAGACGTCTTTCGGTCTGTCAGAAAACGCGGCAATGTGCTGCACTGTATATCATCAGTTCAGATCCTGCTCCCTGACCTGCCCTGAGAATCGTGCAGCGTTCATGACAGACCACAAATTTCACCTACGGAGGAGGTCGTGTTGTCTCGTCAACATATGCAACCTGTGCTAGGTTCGTCCACCTAACCGCACACACACAGGGGGATAGGGCAAAGGGGAGGGCGGATTGAAATGTGGCACTGCGTGCCCGAAGCAGGTGTATGTCAGTGCACCAGGTTGGGGTGTATTCCTCGGGTTGTAACTCAGTTGGTATCACCTGGTCGGTATAACTACTGTCATCCCACACTGCGTTTCGAAAAAGCCAGTGCATCAATTTATCGACTGCAGTTGCCTGTGGGCAGGGCTGGTGGTGGCCTATCGCCCACGGGGATGCCGAGTACACACGGCGCACTGTTTTGTGCATCGCGCGCATCACATCCATGTGCTTGTAGTCATAGGCGCGTGCTACCTGGACCCAGGATAGAGCGGACAGGATTTGTGCACCCCAACTGTGGAGCCAAGGCTGCGCACTCGTGAGGTTGCTTGTAAAAATGCAGCTCAAGTATTCTGGTGCCGCACGGCTGGGCGTCATCAGCGGTTTCCCAAACCGCAGATCCCAGTCTGGCTTGAGCGCTGAGGGGTGGGTCGAGCTCCGTCCTACCCCCGCCCCAACGGTCATGCTGATCCCCAAGGCCTGGGCTGTCTAGGTCAGGCAGTTTCCCACACAGCAGTCGTCTCCCCCGTCGGTGCATGGGCAGAGGACCTCAAGGTCCCATACACGGGAAAGGGTTTCTGTGACTACCTGGATTATATCGGTGTGTGTCCCTGGTCTGTGGTTGGACGCAAACAGAATATTGTCACGAAACTGGCAGAGACTGAACCACAGCGGGCCCCGTTGCCAGTAAACGTACCCCTCATCGGAAATGTTGAGCGCACCCCAGTCACGCAGTTTCTTCCCCGCCCTCTTTACTTTCCACAGGGTGTGGAGGTCGGCACTTTGGGCTGAGAAGGGGCCACCCATCGGAATGCTGCCCTCCCTTTGCCACAGGGTTCCCACTGCCTGTAGCATGTTATTTTCTGCGAGCTCAAACTTTAGCAGGCGCGACAGCAGGTCATGCGTGATACACCAAAACCGTGTGTTTGTGGCTTGCCCGGCGCGGTCCAGTTTTGCGCTTTCTTTGCTGACGGACCACTGCACGTTCACCTGGCGCCAGCGACGTTTTTTGTAAATCCAGTTTGATGCCTCAGTAAATGATTTGAGAACATCACGTGGGTTTATGTTATCAAACTGTTTCTTGCAATCCATTTCAGTTAGGGACAGGGCACCTTTTTGAGAAATGAACCGGAACCACCCGGACACTTGTTTGATGTCGGCACACTGGAAGTTGTGGGTGATTTCCTGCTGTAACAGTCGCAGCATACAGGTAAAAGACCGGGCGGCTAAACGGAGTTGTTGGCTGTTGAGAACAGGTGCTGGGGATGCTGAAATACCCCTGAAAACCCATTTTTCGGTTCGGAGGGACTTTGCTTTGGCAAGGACATAAAGGATGCACAGTCTGCCCTTTGGGTTGCGCTGCAGACTCATATCTCTTACCACTTTAGCTATCATGTTGTTCCACTGGTCCACGGTGCAGCCTGCAGGGGTGAAATTTTCTTTTCTCACAAATTCTTCCACTTGATCCCAGAGCCAAGCAGAGCAAAACCCCCACATTTCCCCGGCTCCCTTGTCCACAATACGCACGTACTGTGAACGGGACAAGAATCGGGACAAGCGGCTGAGCTGAATCAGCAAGTTACCGGATTCCGGAAACAAAGACATGGGGAGTAAGGTGTCGAGGGAGGGCACCGCAGTCTGCAGGTGCTTGCAGAAATCTTTGATTCCTAACACTGCCTGTGCCCGGGCACGTCTGCCTGGGACGGGCACGGGATCATTGGGGCGTAGGCTTTCATGTCCCCCCACCGCAAAAACTGCAGGGAGCGGCGCTGCATGTCCGTCAATGTGCAGGACCTTCCCAAACTCGGAGGCCCTGTCTGAGAAGTCCCAGCATCTGCAGGGTGGTTTGCTTATTTGTCGGGACTGGCACATTGCATGTGTTTGGAACAGTGACTTCACTGTATGGGGGTTTGATCGCACAATCTTGACACTGTGCTTTAGAGCCTGGCGTTCATATGCTTTCAGTGGGGAGGCGTGTAGGATCTTCCGTACAATGTTTGTAATGACGGTTTTCTGCAGTTTCGTGAGGTTGGGGACTACAATAGTCCCACACAAGTGGAAGGGCAGGGCGAGTTGTTGTGGGGTGTCGCGCAGAAATACTTGCAGCGCCTTTACTCGTGGTGTATCCCTTTCTTGTTTTGCTTGACGTAGTTCCTGTAGCACGTGGAGCACTGTGCTTGTGATGTATGCTCGTTTTGTGTTGGAGGTGTCGTTTTCGGATATTCCGGGTGGTATGTCATTGACAAAACAGTGCCGCAGGTCCGACCACCAGTTTCTCTCAGCCAACCCTGCTTGGAATAGAGACTCGCAATATTGCACGGGGATGGATACCCAGTCGGACATGTTTGTTGTGAGAAGCAGTTTGTGAAATGTGGCACAGTCTACCGCCGCCCGTGCATCAGTGTGGTGCTTGCGTCACCTTTGGACAGGGCTCTGGCCTGTCTGTCCCACGTACACGGCACCGGTGCGGAGATTTATATATACATATGTATACATACATACATACATATATATATATATATATATAATATATGTATATATATATATATATATATATATGTGATTGTATACAATCACATGACGAAGTGTGGGGGTGGAACATGAACAAACCATGCGTTTGTGTGCGCCTTGCGGCGGACGGCACGAAGAGAGGGAAGGGTGGTGTACGGCCAGAAGGGGATGCTGGCTTGCATGAGCTCTGCCCACCGGCCCAGGTTTGTGTCACCTAGTGCCCGGTGCATCTGGTATTGAAGCGCAGCCAGGATTGCTTCCCTGTGGGGAGGGTGTGTGTGTGCGAGGTAACTTGTTCCGTACTCCTGGAAAAGCATATGGAGCCTCTTGGTCTGGGTGGCCTCCGTGTTTCGGATAGCCGCAGGGGTTGCCCATAGCACGTGCCTCTCAATGGCGCACACCTTGCGGAACTGTTGCATATCCCCCAAAGCCGTGTCCGCTGGAGCCCATACCCACACACACACACACACGCACACACACACACAGACACACACACACACACACACACACACACACACACACACACACACACACACACACACACACACAATGTGACGGAAACCAATGAACCAACGACCCCAAGCACCCACTGTGGATGAGCACAACAGGGCAGGCGAATCACAAGGCACTAGTCTCCAAACACCTCATCGGGCCAACATATTGAAGAAAGTCATGTGGCTAGGCGCCTTTATGTAATAATTCAGGAGGAGCAAGGATGTGGGAGGTTTCTCCCCAATGTTCTTGAGTCACAGACCCCTGACCCTCCCAACTTCTGGACCAGCCAGGGAGAGGGAAGATGCACGGCGTGTACCGCAACACCACTTGTCATGTTGCCGAGTTCTTTGAGGCAGGCGTAGCCGCTTGCTCGCACACACACAAAAAGGGGATCAAATTCCAATGAGGGTGGGGGTGGGGGTGAGGGCAGGTGTCCTTGGGGGCGACTGGCTATCGACACTGTGTGCAAAAGGGGGGCATGAGAGCACCACGCCCCTGTTGTACCATCAGGGGACAAGGATGGCGGCAACGTCCAGCTGCTGTAGGAGGCGCCTTGCCAGTGTGCGTGTTTTGGTTTAACCACTGCAGCGTCCAAGTGCTGGCGCAGCACTTCAGCATAGGCAGGGCTGCAATGATGTGGTCATGTATTGGATTGTTTGTTTGTGGTCGTGTTGGCTTGTGGACAGGCCGTGCACAATTGCTGCGTGGGCTGTGTGCGCTGTCTTTTTTGTGGTGAATCCGGACAGCACGGACACACACACACACACACACAATTGAAGCGAGACGACACACACACATACACACCACAATGCATGCACACAGAACACATGCGCACAACACTCACACACCTACCCCTATAAGAGGATGAAATCAAAAGTGGCTACATAACCCCTGCCTTCTCGGAGGTCCCCAACAGGGGGACAGAATCAGAAGTGGCTACACAAATGTTGCCTTCTTGGGCGCCCACAGGAAATGCCCCCAAAAAACTGAGCATTTTGAGTATAAACAAAGGGGGCGACCGGTTTTACTTTCCGGCGCCTGTGGCGCCAACCAATCTCCATATTGGCCTGAACTATGGTCGGGACCTTTCAAACATTTTGGCCCCCTGGAGGGTGTGTGTGGGTGTGTGTGTTTTGGGGTGGAATAACAGCAAGCATCGAATATCGTTGAGCTTGATTGCTGGGCTTTGCACTTGATAGAGTGCACTGGAGTGCAGAATGCAGCAGGGCACAAGATCAGCAAAGGGCAAGAACAAGGACCCAGCACTCCGGCTGAAGCTCTGTTTTGTTTAGTTTTTGTTTTTGTTTTGAGTTTTAGGCGCTCAAGGTGTCATTGAGTGTGTTCACGAGAACCTCGGAAGCATTGATGGTGCAAATATATACAGCACTAGGCAACCCAGAAACTGAGTTCGTTGGTGACCTTCACCATATGCTATCATCTTGCACTTGTGATCCATCAACAACGAGTGCATTCAATACTACCACGCCACTCAGTGACATTACTAAGGATTACTAAGGGGGATCAATGGTCGGTGCTGATCGACTGAATGTCCCCGCCATAGACACTTTCAGCCATTAGTCCAGAGGTTCTCTCACATATGCTTGTGTCCCCTTCTTGGTTGGGGTGCTCCACTATTCGATGTACAACAAGTAGGTACAAGATTTCAATCAGCGGTGCCAGTGGCAGCTGCATTTGTTATATAACCTGGATTACTAAAGGGGGGGGGGGGGCTCAAGCGCAGTGCGTGCGCAGTGCAACTATTCGGGCGTTTGGCTGTACTAGAAACCCATACTTTGTGATACTCTGGGCATCATTGCAGCAGCTAATCATACTACCTTTGGTGTTCATGGATACTCTAGCGAACCCCAAGAGCCTAGACAGCCATCTGTTTTGCAGCATGCACACGAGCATCACATACATACTAGCCATACAACTTAGTAGGCTAAAATTAACCCTCAAAGTGGTTGTTTAGCCATGATTCCCACCTTATGTCCTGTGATCAAGATTAGGAAAGCTTTGCTGCAAGGAGCACTAGCAACCTCCTCTCCTCAGCGTTGTAAGCACGGGGGGTGCCCAAGTGCAATCCTATGAATTGAACAAATCTAGATGCTTGCTGTTATTTGCAGCAAGGTTTGAGCTACACACACAAAAGAAACAAGAAAAATCAGCCCAATAAACACATTTTTTGGTGAGCAGTGGCAGGCGTCAGAGACACGGTAGTGTACAGTGTGTGTGTGCATGTGTGTGCCAATTGCCAAAATTGCCCCGCAGTGGGGGTGATTCAATCCACGCTCATTTCACTACCATAGGCAGTTCTTGGGAGCCCTCTGGACTCGTGTTCCATTCAAATTGAGATTGGTTTGAAAGGTCAGTACTACACAGTTCATCTCGGCGCCCTGTCTGCTGTCTAATCTAGCTCTGGGTCTGGCAGCTCCAATGGTGCATTCCGCATTCGCCTCCTTCTGTGGCGCATTAGTATAGACCTATCACTGTCTGTGCTCTCGTCGGAGACCTGCACTGCCGCCTGGCGTTTCACTCCCCGTCCCCTATTGTACTTGGCTTTTCTACCCTGGGGGCCATTGTCTGGCGCCTTCCCGGGCCGTACTGGTCGGTGCACCTTGGACAGTGACGCACCCGCCTTCGCGAGTTCATCAGCGGCGTCATTGTATACAATTTTATTGTGTCCATAAACATGTGTCACCGTCACCGGCGCGGATCTGCAATGGATCAAGTTCAACACCTCCTCCCATATGTCATGGTGCAGCATATGTGGGATATATATGTATCTACGGTGAAGACAGTCGATCGGTGAGAGCTGTGCCACCAGTGGCTTGTCTGCACGTTTTGCCCAGCTTGCATCATAAAACAGTGGGGGGCGGGGGGCGGGTAAGGAGGCGCCCTCTCCTCCTGCTTTGACCCTTCAAGCGCAACCCTGCCCACCAGTGGCAACCCTCATTCCGACCTGTTTACACTTTTCATCAAATTCAAAAAGCAGTGCATGAAGTTGCTGTTGTCTTGCATGAGCCTGTGGCACACAAGAGGGAGCTTCGAGCTCGACACAGTCACAAGCACAGACAGGGACACATTCACACACGGTCAGGGGCGCGGGAGGGTGTTACAGCCCCGTCCCGACTAACTCCAATGGAATCAACTCTAGTAGCTGGCCGTGAGAGGGGTGTCGGGCCTCGGGTCACCTTTGTGGTTGCCTATAAACCGGAAGGGGGGGGATTACGATGATGGAGCGTCCAGTCCAATAGCCGAAAAATTGCGGAAAATTGCGGGGAAAATGCGTCTGCAATCCTCCTTGACCGTCAGGGAACAACACTTCTGGACAGGTTGCTCACAGGTCTTCTTTGTGTCTTTACGTACTCCACTGGCGTCACAATAGCACGTCTTTTGTTGATGAGACACAGGGTTTGCACAACTGCTACAGACCAAACAATCCTCGTTCTTGCAAGAAACAGTGACAGCAAAGGGCACCAACAGGCAAGCAAGATGGACAAGCCAGAAGCAATTGCGAAAAAACTGCGATGAATTGCGATAAATCCCGTAAAGTTGCGAAAAATTGCGACCAATTGCCAAATTGCGGAAAATTTCGAAAAATTGTGGACCTCATTTTCCCCCCCGTGGGTGGGCCAAGGGTGCGGTTGCGGTCAGCCGAGACGGCTCCTCCTGCCCATTGCTTAGTTGATGTGCCGTAGGTTTGAAAAACCCCAGTGGGTACTGGCGTGTTGGAGTTAATCACGACGGGAAGACAGGGTGCGTGGTTGGGAAGGGGGGCATCGCCCCGCAGCACCTCCGTGAGGTCGTGCACTGGTGCTTGTCCAGCTCCACCACCAACAGAAGGTTCCGATTCCATTTGACAGCCACGGTGAAGTCATGGATCCCAAACAGAACCGCCAATTGGCGTGTGGTATGTGAAGAGTCGTTGGGCTGGCAGCCAAGATGGCTCCCCAGTGGCTGGGCAGGCACAGCATTCGGCGGTGGGGTCGCGGCTGCGACCGTAAGAATGCAGAGGACCCAGTGTCTGAGGCCCATCCCTGGACAAGGAATACACAGTCTTCTCTGGGCAATTCACCCTGAGGCACCATCGCCATTTCTCATGTGTCCAATGTGATCACGAAAGCAGCCCTTTGATCATGATACAAGTGAGAAGGAGGCATATCGAACATGAGCCCACCCGCGGCCCCGTACCCTTTGCGCAAGACTGAGCAGCTGCTTACGGGAGTAGCTGCCCTGCATGCCCGCCAGAGTCACCATGTGCACATCCTCAGAGCCCAATGCAACTCTTCGGCTGGTGCCAGATCGTTTTTTTGGTTGCCTTTGGGAAAAATGGCGCATCTAGTGTCAGCTCCCCCGGATCCTCAGCCCCTCTTGTCTCGTTCTCATGGCGGTCAGGCGAGATGACCGTGCTGGCACAAGGTCGTGCTTGCACAAAATGAGGGGAGGGGAGAGGGGCAATTTTTTGTTTGTTTCCGTTGAACACTTACTTTGGTGTAATGTGCAAGCGATCAATGGAAGCGGTGAGTTTATAAATGGTCGAATGGTCGACACCAATGGTCGACAAAAAACCCGGATAACTCGGATAACTTGAAAGCAGAAGAAAAATTTGAAGATTGTGTCTGTCTTTGACAATAACCCTACACATTCCACCAGGCAACGTGCGCGTTGCCACAGCCCTGCCCTATGGACCATCTTGGTTGTCGCCTGAGGTCAACATGTCTGAACATTAACGAATCGAGAACTACAACTGAATTCAATGACCCCTTAACATCCCCAGAGCACATTCCCCACGTGTCTCATATCCTCACAGCACATCTCCCATATATGTGATCGGTGCGTGCAAGCGTATGTGGGAAGCAATGATGACAATTGAGCAAATTCGAGATTGGGATTTCACTGGGGATACAATTACTTTGTCATTGCGTGTGATAACCAGCATTTTACTTTGGCATACTGGTATGCATCTTCATATGGTCATGCTTGCTCTGCTGTATGACCCATTTTTAATGGACCCAAGTCTCCGAACAAGAAAATGATCCTTGATTTGGATTTGTTGCAGGATTCTGAAGTAGTGTACTTTCTGAGTGTCTATTTTGGATTTTGGAAAATCATCAGCGTGGAGTCAAAGAATAGACAACGGAGACGAAGAGGAGATTACAAACTAGGTCATACAATCCATGTTTAATGGCGGTGCTGTTCCTTCACGTTCATTTAGGCCCACAGTTGTCGCCGACGCCTCCAAACCCAACATCTAAGCTGATGGTGTCACCGCAATCACAGCACCATGAGCACCGCTGTCAGGAGCGCCAGCAGCAGTGCTGCTACTGTTGTTTGGGCTGTGATGGGTACGTTCAGCTGCTTGATCCCCAAGCTGTATGACTGGTGCAAGGCTGCCGTGGTTTTCTACTTTCGACAGTTTGTTGTGCTTCTTCTGCGAAGCGGCCAGATTTTCATCTTCGCCGCCAGTGCTAGGTCATGGAAGCCACCAAAGACGCCATGGCTGTGACCATCGACTGTTTGTTTTTGTGGGTTTTGACAAGTCAGTCAGTATGTCATTCAATCTGTTGTGCATATTTGTTAGTCTGTCATGTCAATCTCGTCAGGGAGCTGTGGGGAGCTATGGGGAGGTATGGGGAGGTATGGGGAGGTATGGGGGGGTATGGGGAGCTATGGGGAGCTATGGGGAGCTATGGGGAGCTGTGGGGAGCTATGGGGAGCTGTGGGGAGCTATGGGGAGGTATGGTGGCTCAACACGCAGCCCCATCCATCCAAATACCTTCCAAAACATGTTTTGTTGACTTCTTGGATTGAAAATGGGGCGCAAATACCAAAAGTCAACTCAAAGCCCACCCTGCAGGGGGGGGGGGGGGGGGCACACTACTTTTACGGCGGGTGTACCCGGAATGGGTTGGCTTTTAACCCTTCCCAAAATGCCCCCTAAGTGGAGCAAACCCTTGGGTACAAGACATATGTAAACATCCTTCTCTCTTGCCCTACCAAGCATCTCCCAAGGTGAAAATACATTAGATGGCCCCTAGTTTGGGGTCGCCCTGCTGAATTGCCCATTTTTCCTATCCTTGACCTGATAGTAGAGGGACATTATAGCTCTTCTGGCATAGGCTCCAGCTTATCTACAGCTGCTTAGGCAAGCCGAATGGCTAAATCTCTGTGTTGTATGCACACAGCGTCAAGTGCTCCCCCATTTGCTCTAGCAGTTCCTCACCCAGGGCTAGGTGTTTCCAGTGCTACAAAAACCTTAGATCATTTGTGCCCTGCGTGCAAACACATCCCACACAACAATTGCAATCAATTAGCATCAACCTAGAGTATCAACTGCAAGTCAAACACCCTTACAAATAGCATGATATGCCTTTCAGCCAATACGAAGCTTTTATCACACTCCCCGTGCCCCCACAATTTGAATGTGGTGGTTGTCCAAGACTAACACGGCTTTGTGCACCATGCATGAAATCTTGAGCCCTACGAAGGTTCCACTTCCACCAATTTGTGGGACAGATATTAAATTTCCAAGGGAATCACAGGATGAATGGTAGCAAACCACAACAACCTTTGCCCTATTTTCCACTTTGGAGGGCTCACTTGACCATTCCCATCAGTAATAAGGCCTAATGAGGACTGCCCCTTGCGATGCTTGGGGGTGAGGAGTACGCAACCTTAACTCTATTCCCCTCAATAAAGCCACAATAGCAGCTCATCGCTCCCATAGGACCCGGGTGTCAGTCACCCTACCCAATGGTCTAGGTCCGCGAGGAGTTCGGAGATCCGGGAAGCTTTAGGGTTGTTGGGCAGATCTCTAGGTTGTGGATCTCTGTCTTGATAGATAAGTCCGTCTCATAAGACGGATATTGCCTCTCTAAGGCAACCAGGACATCAACGAACGTGGCAGACTTCGCCACTATTTATTTCACCTGCTTCTCCGGGTGTTTCGTCTTGCAACATTGGAGGAGTAAATCGCACTTGACGCACCCACTTGCATGGGTTTGTCCAGTCATCCTCAGGAACCTGCCGAAGCTCTCGGTGAACTCACTGAGGTCTTTCCCGGTGAATTCCGGGAGGTTCACCACGATCTGCAATTGCCTTGCTTTCAACCAAAGGCTAAGAAACCTACCACTTTTTGTTTGCCCGGGGCGGCCGAAAAGCCAACCACTATTTGTCCACCTCGGGCGGCCCGGGGTGGCTAAAAACCCAACAACTTTTCGTGGGCCCGGGGCTGCCGAAAAACCAAACACTTTTTGTCCGCCCGGGGGGGGGGGGGGGTGGGCGAAAAACAAAACACTTTGGGTCCACCCGGGGCGCCCGAAAAACCAACCATATTTCATCCGCCTGGGGCGGACAAAAAGTGTTTGGTTTGGTTTGGTTTGGTCCGGGGTGGCCGAAAAACCAACCACTTTTTGTCCGCCCATGGCGACCGAAAAACCAACCACTTTTGGTCCGCCCTTGGCGGCTGAAAAACCAACAACTTTTCCTCCGCCCGGGGCGGACGAAAAACCAACCACTTCGCACACAGGGGGGGGGGGGGGCACTTTTTGTCCGTCCAGGGCGCCCGACAAACTAACAATGCTTCATCGGGAAAAAACCAACCACTTTTTGTACGCCCGGAGCGACCAAAAAGCTAACCACTTTTCGTCTGTCCGGGGTGGCGGAAAAACCAAAAACTTTTCGTCCTCCTCGGGGGGGCCGAAAAACCAACCATTTTTCGTCCGCGCAGGGCGGCCACCATTTTCTCTGGGGCTGGTGCCAACGGGTACGGATTCCATGCACCGTGTACCACTGTTGCTTGCTGAGCCACCTGTTCAGCAATGGTGAACGGAGGATGCAGAGATGAAATAGTGATTTCGGTGGCAGGCGTTGGTCTTGTCTGTCCAGCCTGCACGCCCGAGTCCCACAAGAAAACGCTGGCCGCAACGTCCGAGAAGATGTTGGCCCCAGCTCCGGAGAAAATGGTGGCCCCAGGCCCCAGAGGCCACCATTTTCTCTGGGGCCGGGGGCACCATATTCTCGGGGGCTAGGGGCACATTTTCTCGGGCCATGGGGCTACCATTCTCTCGTGGGCTGGGGCCACCATTTTCTCGGGGGCTGGGGCAACTATTTTTTCGGGCCCAGGGGCCAGAAGTTTCTATGAGCAAAAGGCGTTCGTTTCACACAGAAACCCCTTGCCCGTGCGCTGATTGGTGCGGCACAATTCCGTTTCAGCTACCGTGCGAATTCTAAAGTTTCGCGGAATCCTATTTTTTTGCGTTGGGTGTTTTGAAGTAATAATAAGCAAAAATTTTGCGGCAGCATCCAAAATGGGCAAAAATGGGCAAAAATTATTTTATTTTTGCTATTTTTTTTTGCGGAATCCATTTTTGCGTAAGGCATGAAGCCAATAATTAATTATTTGTTTGCGTTGTTTTTTTTTTTTTTGCGGACAACAACACCTTGGACAACAACAATTAAATATTTTCGCAAATCTTTAGAAATCGCACGGTAGAAAACCAGCCTGCCCACACGCTGGAGGGGAAAAGGCGCGGTGGCCAAGTACACTTGGGAGTGGGTGGAACGGGGGCGGTGGCGGAGACCCAACGGCTTGTGTACCAAAAATGAACCAAAAAATTGTTCGTGATAAAAGTAATTGGATCCTTCCCCCAGGGGTGCTCTGTTGGACCCCTTGGGTGGGGGAGCAGCGGGAAACAGTCGGAAAACATTACAGTATCACTGGTGAGTGGCTGCTGGAGCATACCACCCAACACCCCTGCTCACTCCACGGGTTTGGGAGTGTGCGGGTCGTTTGACAGGGCGTCTTTCTCGGCATCGTACAGTAAACCGCCCAAAATCATCCTGTCCCACAGAAGCTGGGCAGGCACAGCTATGACCCGATTCGCTCCCCAATTCAGGCCCAGAGCCCTGAAGGGGAGTGGCATCCACCCCAACCCCATTTCCACAATGCACAAACCCACAAATCATGGCACGCCATATTGCTCCGCAACACAGCGCTGACCATTCCGAGGCCGAAGAAGATCCGCATTGCAACGGCCCGGAACAAAACCAACACGATTATCCTCGTGACAATCATTGCGAGTTCGAGGGCCCTGGCGACCATGTGTCGTTTGGTAAACAACGGCGACTTAAACCGAACCGACGGCGGTCGGGGGTTAGCCCTCGGGATGACGAAGGTGGGCAATGACGTGTAACACCTAAATGGCACTGCACAGGCAACACTTCTCCACACAAAAACCCACACAAACAGAGCCGCGCTGTTGATGAGATTGGGTAGCAACATTCCAGAGCTGACTCTCTCCACTTCACTATCAACGCCTTCCTGCCCAATCCACTGCCCGGCAGCAGGAGGAAAGGGGGGGGGGGGGGGGGGCACAAAGGTCAAGGAATGGTGGTGGAACATGCGGATCGCTTATGCGGGTAGTCTTCTTGTGGACCGATGTCTCCCTTTGCCACAGAGAGTGGGGGTGCCCCGCTTCGCAGGGCCCCCGAGATTTGTGTGGGTGGCAGTGGAACGGCGGCACCAGAGCGCACAATGCCGGGCCCCAACAGGGCTGACCAGACCCACTCCCCCAGAGAAGACGGAAACGGCGGACCAAAACAGCGGCTTGGTGGACCTTCACTGAAGGAAAGGGAAGGGAAGGGCAGCGAATGGCGATCAGCCAGTGGGCGCCGCCAGCTGCAAAAGAGAATACAAGACCATGGCTTCTTGCCAAAATCCCCCAGAGAAGACTGCCTCTGACGTGCACGCGGCGGCACCTTCTTCACCTCAAGAATCAACGATCTGCGCAACCCCCTCCCACTCTGCAATGGCCCAGACGCCGCATGACTGCGTCGGGTCTGCAGCAACAGCGACCTTCGATCTGTTGTGGCGCAAAACAAAGTTCGAAGGGCACCTTTTTGGTGTTGGGCGACCGCTTGGCTGCGGTCATGCCGACCCGCCGTGGCCTTGGCCCGCCATGTCTCAATGGATGCCATTCGCGGGTCTTGGTCTCCTGCCAACGTCCCCTGGGGTCTGTCTGCAGGGCCACACAGCGTCTCCAAGCCCCGCATCCCCCCCTCCCCCCATCCCTTCATTGCACATGAACCCCCCCAACGGCCAACTCGGAACGTTGGGCCGCCCTATGCCCCCGTCTTCTCTGTGCCACGTGCACGAGGGGCACAAGGCTCCGACGGCAGTTGTCTCAATGGCCGTCGTCACAAAAAAGGCGCACAGCCACGAACAACAATGCCCCCGAACAAGGCATCCGCTCTTCAGTGCCCTGGCCTTCTGTGCGATGCGCCCTGGCGTCGAGGAAAAACACGCCGCCACTGCTCTCTGGCCGCTGCAGGGGATCTGCCCAGAAACAACTATACTTTGACTGTCCAGTATTGTGACGAATGGTGTGACACCGCTGGACCGGATCGGCGGACAACAAGTCAAAGGGCACAAAGACGCGCCTGTATGCCTCTCTATCCTCACACAGCAGGCAGACCAAGGCCCAGTTATCTTTCGCGCTGTCTCTGGGGCGACTTGCCCAAGGTCCATCCCCAGGGCCCAGGGGGCGTCTGACAGTGGGCTGGCTTGATTGAGGGGAAGCTATGCCCTCCTGTGGTCGCCTCACACGTGCGCGGCGTAGCGGGTACCACCCGGTGGGCTAGTGGCGAAACCAGGCTGTGTCCAGATATAACCCCAACGCTGGCCTGGTCTGCCAACACAACGGGCTCTACTGCACGCACACAAAAGACCAAAGCAAAGGGCTGCCCCCGAAATCAATAACGCCCCCGCCCCCCGCCATCACCTGCCGCCTGCAAGCGACACACATCCGACTCTGGTTGCCCTGCCACGACAGCACCGGCCTCATAGGCAACACAACGTCCTTGAGGGGACCAAAATCCCGTGTCAGAGCCCAACCCCCTACCCCACAAGTGAGGGAGGGGTTTGCAGAAACACTTTGACCGCCTCCTAAACGCGTTGGCTCGGTATCCTGGTCAGCATGCGTTGCCTGCTGTGATGGCAGTCCTGTGTCTGATGAAACAACGGCCCAGCCCTTTGAATCACGCTCCAGCAGCTGTCTTGGAGGTGGGGTGCCCCCTGTGTGACATTCCCCCCTGGAGGTGGGGTGCCCCCCCCCCCCCCCTGCCCCACCCCAGCCCGTGGTTCACCGGCTTCCGGCCAAAATCAGCCCCTGTGGAGAGATGCCGCGTGAGACGGTGGGTTTGCCCGATGTGCTGGATCCAACAGACTGGGTCCCACAGCCTAACAAAACCCTACACGACTGAACCTGCAGCCCCCCCCCCCCCCCTCCAATAGTCCCTCATCGCATCAGATACATAATCGAAGCAACATTGTTGATGGAACTTGAGATGCACTTCGATACAAACTTTAGGATGTGTTAGGGTACGCTCTATCTGTGGATGTCCGCCTCGGACCTCAGGCCGTCCTCAACAAGAAAAGGCGCTCCCGAAGGACGGCCTTCGTGAGGACCTCCTAACAGGACCCACCATCTGCGGCCTGCCGTCCGCTCTGCCCGGACACCACCAAAGAGCGTCGTCAAGAATGCCGCTACATCTTCATGGGCATCCCCTGCTGCTGCTGCATTTGAAGGGCAAAGTCCCGTTGCCACTCATCTTTGCGCTTCTGAATGAAGCTGAAGTACCGGTCAATGCACGCAGGAAGGCACTCCGACGTCTTCTTCTGGTCAAAGGGCTTCATGTGGGTGTAGCACACGTCCCAACAGCGGCCTTTGACCCTGACGAATCGGGGATAGCGTTTGGCGGGGGCGGGGGAGGGGGGGGGGGGCGAGAGGCAGGTTTGAGGGAAAAGTTCGGTCAAGGGACGAGGGTGAAGATCAGTGACTCTGCGCCGAGTGCATGATGGTACGCGTGGATTGCACAGCACAACCAGACCATTCGATGTGACCAGGGAGGAGCAGGATTCCACTAAAAGGGGGGTTTGGCATGACACCTGGTTGTGTTGCCGTGCGCTGAAGTACCCGGAAACACCATGCAAAGCAATGTTCAACTTGCATGCCATGCCTGCTTTCAGCAGTTCAAGCGAAACCGAAACTGCAAACTTGCTGCCGACACAAAACCGAACATGGTAAGTAAGGCCCCAACGTGGGACCACCCCTTCCGGTGCTAGGCTACACTGTTTCTTTGCCGGGTCCAGGGAAAGGGAGGGGGATGGATGGGATGAGACACCCCCACCCCACCCCGTAGTTGTCGAATCAAACTCTGAGGAGGGGACACAGTCCGTTTTCAGACCCCGGAATGTGGTCTTGTTTGTCTCACCAAATATGCGGCATGCCCGGCCCGGCCCGCTCTGGCGGTACTTCTCCTGCCCAGCTGCTGCCCTGATGGGCCCTACTCAGTTTCATGCGGCTGCCCCTGCTGTACTCACAACAACATACAAGCCAAAGAAATCCATTGTTTCCACCGTCGTCGCGAATTGCTCAATATCAGACATGTCTAAAAGGGAGGAGTTGTGAGCAGCTATGCAACAAGGTATGCAGCCCAGCCGAAAGACAACAATGCAGATAGTTTTCACGCCCCGCCCCGCCGCCACCAATTAAACCCTACGGTTCAGCGCTATGCGCCTCACATACACGAAAGGAAAAGTCTCGTCTAGAACACGCCGAGAGTGTGCACCATATTTAGAAGGCCACAGCTATTTGCAGCAGTTAGTCAAGCAACCAGAGAAGGTGTGATCATTGCACCCCCACACCCAAATCCCCCTGCCCTACCCTCCACAATCCCGCATTCCAAGCTGGGGATGGGGGGGAGGGGGGTGGCGACTGCAAGATATCTGCTGCAGCACAGGCCTGCAATGGCCCAGGTACACAGCAGAGGCATGTGGAGCAGGGGCATGGGAACACAGCAGGAATGGATGCAGCAGGGGCACGGGGATGCCCCTGCTGCATAATGTCCAAATCCCTTTATCATAGTTTTTCACCAAGCCAGTTCCACCCAGCTTGATTCACAATTGAAATGAAATGCTGCCCCCCCCCCCCCCCTGCTCCTGCTCTATGCTCCTGCTGCATCCCTATGCCCATGGCCCCTGCTGCTGCATCCCCATGCCCTTGCTGCATCCCGGTGCCCTTGCTGCATCCCTATGCCTATGGTCCCTGCTGCATTGCCATGCCCCTGCTGCACAGCAAGCACCCCAAAAGCCTCTAGGGTGCAACGAATTTCAGGGCTCCAAGGAAAGACCATTTGCCCAGGGTTTGTTCAAAAACCCTGCGCTGTGCACACGCTCAGGGACAGGGTCTGGTAACTGGTAACGGGTATGTCATTGCCAGGAACTCAGTTTGATTTCTAGACATTTCTGGATGCTTGCCATTGATTCTTTGAGGTTTCTGGGTGATTGCAGTCCATTCTTGGAGACTTTTGGATGGTCGCTAATAATTCTTGGAGGCTTTTGGATGCTGTCCTTGCTCTCCTTGCACATCAGGGTCTTGATTGTGCTGTGGTGCTTGCTCAGGGTCATGAGGGGGATGAACTGCATACATGAAGTGCGATGCGATGAAACAGACACATGCCAAACACAGGCCGACATTCCGCGTCATACTCAATGCCTGCATCATGCCCACACGCATGGGGAAGGCAACAGCGGCAGGCACCCTGCCTCCATTTGCCTAGAGATACCACCCCAGCCCTGCCACCATGGTCAGTCCCCCAGAACACATGATGCCCCCCCCCCAAACCCCCTTGGGCCGGGAGTGTGGGGGATGGTCCCTAAAGATGGACCGGGCACTGCCGTGCACTCTTGTGGGGCGTGTTGGTGGGCGGGGGTGCTCACTACCGCCAGCAAGGAAGATACTCCGCCGTGGACAGAGTGCGAATACTCTGAGCGAAGATATTTCTGCAACGCGCTCACCATGAATGGCGCAGAGCGCAGAAGATATTACTGCAACGCACTACCGGCAAGTCACACATTGGTGAGCTAGCAACCATGGCCTTGTGTGACATTCACCTTGCTGGTTGTGGTGAGCACCTCCCAGCCTGGGGTCTTCGTGATGACCACATACCGGGCACTGATCTGGCCGTCAGGGGAGGACGCCATGGGCAGAAGTTGCATTCTGGATTCCCACCCAGGATGCCCGCAGCAGTGCAGATGCCCGCAGTAGTACGGATGCCTGCTTGTCATAGCAGAAGGTTCAAAGGCGAGAGGCCAATAGGCGCCGCCACAGGCTAACACAGCCAACCACCAAGGCCTTGTGCCAGACCCCCCAGCCCCCAGGAGGAACAGTCACCAAATGACCCCCCCCCTCCCTAGGGGGGCATGAGCGAGGGCCAAAACCCGAACGTTCCACTACCAATCCATTGTGACAAGAGGAAAATTTTGCGCTCTGGCCTTTTAGGACACATGACCCCCCCCCCCATGTGGGACTGTGCAAGCTGGGTGGGTGGGGGGGGTTGATGCCCATAGGTAGCCATGCAAAGAACATTGTTGATGATGCAGGGTATGTGCAATGTTCACACCATTTACAGCCCTAAAGCGCATGCCGTGCTCTGTACATTGGGGGTGTGGGTCCGCGGAACAGCACCAATACATGCACTACACTGCTCACACAACGCGCTTGCACCACATACAATATTCCCTCCCGGGGCAAAACCTGATTTTGGCATCACATGAGCACCTTGTGTCGCAACTTGCAAAAATGTTTCCATTTCAACCAGAAATTGGTTGGCTTGGTGTTCAGCATATGACAAAAGGTTTTGGAAAACATGGGTCGGGGGGTCGTGCCACTGCGCAAGCACTGCGCAAACCGTTTTGAGAAAGACAACCAACATACCCAAAACTAGCCTCCCTTTGAACCATGCCAATTTCTTGGTCCAAATGGTTAGCGGGCACAACGCATTTTTCACACAACCTCCCTGCAAAACATCCCTCTGCTTCAAAACAAAGGGAAAGAGGGGCTCAATCATGTTTGTGATTGTGCATTGTGTTCATAACAACAGCGTACCACACATTTCAACCCCATGCTGTTTGTTTTGATGTGAATTTCAGCCATGGCTAACATTGTTATTCCCTGCATGGCTGGCACATATGTTTGGAGCTTAGAGGAAAATGCGCCTACCACTGTTATTGGTCCCTCTCATCATGGGGACAACTACATCCATTTGAAGGAAATGCGAAGGAGATTGAGCACAATACCACTTTTGACAAAGTGCTCTTCCCCATCCACACCCATCACATGCTCAATTTGGCAAGTGGGTCGCCGGGGTAGGGGCACTAATTTCTGATGCTGAGTTGCACAATGCAATGAGAAAAACCCCTTTTCCCAATGGCATGAAATTGAGCCCATTGGAGGACACTGATTTTCTTGAGGAGTACCGGTAAATGCAAAGCCTATGTCTGATTCCAATGATGACTTGGGACTGATTCTAATTCTGATTCTGGTTCTGAACTTCTCACTCCCGAGGACTCTTCGGCTGCCTCACATTCTGGGGAGGATGATCGAAAAGAGATTGTGTGGGCATTGTGCATTGTGTATTGTACCATGCTTTGTTAAGGTTTGAGGCCCGCGTGTGCTTTACTGCCACGAGTGTCGCGCGCATGCCTTGTCTAAGCCGGGGTGGGCGTTGAACTGTTGTTTTGCCTAGATTTCATGGACTTCGCCCGTGCTTACACAAAAGGGGGGGGGGTATGTTTGTCATCATCAGCATTTCAACTCCCACAAGTGGGAACTCATCCGTGCCATGCCACCTCACATCACGCCACAATTTCATTTCATTTTGTTGTTGTTTTCATGTTTTGACAAGCGCGTCACACACACCCAATCCTCCATTCAGGACAACAAAAAACAACGGTTTAACACTCACCCCGTGCCCTGGCAAGGCTACGCTTGCGCAAGGGAGGGGGGGGGTAAGGATCAAGCAATATTAATGCTGTGCATCTCAAGGTTGGGGCACAGAAAGGCTTGCTGGCATTTCCCTTTTCGTTCGGCCTGAGATCATAATCCATACTTGCTTGTGTAGTGTGTGTTAGCATCCACTAGTGCAAGAGATTGTGCCCAAGGATCGCCCATGAGGTGATGGGGCTAGGACTGTAATGTAGAATGTGAAGCCCTACTAAACCTCGACATCGACCAAGAGCGTGAGGTGGGGAGCAACCTCGAA
Source organism: Eutreptiella sp. 'Long Island Sound 2002' (assembly GCA_964036045.1). Lineage (NCBI taxonomy): Eukaryota > Euglenozoa > Euglenophyceae > Eutreptiales > Eutreptiaceae > Eutreptiella > Eutreptiella sp. 'Long Island Sound 2002'. The sequence continues at coordinate 4,305,802 of OZ038387.1, read as the reverse complement.
CATGAGCATGATGTGGAGGACGGCCACAAGCGTGACCATGACCGGGAGGCTAGTGTTCAAGGAGATTCCCCATGGTGAGCTGTCTAGCATTGCTAGAACACTAGACCAAGAAAAGAGGAATGAGCAACTACACACAAGTGACAGGTGGCAAAATGGGGTGCCGCCATACCTCCACCACCCTCCTAAAAGGTGTATGCACACAGCCCATACGGCTAACACCCTTATATTTCCATCATATTTGCAATAATCAAGTGGAATTTTCAAGCCACTTCCTTGAAAATGCTTTGTTGGCAGCACTGCATGCGCAGTGCAGACCATGCCCCCATCAAACTAGGTTCTGAACAGTGACACAACCGTATGGCGGCCCCTATGAATTTTGGCATCGCGTGCATGCCTTGCAGCTGGCTAGAAGTCAATTAGGGTGGAATTGGCTTGGGTTTGGAAATTGTGGGTCAAATTGAAGTCCCCATGGTGACATACTCATACGGGGCTGAAAAGGCCCTGAGCTAGACAAGTGGGCGGGCATGATTTTGGTATACCACATCGCGACAGGAAAAAATGTTTCTCTTTCCTTTCCCTTGGCCTTTCCCTCCATAGGCCGTGGTATCCATAGGCTTCTCACCACTCCTTCCCTTTCCTTTCCACTGGTAGGTTGTGCCAATAGAGCCCCCGGACTTTCCCTGTTTCACTGCCCCGTGTCGATTCCACACAGAGGAAGGCAACTGCCTTCGCTGTTGGTCAGGTGCGTCCAAGCGGTCATCGCATGCCGGTGGTGAGGGGCCTCTCCCCAACGGCAGCTTTTGAGCCCCGGGATGTCCACTTGTAGGGTCTTTTCCCCAACGGGATCACATAACAACCTTCCGCCCGCCCATTCCCGCGCTCAGTCCTCCCTATGGCGAGCGCATCATGTACCCCCTACCCCCTCCCCCTTGATGTTCATGGTGCATGTGTTGTGTCCCATTTCCCACGCGTGGCTCGCGTGGGTGTGGTCTGCAACTCGTGGCGCCAATTCGGGGAAGGGGGGTTCTCGTCTGTAGCTGGCGGCGCCTACCAGGCTTCGTTGATAAGAGGGGGGGGGGTATTTTGGACAAGACCCACTCACCTGACTTTTGACCCACCTAGACCCCCCTCCCCTCTTATAATTCTGTGGGGAGCATTTGTCGTAAACCAAATTGAAGCCAAGGCGCTCTCCCGGGTTAGGCATCCCAGCCCCAAAAGGTGACATGGATACCCAAAAGAAAATCATCAATATGCAAGTCACCCATTGATGCTCTGTACATGCCAGGAAATGTACGGCCCCGCCAGTAGCCGTTTCGTTTATTGTTGACCGGTCTCCAGTCTGCCCCGGGGAAATGTTAAAGGCGGGCCCCGGGGCCTCTACACGACTGGTCCTCTATGCAGGACTCTTGCACTGTGCAGCACCAGCACTGCTCCTCTGTTCGGGACCACCACTTTGTGCAGCATTGTTGCTCTGCGCAGGACTGTTGCTGCTTGTTGCTGCTGCAGCTACTAGAATTGCCTGCTGAAGCTCCTTTTGGCTGCACTGGGGTCACCTTGAGAAAATTGAGTGGGCGCTGACTCTTCTTTCCTTGCACCCATTGCTTGTGATTCGCACTCTTCAGATGCCTCCTTTTGGCCTGCTCAGAGGATCCAACAAATACCCCACAACCACAAAGAGATTTTGGCATGGTGCCTGCACGACGACAAAGCGGAAAGGGGCACCAGCAAACAGCCACACAAGGCTCCTGCGACCAAAGAAAGAAGGGGTGGCTGGAGCCCAACCAGGCTACCCTGGGAATTATAAAGGGAGAGGGTCCAGAGCTTTAGACCCACCAACCCAGCCCCACCCCCACCCATTGCAACTTAATTCTTATAAACAAAGTCTGGCGCCTACTGGCTGATCGCCATTCCCTGCCCTTCTCTTCCCTTTTCATGAATGAAGGTCCACCAAGCCGCTGTTTTGGTCCGCCGTTTCTGTTTCTCCATCGGTGGCGGGTTGCCCTGTTTGTCATACTGCTGTGAAAAGTTTTTTTTGTCCTGACTGGGTATCAACTTGGGTGGAATTTGGTGAAAATCAGATCAGAAACAGTTCTGAAATTGAGGTCAAGCTGGACACGTGCCATACTGGTGCGGGGCTGAAATGGCATTATGCGCCAAGCGGCCGAAGCTGACATCATGCGGCCGCCTCTGCTGCATCCGTATGGCTGTGGCCATTGCTGCACCCTGGGTAGGAGACAGGTGTGCATGAGTTCAGAACACATCTTGCCAACGCCTAATCACTTGACCAACAGTCATTTTAGAGCCTTTTGGGTACCAGTTTGGACCCTCTTTTGACATTATTGTTCCAAAACATGGTTGAACCGGGTAACATAATATAATTGGTAGCTTTGACACCCGTAAAATATGCAGAAACATGGGATACAGGTAAAAAATGATGACCCTGCCGAACAGTCACTTATAGCGCTTCACCAATATGTTCACGCGCCTTCAATATAAATTTTATGTACATCCAGTGCAGCATCAGTAGCCAATGCATACCCTTGCAGCCAAAAGATCCTCATCCCACCCTGAACAACTAAACATCACCACGTACAATCAATAAAGCAACTACAGCACACCTAAGAAACGAGGCGCCCTGCAGTGCCCTAGCACAATTCTGTCAATTATGTAAAAAGGGGGGCCAGGGGACGACAACCTGGCAACTGAAGCAAAATGCAACTTAGTGGTCAAACATGAAAACTCTTAATAATTTGGGATAATTTGTGACCAAATAACTCTTAAGCTGGTCCCAGGGCAGTGCAGCGGTGTTGGTCGCTGAACAATCACAAGTCTCAGCAAACCCATGCCCCCCTCAGATCCTCGCTGGTGGGGCCCCATAGACCCGGACGCGGGACCCCAGCCGTTGGTTGTGGGGTCCATATAGACTAAACAAAGTTCCATCGGTTCTGGGCTGATTGACGCGCGGCCGGCCGCACTGGGCAAACCACGTTTTCTCAGCAAATACGGTCCAAATAGAAGGGCCAGGGGTTCAGGCAAGCCAAGGCTACCCCTCGGCATGGCTAGGGCACACTTTGTCGTCCTATCACTCCTGCATCGTTAATATACGGAACTCAAGCCTGTACAATGCAACCCTTGAGACGGTGTTTGCTGGTCGCCGTGTTTCATTGTGGCAACCCACTACCTACGCTACATGTCGGGTCAGCGGGGCAACTCGGCGTATTTCTGGCCGGCTCCGAGGAGACTTCGTTCGACTTGGGGTTATACATGGAAATCTTAAGGCAACTGCGGACAATGTTGCAGCCTCGCCGCAACCGATGTGAGACGAATGCACAAAGTGTCTGTGCTGCGTAAATCAGCAAAAAGAATGGGGAAGAGGGCAGCTCGAGAAATGCGCTGCCAAACCAGATTAATGAAAAAATAATGCAAAGAAACCGAAGAGAACAACTGCTTCATCGGAAGCTCGTCTCATTGTTGTAGGTGTGACAAACGAACGAAAGAGTGTTCAAGCATTTCCAAGCTCAAGTTGGTTGGCCCAAAACTGCAGCCATGGCACGCTTTGGGATGCTACCAGCCCGCAATCTATGATGCGGATGCCATTCATCCCGAAAAGCAAAAAGCCTTCGAGGAAGACGCAACTCGCTGAGTGGCTACGAAAGTGGCTGTCATATTTTTCGGTTGAGAGCTATTCTCTACGCAGTCCCTCACACTCAGAGCCCCAGAATCTTCGTGCATCGTCCGCTGCTTTACCAAGTGATGTGGGATGGTGAGAAAAAGACAGGTCAGTGTGTGCAGGCGAGTGATGTGGAATTATGGGAAGGATATAAGTCAGTGTGTGCAGGCGACCATCCGATCTAGCAAAGGCTCTGCCAACGCCCTTCAATACCAAAAAAAAAAAAACCGCAACACAAAACACAAAGCCTTGCACAGTATTACCCTTTGCTCAACAATAGGTGGGAACGCAAAGTAGCATGACTGTTCAGTGCACACACCAACACAATGCTGCTTGATGATTAGCGGGCCAGGCGTGTGTGCACAGATGTACCCCCTACAGCCACTTGGATGCTTCTAATGGCTTGCACTGCCCTCCCCCCCCGCCTCTCGTACGCATGCTGCCCCCTCACCTCTCGTACAAGCAATGCACCGGTTGGGATCCAAGTGCAGCAGTCAGGGACTGTGGGGGTGCGCCGTCTTCGGTTCAGGTTGTGCGATTAGTCCTGGTAAAGGCTTCCACTTTTGTCTGCTGCAGAGTATAAGGGGTGCAGCGGACTGCCGGAATGCGAAATTTTGGTTTCAAGTTTGGTGGGGGCAATGTGGAGCCTGCATCCAGAAGGAAAAAGGATGTTGGCAACTAAAGGCATCATGGCAAGCGGCTGCGCCCAATACTGTCTCTGTCTTTCGCTCCCCCTCTTTCTCCGTCTCTCTCTCTCTCTCTCTCTGTGTGTGTGTGTGCGTGTGCGTGTGCGTGTGTGTGCGTGTGCGTGTGCGTGTGCGTGTGTGTGCGTGTGCGTGTGCGTGTGCGTGTGCGTGTGCGTGTGCGTGTGCGTGTGCGTGTGCGTGTGCGTGTGCGTGTGCGTGTGCGTGTGCGTGTGCGTGTGCGTGTGCGTGCGTGTGCGTGTGCGTGCGTGTGCGTGTGCGCGTGCGTGTGCGTGCGTGTGTGTGTGTGTGCGTGCGTGCGTGTGTGTGTGTGTGTGTGTGTGTGTCTAACTAACATACCCACAGGGACTGCAACAAGCTCGCCAACAACAACGGCCACATCTACAACAACACCTTCTCTCACTGCCACACCCCAGCGCGAGCCACACATCAACAAATACACCGACAAAAATACCAACAAGTACCTTGACACCGAGCCTTATACCCACGCAAACACGCAAGCAAACAGCCACGGATACTCCAGCATGAACACCATCCATGACGCCATCGGGGAACCCACGAGAACGTCAACAGGCACGCCAACGAGCACCCTGACTTTGACGGCAACACCTTCGCCAACTTGCACAGTGAGCTCCAGCTCAACAGCAACAAGCACACCGACCATAGGACCATAGCACCAACAGCCACGCCAACGTTAAGCCCCACACCCACGCAAACCCCAACGGACACCTCGACGCAATCACCAACAGGCACAGCAACCGACACACCGACGGACACAAGGACAGGCACACTGACGGGCTCACCAACGGATACAGCAACACCGACAGCAAGGACGACGCACTCTCTCTCTCTCTCTCTCTCTCTCTCTCTCTCTCTCTCTCTCTCTCTCTCTCTCTCTCTGGCCATCTGCACCAGGGCGTCGCTTGTGGCGCAGCCTCCGCCCATGACCTTCCTGCACGTCTTATCCTCAGCTCGCCGCAGTCATTGATTACTGCCCCATCGGTTACCCGGGAGGAGACTCACCGAATTTCGCTATTCATCAGCAATCGCCGTCGGTCAACCAACGACCAACAAGTGTCTTGCAGTAACACCTTGTCTGCTGAAGCATACCGCAGAGCGTTTTTCAAGACAGCCTTGAGTAGGCCATGGGTTGGTGGGTGATGGGCCGCATCTGGTCCGCAATGAATAGCCATCCGGAGGGTAGTCTGTCGCGGTGAGTGGTCTTCCGGGACAGTTGCAGCCGTTTGTTGCGATGGGAAATGTGTTGCTTTGCATTTGGGGTCGGACGTCTGACGGGTGGAAGGGGGGGGAGGGATGTTCAGCTCAGTGTTTCAGCACCCAGAGGGAATTTCGTCACGTCGAAAAATTACTTTATTCGAAGGGGCAACTGTGAGCCAACCAATGGCAACTTTGAGCAGAGCGACTGCAGGAGTTGTGGGCCAACCGACGGCGGTAGGACTCTCAGACTGAAAAGGCCCAAACACGGCCCAAGCGATGAGCGGATCGCCTCCCGCACATGGATGCATGGGGGAGGGGCGGGGATTCCGCCGCCAGCAGCAGCGCTAGAAATGGTGCAGCCTTGCAACCCACCTGCAAACTGGAGGTGGGGGAGGTGGACCGCCGACGCACACATGACCACTGCACTAGCGCTTCTTCATTCCGCCAAAGAAATGAGACAAACCCCGTTTCCATCCGGATTCATGCGGCGGCGTGTGGGGCCTCGGGGCCGATGGAGCTGATGCCCTTCGCGACAGCTCAGGGGGAGGGGGTGCCGGTTCCTCCCCAAGGGGGACACTGAACATGGCAGGTCTGGGGCCGCGTATGGGCCGGCGAGGGTCGTTGTACCGCATGAATTCCAGGAACTCATGGGCGCTGATGGTGTTGGAACGGTCGGTGTCCATTATGGTGAACATGGAATTTAGGACGTCAGGGGTGTGGGGGTAGCCCTGGGCGACGCACAGCTGCTGAAGTTCCGAGCGGTCCAGACTGCCTGAGTGGGAGGAGACGAGAGGAAGGGGAAGGATGCAGAGTATCGAAAGCAGGAAAGCAAAGGTCGGGGTCCTGGACTCTGAGGCGTTACAAATGGAGCTGCATGGCCCAGTACATGTGTTTGTTATGTTTGGCAACCATGCAATCAACTGCCGTATCTTTTGTGAAGTTCCTTGGCCAAGAAGTGCTCCCGCATCGTGTGTGCATGCGACGCAGCTGGTGGAATGAATTTTCGACCCACAGTCTCCAGAGGTGACCCTTTGCGGATGTCCTGGTGTGACGTTTCAGCACCAGGGGTGGGCTAAACACCCTTCACGAATGTTGCTGATGGGTTGACGGGTTGGTCCAAGAAAACTTGTTTTTTTTTTTTTTGTGTTTTGGTGTTTTTTGGTGTTTTTTCGGCACAAGGTGGTGCCAAAAGCCCATTTTGGTGGGCTTTGAAGGGGGTCGGGGTGGGGGGGGGATTGGGTGGTTGGGGCTTGGGCATGGGTCAGTGTTTTTTTGTTTTTTTTTGCCTGACTGTTTTTTCTTTGCAACACAAAAATTTCCTTTTGGTTGTTGTTTTTTGGTGTTTTTGATGTTTTTTCGGCACAAAGTGGTGCCAAAAGCCCATTTGGTGGGTTTTGAAGGGGGTGGGTGGGGGGGGGGGGATTGGGTCGTTGGGGCTTGGGTGGGTGGTTGCCGTGGGTTGGTGTTTTTTTGTTTTTTTTTGCCTGACTGTTTTTTCTTTGCAACACAAAAATTTCTTTTTTGTTGTTGTTCTTTTGGTGTTTTTTGGTGTTTTTTCCGCAAGGTGGTGCCGAAAGCCCATTTTGGTCTGTTTTGAAGGGGGGGTGGGGGGATTGGGGGGGGTTGTGGCCTGGGTGGGTGGTTCCAATGGGCTCGGTGTTTTTTGTTTTTTTTGCTTCACTTGCTTTTTCTTTGCAACATTTGGCAACATTTGTTTTTGGTGTTTTTGGTGTTGTTGTTTTTTGGGCACAATGTGTTGGGGGGCTTTTCTCCACTGAACTTCAAGACACAAAGACGCGACAAGGCACAGTAACACCCTTCTCAATGTGATCTTCCTGCTGCGGTTTGTTCAGTCATGGTGTTCGGATACAGACCTAAATATTGCGGAGGTAATGGGCTCATTAATGCCATCCAAGCGGCATCCCCCATTCTAGGAATCAAGTCGTCCAATGTCATTGTGGTGACTTGAGTGACACGACCACTGAGAAGGGGTCCAGCATCAACGGCCTCTGGCGTGGGGGCGTGGTAGGTATTGACGAGCACATGCATGCCGGGAAGAAATACTATTCACATTTTGGTGGGTCTTGAAGGTTTTGGTGGGTTGGGGCTTGGGCGGGTGGGTGGTTGCCATGGGTCGGTGTTGTTTTTTTTTGCTTGACTTGTTTTTACTTTGCAATACAACAATTTTTTTTTTGCTGTACCAAGATTTTTAAATTTTTAGTGTGATGCTTACCATGGGTCCCAAGGTCCCAAGTTTTGGTGCTGCTGGTGTTTGCTGGGGTACCGAGAAATTTAAATTTTTAGTCTGAGGCTTGCCATACATACCAAGGATCCAATTTCTGCCCCGGTTGCCTGCGCAGGTGTACCAGGAATTGTAAATTGTTCGTCCGCTGCTTGTCATCCATCGCAACGATCAAATTTCTACCCGTGGCATGGCGAAAAAACTAAAAGGGTGAACAGAAGAGCAAAGAAAAGGAAATAGTTCCGTGTCCCTCCCAAAGCCGCGTTGAACCAAACCAGCCCGTTGATACCCTCTACTGCCACCATTGTAACCCTTGCCAACCCCATATAACCCTTCCCATTGATGAAGCACCCACAACATCCTGTAACCCAAACCCTGGAGGGTGGGAGGGAGGCAAATCCAACACTTGGACCTGTGGATTAAGATCCCGGGCTTAATTAATCACCGTGATGTGCATGTGATGCATGTATGGTCACATGTGGGGGTCCCGGGCACATCCCCGGGCAATGAGGATGTGGATGAGAGATGTGTGGGGCCGCAATCCTGCAAGTTCGCCAGGTGTTGGTTGTGGGAAGGGGTTGGCAACGGTTGTTGAGTGGTTGCCCTTTGAGTTTCCATAACGGCATTAATCGTGCCAAACTCCGACCACGAATTCAGAGTCTACACACAACAAGATGGGCACTCGGAACACTTGTAGGACTTCTAGGGCCCCCATGAGTTCTGCTCGCCCTATTGTATGTTGCCCCGTGGTCACATGCACTACTAACAACCCATGATCGGAACTTACCCACGCCGCAGGCGTATATGTCACATGTCCCCGTTTGAGCATTGTTCCATCTGTCCACACAACTACCCGTCCTACACCTAGGGAGAGCATTTGCGCCGTGTGCACCACGAGCTAATTTACAGCTTGTTTTCCCGGACCACCCTAGGCTTTCCGCCCTCCTAAAGTACCCCTGCTGAGAGAAAATCCCTTGGTAGTACCTACGGTTGCTTGGATGGGATATGTGGCCAAATCTCTGTGCGCGCGCGCGTCGCATCAAGTGTCGCCCCCTAGGGAGTGACTTGATGAACCTGTCCAGATTGCTGATGTCTGCAAAACAAATATGCAATAAACTTCCCAAATAAGGGGGAAAATGCCACATGTGGTGAGTGACAACAATGCATATGGGCAGCAGTGACATGAAAAAAAGACAAAACACACACAAAAAAAACACCCAAAAACGGGCAAAAACGGACAAAAAACGAAAAAACACGTTTTTTGTTCATTTGACGGGTTGACTGGACGGGCAATTAGCCCATGCCTATTCAACACGTTGGTGAAACTTGCTCTTTGTCAATGCATTGATATGACTTTTCAGCACATTTGTTGATCACCCACAATGCAACGGTACAATTTTTTGCATGCTCCAAGCCTTTTACCAACCATGCCTCCAAAAGGCGCACAAAAAGTGGTGCAAATGCATCAACATAGGGGCACAGCCAGCAATGCCCTTTATCCAAAACCCACCACCATTAGCTCTGCTACACGGGGCCGCTCACACGACCTTGCACAACCTCACCCCCTTATCTCATGGCGTTTGTTTTGCTTGGTATCAAGGCATTTTGCTGCTTTGTGCCCCATACATTTTGTAAAGTCTCTCGCCACAGGGGTCCTCCTGCCTTGTGTGCACATGCGGTGCGTCTTTTGGAATGAATGCTCGACTGCGGTCCTCAAAGGACTGTGATTCTTTGAGGATGCAATGGTTTGACTTTGAGCACATTAGTGAACGTCCCCTTGGCCGATGTAGTGATGTGAGTTTTGAGCACATATAACCTCCCCTTATCCATTGTATCTCCTTTACGGTGCTCGTGCCGCAAAAAAAATTTAAGTAAATGTTTTGTGGACCCCTGAACAAGGGGCTTCGGGTCTGCTAAGCTTGAAAAGCAATGGCGTGTGGACATAGCGCACACAGCACTACTAGGACACCCGTGCATAGTACACCCCAAAACAAGACATTGGTGAACCTCTCCCGTCGCCACAACAACAAGCTCCACCAAGTGCGTACAAACACATCAAACATATCTATTGGCAAAGACCCATATCTAAACCTCACCACCATTAGATCGTCTTCACAGGGCCCCTCATGGGACTGCACAACCTCACTCCCTTGCGACACACGCCATGGGAAATGGGCTGTAGGAGGCTGTCCGGGGACCTGTTAGCGTGTTGTCAGCACCAGCAACGGCGCCACGCACCACCAACGGCGCCACGCACCCAACTAGGTGGTTTTATGCGTAAAATGCAGAGGGCAATGACCACCAGCCCGAGGAGGTGTTCACATTCCCATAGCTCGATGGTCATGCATTGGGCAGCCACAATTCACACTCATCCGCAAGTTGCAGAGCATACCCAATGATACACGATACCGTCACACACGATGCAATGGGGGCGCCCTTGCAGTGCGCGCGCACTGCGTGCTACTTTTTAGACCAGGTTCCCCCCTAAAGAGCCTCCAAGCACACCCCTTCCAAACGCCCTTGCGTCACCCCTGCCTCAGGAGCAAGTCCCACTGTAGACCCTGGGAGACCTCTTTCAGCGGGGGGGGGGGGGGTCCATCTTCCACGAATGGGGGTGGGAGGATGGACCCGGGGATGCCGGGTATGGCCGTCTAGCATAGCCCCGCTACCGACCATCTCGGGATGACGGCATGGTACGTCTTGGATAGCACGAAGGATCCTTGGTGTTGATCAAGCCCGTGAGGTCACCTTCGATTATAGTACTTGGACGTGATACGGCACTTGGAGAGGATGCTGGATTGTCCCTCGGCCCCTGAGGTCTAACATTAGCCGTGCCTGCTCGGGGCCCCTGTGATGGGGAGAAAACAACATGGATACATCACCTTTGCCTTCTCGAGGTCCCATGGTGGAGAGAAATCAATCTAGAAAAGAGTGGATGTGGTGGAAATGAGCAAAAAAGTGTGGGAAAAGGTGGAAATGGGTGAAACTAGGTGAAAATACCAAAATGCCACATCCCCAATGTGTAAGAAGCATCAAAACCTACTCTCAAACAACAGTGATGCCCCTAGTATCACAAAGTATGGGTCTCTAGAACGGCCACACACCCAAATAGTTGCACTGCGCTTGCACTGCGTGCGCACTGCGCAAAGTGCGCCCCCAATGTGTCCATCGGGGTGTGAAAAGTGGAGAGCAATGATGTAGCAACGAACCCCCTGCCGTCAGAATGGGGGTGTCCAACAATGGCTGCAATGGCTGCCGTCTGGGGGGGTCCAAGGTGCGGATCAATGTGGCTGCATAACCGCTAACCAATTGACACTCCTGTGATCGGCAGCCATGAACCGATTTTCCTTCAGGCGCCTTTGGCACCGATGGTCAAGGAGAACGGTGGGGTCCCCGTCACCAGGCCAAGAAGCCTCCCCCCCCCTCTCCCGTGATATTGTGCTGTACATGACAGTCGGCGGCATGCATTGGTCTACATACGCTGAGAAGAGCACCAGGACCCTGTGCCCAGTCTTCCTGTTCGTACGGCAAAGGATGCAGGAAGGCCCAGAAGGCTGCGAACCACGTTCTCTCCCAGATGTGAGGGGCACAGCACATCCGGCAGACGTGGCAGCCTGCGTGGCGCGCTCTCCCCCGCGCACCTGCCAGTAAAATCCCCACTGGTGCTCTCTGCCCCAGGTGCACAGTCACCCCTCGTTATGTAAATGCTGATGCTGCAAAGCCCCCAGAAGCAGGAGAGAACCGACCAGCTGGGCAGGGGTTGTGTCAGGCACGAATTTCCTTCCTTAATTGTGTGCCCACCACAGAAAACCCGTTCTCAATGTATTTGTGGCTGTTGGCGCGCACTTTCCAATAAGCACCTTTTGCCGATGGATTGGTGATACACACAAAATACCGATGAACCGCCAAGAGAGAGGTTCTCCAGAAGGAGGACACACACGAGGCGATCTCTGGGATGCAGCCTCGGGAACTGGGTGATCAACCAGCCGAAAGCCCATCCAAGAATGATTGAAGGAAGAAAGGTGGAAGGGAGGGGGCAGAAACTGGTACATCACCAACAGGGACACGCCTCACAGGGGTTGCAACTGGGATTCTTCCTGTTCGGCAGCCGACAGCTGACACCAAAGTTGCCCTGGACACGGAGGCATGTGCCGCACGGCCGAGCAACTCGCACGTCTGGGCATACCGTCTCCATCCCTGTCATACACATGGAACTGCATCATGAACTGCTCGTACTCGTGCTTGGACATGCCATACAGCAGCTCGGGCTTGGGACGTTTGCACTGCATGTACGTCAGAAACTCGTGCATATCCAGCGTCCCGTTTCTATCCGTATCCACCTCTGCAAACATCGCCTCGATATCTTGTGGTCGGTTTGGGTAGTTCATGAACTTGCACAACCTAAAAATCACCGGCAGCGCTCTGTTGCATGTGGTGTAGGGGATAGGCGTTTCAGGGACTGTCCTTACCCTTTTGCGGGACCCCTTTGTGCCGAAAAAGGCCAAGGTCAATTCCTTTGGAGAGCGGAAGACCAAAGTGGTTGTCTTGTGTGGAGGCACTTTGCATGTTTGGTGCTGAGTGTTTCCCCCAACTTGAACATCTCTGGGCCGCAGTGGAAGCCGTTGCTCAAACGAGTGTCCCATTTGTTCCCAAGAGATGCACTTCACCGGGAGGTTTGACCCTCGGGCTGTCAGCCTGCATGGCCTGTCACAAACTGTCTGCCAACAGAATGTCGCCAGAGTCCCTGCCCAACTTTATCAGAAATGGTGGCGCTTGCAGTCACGATATGGCACAAGCCAATGCACATAAGTACTCCAGTACTCAGCCCTGAGTCACAGTCCACAGCACTAGCGCTCCCCACAGCACCTCTGACACTCGTCCATATCCAAATGCCCACTTCCGTCGGTGTCAAATGTCAGGAACTGGGCAAAGATGTGGTCGTACTCCATCTGAGGGATGTTGTACCGCTGCCAAGGGCATGGATCATTGTCGGCCGGGGCGCTGGGAGCAGGAGGAGGTGGCGCAGATGGTTCTGGCATTGCGGGGGCCGACGCCCCATGTGCGGCGCACCACTCCTCGATCTCTGCCTTTAATGCACGATTCATGTACAGCTCGTCCATCTTCAATTTCTCCCTACAGAGGTCGGTGCAGTGGCCTCCTGATACGCACCCGTCCAGGCATGTTTCACGTGCACTTGTACATGAACAGACCCACCTTCTTTTTTCCCTGAAAGCGGCTTCAGTACACCAGAGTCCGAGACCTCACAAAAAACGTTGGCAAGACGTACATGTACAGGCCAGTCTCCTCGTTCGTGAGAAAGCTTTGCCACACAACCACCGCACGTCAACGTGGGTACCGGACAACAAGGAGTCATTGACACAACCAGAGTGTAGCAATCCCTTTCAGTCACGTCACCCCGTCGTTTCACCGGCAGTGTCTGAAAAGCAGTGCTCTATGCCAAGTTATGACAAAGCGCACCATCCGCAAGAGCACAGACGGGGAGCCACAGGGGGGGGCGGGGGCTGAGAGCGAGCGAGAGAGGGCGAAAGACACGAGGGAAAACACAGGAACTCGGATAGGAAATGAAGAAGTGCCCATCCCGTCCTAATATGGGCCAGGTTCAGATGCGGAAACACGGGTGTGGACAAGCCCATGTTTGTGCGCAACACACACCACGGAACACACGTTGCGGGCATAAGCCAACCCTACCCCTCACAACACAATACAAAACATTTATCCTCATCTGCAGAACTCAGGTACCACTCATTTGCTTGCATCCTAATTGACAGGCACCGAATAGAACCCCTTGCCAACCGTGCACCTCATCTTGAAGAGCTGGGCAACTTTACTCTAGTGGGGAAAATGGCTTTCCGCATGGCTGAGCGCAATTCATCACTCGTGATGGAAGCCCATGCCGTTTCCATCAACTGCCCAAACTGAGACATCTCAGGTGCAGGAACGACATCAGGGTCCTTTAATTTTTGACACTCACACTTTGACACCCCAATCGACCGCTCCTGTGCAGCCTGCACAAAACTACAAACCACATTCTCTTGGAACGGCAAAAACCATGTTTCCAAAGAAAGCCCAAAAGTGCGAAAACACGGGGTCGCCGTGTTAGGACAAGCGCGTGTTAGGACGGGTGCTACGAAGTGGCTGATGTACTGCGGCTGCACAGACAACAGATGTCCTAGGAATTCACCCCATTGTTGAAGCAAGCAACAGTGCCGTCCTGACTTAGGCCACACTGCGGCCCAGAGGATGACTGCTCAGTCGGCATTCAGTGCTGAAGAGGGTAGGGAGCTGCAAAGGCGCTCAGTCAGGTAGCTGACAGGGGCAGTCTGCAGGACCTGCCCAGAGGACAATCGTCGTGTCGCTGGAGCCAAGCCTCGATAGCTGCCTTCTCGAAGTTGTGCCCCATGCGGTCCATCACTGGCTCGGCCATCACCTCTTGCGTGATCGGGCACAAGTAGCGCTCGGGAGGCTCAGCCATTGTGCACAACAGTTACCAACTGGCAGCCCGTGAGGTTCCACGCCGCTGCAGGGATCGTGACAGCGCTTCTGGGTCGGTGCTATCCTGGGCAGGGCACTGCAGAGGGGCTGCAACACACAGCACACCGTAGCACAACAGACAGCACATTTTGACACATCACACAGAACACCCTGCCACAACACACGGCACAACGTACCACAACACACAGCACATTCTGACACAGCACACCCTGCCATCACAAACAGGGATAGTTTGCACGAAGTCACCCCCACCCCCCCACTCCCCCAGGGAGGGTCGACTTCATGCAATATATGAAACTGCAAAAGCACACACCACACCATACGGCGAGCCAAGCACACCCTGCCAGCCGTGTATTGTGGCAGGGTGTGCAGTGTGGGGTGTGCCGCATACGGTGGCACGGTGTGCTGCGTGCCATGGGAGGTGGGTTGTGAGTTGTGACGGGGGGTGATGCCCTCCATGCACCGCCTGGTCATGATGTCCCAAGAAAATGGGTGTGGCAGAGTTCGGGCAGGAAACGAGAGTAGGCACTCAGTGACATGCACTTGTTTGAATGGTCCAGTCTGCGATTGCAGTTTCCTGCAACAGACGCAATTTGCGTGCATGTGTGCGCGCGCGTGCGCGGTGGAGTGTTGCTGCGGTGACAGTTGAACTTTTCAACCATTTTGCAATCTCTTGCAAGGAGCCCAGGACCTGCGAGTCACTATTGCTATCCACCACTGGAATAGGTGGGTTGGGGCACAAATATGAAGAAAACTGCCAACAAAACATTGGGATTGGTTTATTCGTGTTGGCTTTTCGTGGACAACCGCCAGCAAAAACATTCGGATTGGTGTTGGCTTTTCAGACAAGAGATGATGGAAGGATTGCATGAGGCTGGGACAGGGGTATCATAGCTCATGATAGCCTATGGTGGTGGTGGTGGTGGTGGGATCTGCCCTTGACAACCTCCGTCCATCCGAGCCCTGTACTGGTGGTACCTTGGGCCCACCTTGGGCACTGGCTGAACTCCCACTTCACCTGCATTCACACATGCAGACAATTGCGGCACAAAGGCATGTGTGCATGTCCATCATTTGCTACTGGATGTCCTGGCAGTGCTTACTCGGGATCAACCTCTTACAGACAGACTGGCATGACACCAACTGTGCAACCCTTCCTACCACAGCACATAGCGGGGGGCTTATCCAGTGGATCAATTTCACTACCCACATACCCCATCGCTCCTCGCCCAAGCGAGCCCCACTGGTCACAAAAACATGCCCTCTCAATGGCGCGCCCGAATTCGCTGCTGCGGCAACCTCACCTCAACTGCCCTCATGTTTGCTATTCCCAACCGGTCCTGACTTCTGTTTGTGCACGCTATGTTGTGGTTTACGGCACGAGTGTGATTGTACATGAAGGATGCCATCAAAAGAAGCTCGACTCGGCAGCCAGATAGCAATGGAATCGTTCTCTGTAGGAACTCTGAGCATTCCGAGCTGCCGTGCCTCAGTGTACCAATGCTTTCCTAGTGTTGTGTTTGTCCCAATGCACCTTGTGTTGATTTGCTTCACCTCTCATCTCCGTTTCTATCCCAGCCACTGTGCTGTTCCCAATATCGCGTGTTTATGTCACAAACACCCATAGTCATTGTTGTGTGGTGGCTCATGGACGGGTCGTATGCAATCCGAGTGCATGTCCACTGGGTCCACACAACGTGCTGACTGGTGAAATGAGTGCTTGTGCAGATTGCAGTAGACGTTTGATTGAGAGCAACAGCCATCGTTTGATTTGTTTAACTTCCCAACACCAAAGCATGCACTGTCACTCTTATTGAAACTCGTGTGCATCAACGATGGGTGACCACTTCCATCGGGGCTTCATCGTCGGCCGAAGTGGGTGTAATCCTACAAGTAGGAGGGTAGAAAATCAGTCGCAAATCCATGGTTTCCTTGGACATTTGAATTGACACAATGTAAACAGGAGCAATGGAAAGCAGCCTAGAAATTGTTCCGTTCAGGGGCTCTGTACCTAAGGACACAGATTGCACAGGGCCACTGCAATGACAGCGGCTGTGGCTGAATGGCATGGGCTCGGAGTATGTCTACTTATCACAGGTGTCATGCGACTGAGGATTTTGTTAGCCAGCACTCTCGGGATGCTGTTTGAGCCCCGGGGTTCTCAAGGATAGATGTTTGGGCACTCAAACACAATTGTACGCAAGGTCAGGGCCATGCGAATGCACGAACATGGGTCCACGGATCCGTCATCATTACCATTTAGCATAGTGGCCCCGTTCCCTTTTTCCGAAGTCAACTTGTGGCTCAAGGAGCTACAAAGTGACACCTCAAAATCGTGAAAATGTAAAGGTTGGTGACTACTAAACGCGTCCACGATGGCATGCAATATGAGGGAACGACCACATCACCATGCGTTTTGCCGAAACATGCTGAGTGCCAAACTCCACGTCCTCGGTCACACGTGTTGCAAACCTACATAGAAATATATCATTTCTGTTTGGAAATGAAGAAATTCCAAATCTTTGTGAGCACACAGAAGGGTATGGGGCAACCCCCTCATCCCCACCCCCCACCCCCGCCCCCTCTTGTTTGATTATGTTGAACCCCTGCACCGACGGTTTTTGCCTCTTGGAGTCATGTGTTGCTACGCCAATCTCACATCACTAGCTACATTCCGGCCATGCTTCCCGCATGCCGCAAGTAGTCGAAGGGATGTGCCGATACCCGCAAGTGCTCTTGCATTTGCTAACACGCTCCCGAGACGATCTATTAGGAGTGGGGCTACCGCCACCTTGATTGTGGCGGCTCGCAATGCCACATCACAACCCAATTATGAGGATTATGAGGATTATGGATTATGAGGACGTACAACTCAATGCAAAGCAATGGCATCCTCCGATGGACCAAGGTTCACCCTCCTTTGCGGTGACCGCACGTTGTCACACTAGGGAGGAAGCCACGCGCAAGCGGGCGCCGAAAATAGATTGCCTTGAGGTTAGAGAGAGGGGAGGTATATCGTGTGAGTCACGTCGTCTGAGGTCATTTCACGAGGAACCTAGAGGCTGGTGATGAACAAGCGTGGTTGTGTTGCGTGTGCCAAGATGAAGTTAGAAACAAAAATTGGGAGCGCTTGAAAACCCCATGCACAACGGACCAACCGTGGCTGGATTCTACAATGAGTAAGGGCGAGAGCAAGGGTAGGTTCATGAAGTTTATCGGGCACATGTAGGCTCTCACCGGCGGGCCCCGTTGATGTCACCAATTCTACCTATGGCATGTAATTCGTCATCTTCACTCGAGAAAGCGAATGTGGACCAAATCCAATTGATAACACTAGCACGATGCAGAGGTTTGAGATCCTTATGCACGAGATGGCTCGGGATCAGCAGTGGTCTTGTTGGGTGGGGAAACAAGACCACCGAACCAATATGAATGCCCTAAGCATATTTTTGCCAAAGTCTGCCAAACTCTATTATGAATGGTCGGACAACTGTAGGCTTTGAAGTGATTACAACATTCTCCGCATTGCCCGTAACTGCCGACACGGTCCAATTGAAGGACCCATTAACAAGATACTTGTCGTCGATGATGCAGAATTTGTGATGCATGTGGGTGGGCTGCTTGTCCGTCCTCACAGGGATGCCCTCTTTGATGAATTCATCGATGTCACTCCCTTGGCTCTTAGATTGCGCATCATCAGATATGATCTGCACCTTCACTCCACGTTGGTGTGCTTGTTTGATTTGGGTGGAAATGAAGTCACATGTGATGTTGAAAACGCAGATTTTTATCGATGACTTGGCACCTCGAAGGTAGTCGCATAGTCTCGTTAGGTTGGTTGCACTATGAGAGTATCGACACTTGTCGCCAAAGCGGCAGGAACCCTGTTCATAGAATTGGTTGCATGGTAGTTTGGCATCCGGGAAAAATAGAACGACATTTTGGCTCTTGGAGGGTAAACAACCACCCATGGACTGCATAGAAGAAGGCATGGTGTGTCAACATGCCAACTTGTATTCCACAAACTCCCCGTCCAAGGTGTAATCCATGTAGCGATTCTGGCCGCGGTTGGAGGATGCGGAAGTGGTGGTGTGTTGGAGGCTAATGCTGCATTGATGTAGCAACTGGAATCCCGTATGTGTGTGTGTGTGTGTGTGTGTGTGTGTGTGTGTGTGTGTGTGTGTGTGTGTGTGTGTGTGTGTGCAACGCAATGCCAAAGGCAACGAGCAAAAGATCCACAATGTCAAAAAGACATCACCTGAAATCCGGTAGCATCACAAATGTTGGTCGAGAAGTACAACCTTCATGAGATGTATGAACATGGAAAAACAGTGTTTTCGCTTGAACTCTTAACAGACAAATGGCAAGTAAATTCTTGCTCTTGTGTGTGTGTGCACCCTCCTCCCCTGGTACCTGCAATGTGGGCGCCCTCGCTCGCCCACTTCTTGAGTCTATGGTACTGACAAAGTGCTTTTAAGCCGAGCCGCTCCAATCTGCACTTGAGTGGCACATACCACCAGGTCCAATGATACCGTTTGTAACCACAGCCCATGGCTAGGGCTATGATATTGTCCTCGAGGCACACCGCGTTGATGCATGTGAATCCCGTCTTCCTAGCCCTTCAACACGTTTTGCTAAAATGAGCCTTGTTATACGCTCTCCCTCAGAGTTTATGGGCTTTTGCCGATTTGTTGCACCGTGTGCCCAGTGACGAGGATTGCCAGCGCCTCTCCCTTTGCCTCATCTTGTCCCCGTGTCAAAGGGCAACTCTTCGCAATGGCGAGCACTGATCACAACAAATCCAGACGACGCCGTTACGGAAGGCAAGGCAAGGTGCTGATAGGGCTCGTCAGTCGCCATTTAGGCGAAAAAATACTAGTAGTAGTAATACTACCAGTAGACACGGCAAGTCAAATGAGCTTTACCAGAACCTCGATTCGGCCGGTGGGGATAGGTTGTTTATGTTTTGGAAACGCCATGTTCAACCCTAGCAAAAATAACGTCCAATAACAAGCACCGAGGGTCTCGGGGCCACCTGGTGAACCACCCACGCTGGGCACACGCGCCCCATCAATCTGACCGGAAGTTGTTGGTTGGCTGCGTGTTTGTTGGACGGCCCACCTATGCTCTGCAGGGGGTTGTAGAGAGTGAAAATCTGTTTTCTCCATTGCTGTGTTGTAGCTCGCTGGTGCCTTCATTATCCTTACCGCAACCAAAGGGGGCATAACGACACATACGCACAGGCAAACAAGCCAATGTACTGGTGGAGCGTTATACAATCCACAACGCATACTAGATCTAATGAAGCATAAGCGCAAAGGCACACCCACGAAGGCACTGTGATTGTTTGTCGCACCTTGCAGCCTTCGTATTGATGTTGCTGTTGAGCTTTCCTTTGCCCATACGTGCACACGATAGTGGCATCGTTCCTCGTGTGCTTTACCACTATCTAGGTCCATGCTCCCACCATGATGGCCGTATGCCATGCGGCTCCCAAGGGTGTTGGTTGTATGCATTGTGGGCTTCATCTCGCTTTTGTTGGTATTGAGTTGTCCTTTACTCGGAGTGTGTGTCAATTCGTCTGCTCAAGATCAGGTATCTTCCATTTTCATTCTTCCCCACTTGCTGGTGGATGATTGCCGTGGTTCATGCGGGGGGTATTTTCTTGTGTGAGTGTGGGCCTTTCATACTTTGGGGGGGGTGATTTCGATGGGATGGGATGAGGGCTTGACCTTGCGCGAAGTCCATTGGCGTCTTGCTTTCATCCACGCGTGTTCATTGAAGGGAAGGCTTTCAACCACCCCGGAAGCGATGTCGTCTCACGGCGGTATTGCCTCAAGGTGTTCGTCCCCGTGGCATCCGATTGTTGTGAAGCACCAAAATATCCAACACCACGCCGAATTGCAATGCATTGCGGCGGAAAATGGGAATTAAAACCAGGCAAACTTGTGTCAACACTTGTTGAATCGCCTCGTCGTTCCACCAATAGGGTGTTGATGTGCAGTACCGTCAATGGGATGTGCAAGACACCGCATGGAAGGAAGAGTTCGATCACATCGAGCGAGTGACTGAAGGCTTGCAATATCAACATGCAGGTGAGTTCGGGGACTTGATGCGGAGCAACGACTTCCGGCAAAAGTTGGCTAATTCCCCGATTCTCGGTTGTGTTTCCACATGAATTCTCGAATGCCGCAAGAGGCATATGCGCATAAAGCTATCGTCATAGGGGCAAGCCTAAGATGATTGCGCTGGCTATCTCGAACTAGAGGGGCACTACAAGAATGTGAGCACCGAGCAAAACAATGATCACACGACCAAACGCAAAGTGCAAACGTGTCAACGTGAACGACCACCGTTCTCTCATTGGAGCAAAAGGCTTCTCAGTGCTTTCCACGCTACAACCTTCCCTTCCGTATATATCTCCGGTTGGGAACGACATACTCAAGATGTAAATCGATTCTACTATCCATACTATGTGTGTCGGAGCCCCCAAGATCTTCAGCGATTCAAGTAGACACACATGCGGGGTGCTAGGGAACGCAAGTTGTGAGCGATGAACATCTACGGACAATTTCTGCATCATTCCAACCCACGCGGATGCATCAATTTGCTTCCGGGGTACTTTTTTCCCCTAAATGTGCGCGGACTACCTATTGCCTTTGGCGGCTTACTTGATGGTTTCGACGGATACCACCGCATGTAGTCCATGAGCAGAACAATGATGGAAAAGTGGGGTAATAGTCGTCCGTTTGGACCAAATGCCACAAAAATGGGGTGTCATTTCATGTCTGTGGCCGAACCGCGGCGTGCATTCCACGTTTGATTCGGGTGCCTTTTGTGGGGAGTATTACCATTTGGCGGCCGGCATACGACATTCTCAATCCGATTTGTCTCAAGCGCCGCACCCACCGCACATCCTCTTTCCCAGCCAAGCGTCAACAAATCAAAGATTTACGACGGAATTTGTCCCGCTTGCAAGCCCAAATCAACAGCCGTTGTAAAGTAGGCGGTTGTAATGGGCAAAGTAAGTCCACAATGGAGGTCGCGGAGTTTCGATCCCCGGATGATATGGAACCGTTGACCCAAGGTTTCTCTCGGCAACTTGCGGATAAGGGCAAAGTGGGATCCTCTTGCACGTTTGGTTGAGAACGCAAACGCATATCGCGGGGCACTTGTTGCTGGGGAAGCTGTGCAAATGAGGGAATACGTGGAAATCCATCTTGGTTAAGGGGAAATTGAAGTGGGATGCGCGGACGGGGAGTGTTGGACACAAGTAGCCGGATTGGTGGGCGCGTGCCATGTCCGGGTTGCAAACCCGAGCCGAGCGGGTTGCAAACCCGAGCCGAGCGGCGGATGGATGTATTGCGTTGAGCATGGCTTTTGCAAACTTGTCTTTTGCAGATGCTCCTACGCCGGCTTCCGGAGCGTTGGATTTGACTGGCAAAAATCGGAGCAAACTACAGTACATCTTCTTTCGCCCACGTTGCTGCTCCGGTATCATACCTAATCTCTTCGTTGGGGTTCACCCAAAGCCCATATGCATAGCCATGAAGGGAGCCGCCTAACAAGACACCGTGCGTCTGAATCGGGGAAAAATAGACTTGTAACATCACACTACATCCTATGGTTTCACCTCAAATATTCTCATTAAGCACATTTTCTCGGGGTGGTTGTTTGAGGACGCGTGTCCTCGTGCAGTTGCCTTTCGTGTAAGTGCGATCTTTCTCCAGCCTTGTCGCTTTGCATTTGCGTCTGTGTGTCGTCAACTCCATCCATTGGTTTATACATCGGCATCCCATTTGTGCGGGCTGTGCCGTGTTGTTCCCACTAAAGATGCAATGCTTTGCCTCTGTGCCTGGTGATTGTCAAGCTCGCTTGTTGGCACGAGAACGTTTGGACCAAAGCATTGCAATGGGACGTTATCTTACTCTCGAAACAACTAGGTGTCACAGCCGCAGTCCCTAACACTGGGCGGTAGCGGGCTGTGAGGCTGGCAAGGGTTTGCGTGGTTTTAGGTACTTTTTGATATTCAGGCATAAACAACCAGATTGAAGAGTTTTGGTACGCCGCGCAGTTGGCTCTCCTCATTGGACGCGGTTTGGTGCTACCCGCAGTGGCAGAGAATGTGACTTGGGATGATCCAACCATGAGCAGGTTTGTTTGCCCCCATGTTCCCGTTCGTGTCCATGTTCGCGTTTGTGTCCATGTTCCTATTCGTGTTCATGCTGGAATTGATCACGCAATGCACCCTCGTTTCCGTAGCGAGGCTATTTGCAGCCGACGTCGCTGAAACCCCCTTCGGCCCGTGACATGAGCGGGGTGGCGGACCTCCGCAGCAGCAACAAAGAGGGGTGGATGCACCCATGCCCAACCATTTGCCCCTTTTTGAACCTTCCCCTTAACTCTGGACCAGTCTGAAGCGCCAACACGATTGAGGGGGGGTACGGGCGGGTGGCGAGGGATCCGACGGCCACAATTTGATCGGCCCTGAGAGCGCGACCGGCAGCCACTCGAAATCTGCCGGGCCAGAACAACGCCAGGTCAACGTTTGCTTCGCGCTGAAGCCAAGCGATGCGGCAGAGACAAACAGTGAGCCAGAGCCGAAGTGACCAACGGTGCGCCCCGTGTCCTGACGGCCGCAGCGCATGCGCGTTTCGTCATTCAGGCTGTACCCTTTCGACCTGTTCTATGATGTGAGGGTCGCATCGCAGCTCGTGCCTACGCTGCCGCTGATGGAGTGGAAGGAGAAGTGCAATAGCACATTTCAGTTGGACATATATCCCCAGCGCAACCAGAAGATCGTCCAAAAAAAGGTGTAAGCTGTTCGTCGCACAACACACCACCCTGCGTGGCGTGAGGGGATGGACATACCTGACACACACGGCGGACATAAGGAGATGGGGTGGGGGTTGGGGTGAAGCATGATGTGCTCGCCACAAGGAGGACTGAGCGTGGGAAAGGGCAAATCGAAGGTTGTTATGTGTACCCGTCTAGGAAGTGACCCTGCAAGTGGACAGACATCCGAGGGCCCCACAGCCGCCGTTGGTATGGACTCACCTAGCCAATGGCGAGGGCCGTTGCCCTCCCCTATGTGAACCCGCACAGAGCAGTGAAACAGGGACAGTCCAGGGGCTCCGTTGGCACAACCTACCAAGGGAAAGGAAGGGAGTGCAGGGAGGTAAGGATCAAGGGCACCAGGTGGTGAGAGCCCGCGCCCCCAACATACCTCCCCCCGATGACCCCCCCCCCACCATAACTCGTCCCCCAGTTAACCCTCCCTCACCAATAATCGTCCGCCAGCTCCGGTTACCCATTGTTGCCCGTCCCGCATTGCTCAGGCATTTATCAGGGTTTTGAAATAAAGCCGAGATCCCCTGAATTTTCACGAGCGTCATATGAATGACGCTCGTCGGGATTTTCGTGCCGTCCGCAGACTGGGACTGCGTGCGCTAAGAGATTTGATTGTTAAGATCAGGTCTAAAGAACCACATCTGTCGAGCTCCACGGACTGGTCAGCGATTGGTTGACCAGGGTTTGGCGCAGGAGACTGCAGTGGAGACTGAAGGCATTCGCTGTGTGACACGTGAGAATCTGCGAAACATTGTCGCCGTCGGTGAACTGCGCACGAGCCTTCACCGCATTCCGGGGCGTTCTTTTCCGGCCCAGTGCGGATCTCCACTGAGTTTTGCCTATCGGGCGCATGACGTCGTCGCGGGTACTTCAGACTGCGCTGTGTCGATTTTGATGCCACATATCTCCGCCACCCACGCCCCCCCCCCCCCTGCCGGGGAGCGAATGGAAGTGCATGGTTGCTAACACCGTAAAATGCGGGCAGACAGCCTCGCAATCACGGGTTCCCGCTCTTGATCTACTCCCCACAACTCAACAGCCTCTCGCACTGTGCACCGGTCCCAAACCCGTTTGGGGGAGGGGTATGTTTTTGGGGGGGGGGGGGGATGATTGGCAGGGGGGCATTATGGCTTGTTGGGGTCCTTTAATGCCTGGCCATGTGTACAACAAGCACACATACCCTCTGGTCACCGAAAGTTCATTGTAGGGACGCCCCGAAAGGACCAGATTGGTGCCACGGGTAATGGAACACTGCATGCGACAGCTGCAACCCCTTTCTGCCATCCGCCGCCCATCCTCCCGTGCCGCTCCCTCTTGGGCCAATGCAACCGCGTACCACAGCACCCTCATATTGTAATAGCAACGACTGGCTGGAAGGATCTGGTCCGCAGAAAGCACAACCACGTCAGTGCCTTCTATTTGGTCTGGGTGAGCTCCGGTGCCTGGATGCCACCCCCTCCGCGACCCAACGACCTGCCTGTCAAGGTGGGGGATGGGGGGGGGGGTGGCTACTTGTGTCTAAACGTAGTCGTATTGTCACCAAATTGTCGCCCCATATGTCTTGTGGCATCGCCCCAGAGGTGTGCGTGTGTGTGTGTGTGTGTGTAGGGCCTGTACATGCTTCCCCTTCACCATAGGATAGGAAAGGAAACCGAGAAACGACAGGGGGTACACGCTCTGTATATACTCTCGTTACGGTCAATGGAGGGACGGTTCATTCGTGATGCACCATGCTGATTTACATGCACTGTCTCCTTCACTGTCCGTCAGAAAGGCGCCTAGCCTCCATGACTTTACTTTGATGTTGGCCTGACGAGCTGTTTTGACGATCACTGCCGTGCTATCGCTGTGCGCTTGATCTCACCTCACGCAGTGTGTGTGTGTGTGTGTGTGTGTGTGTGTGTGTGTGTGTGTGTGTGTGTGTGTGTGTGTGTGTGTGTGTGTGTGTGTGTGTGTGGGTATCTGTTGGTTCTGGTTCAGTCACAGCTAGTCTTCTATGGCAGCCCCTGCATACAGACTATTGCCAATGGAGGGGAGACCTCGTGAAAGGTTACTCCGCATCCAGAACCCACCTGCCCTGCACTGCCTGCTGTTGATGACTCCTGCTTCTCAGTACGAAATGTATCTCAATATCACGTACAAAGGCGTCCCTCGTTTAGTTGTGAAGACCTACAAAGAGCTCATTGGCCAAGACCTTCCAGGTTCCAGCCGCTTGATTTGTGCTGTGACCGTTTTCAGGCAGGGCTGGGACCCCATTAGGGCAGACATCCCCCTGTTGGTGGACAGGGACATATTTCTTCAATTTTTCCCAATCCTGCAACCTGCGTGCCTTCACTGGCACCCAACCTTCGTCCAGAGGCATAGCCCACAGGCCATCGGTTGTGAGGTCCACATTTCGTTGTTTGGTCAACCGAACCTTGCGCCTATGAGCGGGAGGTGCGAGGCTTCTTGGCGTGGTTGGGACGCCGCGTCACCTGCACCCACTCTGCATGCCCAGAGCGAGCTCTTTTGCGCGCCAAAGGTTTTTGTGGTGCATCCGGGGAAGCAACAGCCCGTGGAGTGAATTTGTATGTAGACATGGTAGCTGCCTGTTGACAAAAACAGGCAGCAAGCAACACAGGCACCGTCCAAAACGGACGAAACTCTCAATCATGTCGTCAGTACAGCATGCAGACCCAGGGTGTTCCAAATAGCCCTTTTCAAGGGCTTTCCGAATATACTCCACATACTCCTACCTCCGGAACACTCAGTCGGCACAAATAAGGCAAGAAGGACGGCGACCAGCAAAAACCCACAAAGTTGGCACAAAGTCAACGTCCCCGAGAGATGTGTGGAAATATGTAGACCACAGGGCAGTTGGGGAACCCCACGTGCACGTGCATTCAGATTTTTGGATCACGGCGAACCGTGGATCACCAGGAACCAGATTGTTTTTCCAATCAGCCAAATATTTTGTTTTGCAGTGGTGTTCACAGATCAATGAACATTGCTGTTGGTGTCGCTTTGGAATGTGGCTTCTCTCAAAGTCACAGAATATTCCCATGCTGACGCAGCCAAAAGGGAAGGCTGATGATGACAGTGTGCAGTGCCATGTTTCTGTGCACTGTCCAATGTGTTGCGCTGTGCTGAAAAATGTGACCACCCCCCCCCCCCCCCCACCCAGACATTTCTGCAATGGCCTTTTCTCACAGATTTCAAAAAGTATACACATACCCTCCCCCTATGTGATGACATGTTTGCGCATGGAAGCAAAACTTGTTTCAAAAAATACCAAAAAGTGCCCAAACCCACAAACTTGGCACATTCTGAATGTCTCCGAGAGACATTTGCACATATTTACCACATATCTCTCGATGGTGCTTTAGGTTAAAGTCAGAGAGGAATAATGGTTACCGTTGTGCTCGTGAGCAGTGCTGTGGTACTTACTGATTGTTTATGTTTGCTTGTTGCGTCACATGTTCCATGTCACGTGTCACAGTTGTTGTACATCTCTTTGCATTTTCCCTTTGCTCAACATGGACAATGAGGCCAAAAAGCAGAAGCATGGATTGCACCATAACTCCGGGTGAAGACATGCCACCCTTACCCCAAAGCCAATTCATACCAGCCCCTAAACACGGGCTCACTGCCCACGATCTCCGAAACCTCACTGATTCGTCGTCACGGCAGAGGGGACGGCGTGGGCTCTGTGCGATTTACACCGCCGTGGACTGCGACCATCAAAGCAACCCTTTGTGTCCCCGTGCGCCCCCGTTTCCCAATGGCCCGGCCATGTTGCAACGTGTACGCTGTGCGCCCTGCAAGTGTACACAATTGCTGCACATGCTTAGATGGACGCTGTTTCTGCGTACCACTACTTTCCACATCGGTTGGGACAAGAAGAGAGCCCAGGGATATGTCGATTTGCATTTGAGCCACAAGTGCCATCTTTGCAGATGCCCTGCAGTAGTGGTGGTTTCGATCATAGCTGCTTCAGTCTGGCGACAGCAGTACGCATTTCGGGCGGGGGGCATGGGTATTTGTGGTCACGCCGAACTGTGCTCCGCACCAGGAACATGCTTGGCATGGGCTGCTATGGCATCTCTCTCTCTCTCTCTCTCTCTCTCTCTCTCTCTCTCTCTCTCTCTCTCTGGCTCTTTCTCTCGGTGTGTTCAGACTGCCTGGGAGTACAGTGGCCGCTTTATTTGTTGGACGGGATGTTGGCAACGGAAGTGTTTCCAGGTCTTCCCTCAAGCACCGAGTGACCACTACCCGTTTCCCGGTCCCGGCCCTGCTCTGGGCGGGCGCCTTTGTGGGACCCTGCCCCCTTCATCCAAAAGGCCTTACGAGGGCTCCTTTGGACCCAGGCGGATTGTTCTTGCCGCACACACCTCGGGACGCCTAGGGCACCAGTACGGGACGGTACGGTACGTGTTCGGCATCGGGGTCTTCAAAGCGGCGCTGAACTCTGGGCGCCACCGCGTTGCTGTGTTTGGGGTCGGGTCCGGGGGGTTGTGGGCAGGGGCCGGCTCCAGGGCCGGCGTCTGACCGCCAACCGCCGGCGGTTGATGGCCAACTTTTTTTCATGAAGCGCCCACTGCGGGTCTTCTCTTTACCAATCGCAAGTATTGCATCATTTGAAAGTTTGCAGTGTGTTGTGCCCGGGTGCCTTCTCCATCGGCGGTTTGTGCATTTGTTGGGTCAAGTGTAATCAACAATGTTTTTGTGCTTTGAGGACCGCCGTGGTTGGGGGCGTCGGGCCACATTGACAGGGGGTGCCCCATGTTTTGGGGCGGATGGCGAATGGAGCTACATTTCAGTCCATGGACAGGATGTGCGATGCAGTGGAGCGTGCGGATGTGCACATCGCGGAGCGTGCGGATGTGCACATCGCAGGATAGCACATGCTGGATCAGCGCATGGTTCCGCCTCATATTTGAGGGTTGAGACATTGCTGTTCGTCATTCCGCCCCAACCCCGTTCCCTGAACATTGCAGGCGACCCGCCTTTGGGGGGCCTTGTGGAGCGCAACAAGCTGTTCGAGCGGCTCCGGCGGCACACCATCGCAGGCCCCCACATTATGAAGGCCGTGGCCCAGTACACTCGGACCCTTGGAGCGTATCTGGCGGTGCACATCCGCGTGGGGGATTTTCGCACGTGGTGCCGCACGGGAGGTATTTGCCGCTACGGGGCACTAGAGGTTGGAGGGCTGTGGCGGCGATGCGAGCTGAACCGAAGCGGCGTCGCATCAATCGCTCAGTAGGATCCACCCGAGTCTGATGTGTAACAAAATTGGCTTCAGCCCCACCCAACTGTCCGAATGCGGGACATCTGGCTCCCGATTCTGACCCCTGGATTGAAAGGTGTAATATACAAGGCTCCATGTATTGCACAAAGTCCCCCCCTCCCCGCAGGTGGTTATTTTATATCGGGGGGTTCACCCTGCTTGTGGTTTGGAGAGCTACAGGTGGCTGCTAATGGTAGACACTGTCTGCATGTTGTAGATGAGATTTCTTCTTTTTTAGTTGTGAGGCGGAAAGTGCCGAACCGTAAGGGGTGATGGGGGGGTTCGATTTCGCGCATACCGTCAAGGCTCTACGCTAAGGGATTGGATGTGTAGTCCAGTCCAGCCTCGTGCCAATAAGTCATTCGTTCGCACATTTTGAAGGGTTTGTCACAGTTGTCTTTTGTGCTTGTTCTCCCGAGGCACAACACACGTGTTCGAGGAACAGGCCTCGTTTGCCCCTGCTGGCCTGGCTCGTCTCGTTCGCATATGTTTTGGGGATGGTCTGTCTCTTTGTGTGGGCATGACTGGGTCGTGGCCATCCTGAGAGTTGATTGCAGCTGTGGCTGTAGCAATGGGGCCGAATTATTTCAAGCACTGTCTGATCTGGGTGCCCCTTCAGCCCGTCCACTGTGACTCAATGTTTCTCGCACGCCCGCGAATACCCGTCCAGGGGGGCGATGCCCATATTCCCTCGGGGCTGTGATAGAACCGAATGCTTTTTTTCCGACCCGGGTGCATCATGCGTGGCAGCATATCCTGCCTACCGCTGCAGTCCTGCGGTAGAGTCTCTTGCCGCCGTGCTTACAGTAACGCTGCAACACAACACTGTGAGTCCCCAAGCCCTGCATGCTTCAGATTGACAGAAACAGGCAAGGCCTTCCCCATGCAGCTGCTGCTTCGCTGTGTTGCGTTGCTGTGTATTTTCTTTTTTGGTGGTATGTCGCTGTCTGTTGTACTGCTACTGCTGCTGCTGCTGCTGCTGTTGTGTGTCGTTGTGTTTTGTGGTGTGCGCATTTGTGTGTTGAGCATTGTTTTGTTTGGTGTTGTTTTCTTATTTGTCATTTTGGTTCTGTTGTGTTGTGCTGTGACGTGCCATGTTGTGCTGTGCTGTGTTGTCCTGTGCTGTGCTGTGTTGCGTTGCATTGTTTTGGGTTGCGCTGTGCCATGTCGTGTCTCGTCAGTGGCACCAGTCATGTCTTTTGTTTGGCATCCCACCTGATAAGATCTGGGCAACCAGCGTGTCTTTCTTGCTGGTGCCTGTTTGTCACGCCCCATGAGTGCGTGTGTGTGTGCGCGCGCGTGTGTGTACGTGTGTGTGCATGAGTGTGTGTGCGTGCGTGCATGTGTGTGTACTGCTCTTGACAGCTGAGCTGATCGTTGGGCAGTTGACGTGGTTCTACCGTATCTCAACTACCGTGAAGCTGTATCTTTCCCTTTCTCTATTTCCCCATCTACTGTATCATGGCTTCTGCATCTGGATCTACATCCCCAGCACTTCAGAGGCCGTGTTGCGCGTCAATGGAGGGAATGCAATGCCACACCACCGGAACTTTTCAATTGTCAGAGCGACGGGATGAAAGCCCACGGGGTAACAAATGTGGAGAGGAAAATATGAGGTTTGGGGTTGCAACGAGTCACAAGATGCGGAAGGTGCCCACATCTACGTCTTCTCCATCACCGGGCAAGCCTAGACGTATTGTGATCTGCATGGCGTGCCACAAGTTACGCCATGTGGCGGCAAACTGCCCGACCAAAGAAGCGAGTGGAGGTGGTGCGAGTGGAGGTGGTGCCAGTTCGAATGTTCCCCCCTAACCGTGTTGGAGCTGTGGGGAAATGCACTGGAGCCAGGAATACTCCATTGGGCAGGCACGTAGAGAGGCAGGACAGTGCGTCCTCTGCAGTGACCCCAACCACGGTTGAAGGGATGTGACAAGTATTACCCGGCTGTCCATACTCCAAAGAACAAGCGGGCTGGTGGCCCACAGACAACATACTTCAACCGAAATGGACCCCGCTTCTGCGAGTTGTGGTGCCTCCGCTGTGGGACAGCGGACCACGCGTCCGTGGACTGCAAATCTACATCACCCCCTGTGCTTTTCCCTGATAATGAGGAACAAAAGAAAAGAATGGAAAACTTCTGCTGCTACTGCGGATTTATGGGACACAACGTTGGTGAATGTATGCGCAGGGGCACCTCCCAGGCACAAGAAAACACGGGTGACATCAAAGAACTCCGGAATGAGCTCTCCTCCATCGAGAAATCTCTGGCAAACGTTGAAGACTTGAAGTCTATAGTAGACAGTTTGGACTCAAAAATGACGGACCTAATCAAGTGGCAGATGGAAGTAGTCGACCCAGCTCTGGCAGGCTTACACAAAACTGAGGAAGGGCTTGCGAATCTGCAGCGAACCGTTGACGACAAGTTGCAGAACGTCGTCCAGGTAAGTGCATTTAACATGTGGCTCAAGACAGACTTCCAGACCGTAAAGGACCTGGCATCCGCTGCACTCCCACGCTCTGAATTCGACAAGTATGTGGCTGATATGGAGTAGTTCGAAGGCTCCGCACACCAAGGGGACACAATCATGAGCCGGAGCGTGGTGGGGAAACGGACGGAACGAGAAGTCGAGGACGACGACTTCCGATGCGAAGACCCACCAGCGGGGGCGGCGAAGCGCCGCCACGCGACGCCACCGACGGCGTCATCCAGCCAAGGCACACCAGCAGGAACCTCCACAGGCCCAGCATCCCCACCGTCCACACCGGGGGCACAAGCATTCGCAGAGACCCTCAGGAGTTCTCCTAGCCAGCCTGATCCATCCACGAGAAATAAGAAGGGCAAAGGACGTGAGCTGGACTTCTGGTTTCAGCTGGAGCCAACATATGTGAGTAACTAGAGTGAACAAGGTGTCAAACTGCTGCTCGACGACTGGTCCACCATGCGCATGTCACGACTCGAAAGCTGGGCACAGGAGCACCGTGCAGCTGAAATGAACGCCACCATCAGAGAGCTCAAAAAACAAGAAACAGGAACCAGTGAATGGCGTAGCGGAGTCTATGGCTCCAAGATACCACCGAAGGCTTTTGTCACAAGCCCCCCGGTGAGATGCCGAGCCACTAGAGCCCTCACACGGGGGAGATCCTCCTACGCTGTACTGCCCCTGAGGCCAGTCCAACGACCTATGTGCATGACAGCGTTCTTGACACCCTGCTGTCAATCCGCTTTGTTCAAGAAAAATTTGGTCCGGCCTCGCTCATTCTGACTCAGACCACTGAGGCCGTTTCTCTAATTGAGGAGTTCATGTAAAGCCCGCTTTGTTACGGACATTCCTCCCACACCTCCGTCAACATCCAACGGAGGGCGGACCTCCTCACCAGCTTGTCCAGACAGACAGATGAAGACATGCTTTCTCCAGGCCCCATACCAACTGCCCCTCAACCTGTTGTTGCACAGTCTCAGGAGATGACCGACACCCAATCCTTTTCAGCAGTACCTCTCCATCTCCAGAGGCGCGTTCTTCACACAGTGAGTGGCACATGTCTGTGGTTCCACCTCCCTGCCCCCGTGACTGTCAATCACACACCCCTCAGCCCCAAACACACGTATGAAGCCACACTGAACGTCTCCCCACATGGGATCCTGCAATGGGCTGATGTTGCCCCGTATGTTCACAGTACGGGCTCACTCTGTGGCGTCATACCACCCCCGATACGGCACCTATGGTACTGGGTCAAGGATACAGACACGCAATCTTTTCTCAATAGCGACGGTCTCCCTGCCCCGATATTTTTGGGCTCCATCCGTCAGGGTTCCACACATTTCCATCTGTGTGTTTCTGACAGTATATACTCTGACCTGGACGCACTACAATGTTTGCGGCTGCACATGCTGTTCCAGGAGTACGGCTCTTCTCATGTCCCTATCCTGCGCCTCCATAGATCTGTCAGTGTTTGCAGCGCCCTCACTCTACAGATGGACCATGCACTGCGCGCCAAAAATCTCGGGAAATGGGCCAGCTTAATGCAACAACGCATCACTTTCCTCCCCTACCAAAACCACCGTGCCTTACGGGAGATCCGGCGCCTGGCGTATGTACATCACTGGCGCATCTGTGTCACCCCCCCTGCATTTGTCATTTATGCCGTCTTCCACTTAGACCTAGGAATATTGTACATACGCCAGCCACATCTGGCCCCGGTGCAGAGGTTGAGAAAACACATGACGGACGCGGCTGCTGGTACAGATACAGCATCTCTGCATTCATGGATGCAGATAGCCAACCAGGCTGGATGGGGCATCGCCGTCCTTGAATATACCTCTGATGTCTGGTGGACAGTGGTGCAAGAACGGGACTGGTGGTACCGACTCCGCCACTGGGCGTGTAACGATGTTCCCCCAGGTATTCACAACTAGGGAACTATCACGCAAAACCACTGGCTCAACCAGCGTGTACTCCGCCTCATTAAAGAGATCCGACAGGCACAGTGCGACAGAGACTACGCGCGGGTAAAGAGCATGCGGTCCGAGTTGACTGATCTCTCCAGCTCTCTGGACATCCCGATGCTGCACGGTGCATGTGTCACTATTCCAAACTGCACGCCCACACAGAAAACAGCCGTTTTGCGCATTATGCATAGAATTTTACGGACCACGAAGATGCGCGCATGGGAGAAACAGGCGGTAAAGAAACTTTCCAAAGTGGTTCGGTCTAGCCCG
This sequence comes from Eutreptiella sp. 'Long Island Sound 2002', assembly GCA_964036045.1. Classification (NCBI taxonomy): domain Eukaryota; phylum Euglenozoa; class Euglenophyceae; order Eutreptiales; family Eutreptiaceae; genus Eutreptiella; species Eutreptiella sp. 'Long Island Sound 2002'. The sequence goes on along the minus strand of OZ038387.1, from coordinate 4,272,622 downwards.
CACTCAGTGCAAATGGTTTTCAGCAAACTCTCCACCTCTGCTGATTGGAATACTGACCGTCCCACCTGCACTTGCACTGCCAATCTGGCCACAGCATGGTCACATCATGGACACAGACGGGCACGTTGCATTGATCCTTGTCACCGTGATGACGAGCTGGACCACACACTGCGCCCCAGGGACCAACTCGCGGTACCAGGTAGGCTGGCACGCGAAGCGGCCAAAAACGGAATTACTGCATTTGCTCGCAGAGTTCACGGCAAGGTGCCAGACTTGGACCGTTTGCTGCCCCCATCACTGTTCTCTAACACAGGACACACCCTGCGCCGTTTCAGACACATTGTTGAACAACCGAGCCAAAGTTTCTACGTACGCATTGTAGACAAGGGTGCAGGACAACTCTTGGGCTTTTGCAGGCTGTGGGTGTGGGACCAGACAGCATCCTTTCTCACTCAGGGCGGGTACCAGAACGTCCCAGGGTCAACCAAGGATTCTGTGACCACAGTAAGTCGTTTGGTTCAGGAATTGGGCTGGTCCCAGAATAAACAAGCCAGACTGTGCAGGCTGTACATTATTGGAAAGGCCAAGAGCCTTTGGGCAGGCAAGGGGTGGCTCTGGCGCCCCATCGCCGCTAGCCCCAGCCCTATCGTCCTTAGGGCCCAATTACGCGCAGCGGCGAGAGCATTCACACGGTTCCTGGCGTATCTGATTAGTGAAATTCTTGCCGCTTTTCTTCGCCTCGCAGTGACTGATTTAGCCAGCTGGTTTGCGTGGTGCACGACACAGAACCTCACTACACTCACAGAGCTCGGCTGCAAAGAGCAGTTCAATAACATCAGTCCACAGGACGTGTATGAGGAAATGCAGCAGGCATCAGAATGGCTTACAAAAAAGTGGAGATGGCGTATGAATGAGGTAGTGTGGTCGATACATCACTCACACAAAAAGCTGGATAGGGCAGGGAAGGCGTCAGCCCACGGGTTCCGCTACATCCAGCAAGACAGTCTCAACACACTGGTTCGGCACGACCTCAGTCTCGGGCCACCCCTGATGACCCCCGGGTACAACTACCACTCATACTTGCCGTCGATTTTGATTGGGGAACTGAAAAATGGACTCCCCTGGACTTCGTCCTAGCTAGGCCAACTCATGAGTGCTGCGGCATGGATGCAGGTAGTCCTACTGAGCGGTTTTAAATGGCACGTAGCCATCAAGGCCCTGCACAAAGCAGTGCACAGAGCTTACCAGACGAGCCCCCACTCTGTTCCTGCAATCGTTAAATGTCTGTACAACGTCACGCGCCACATGCCTGAAACTCGCTGTATTGTGACTGCAAGGATAGGGAAGTGGTTGGAGGCACATGCGTTCTGGTAGGCAGGGCAGTACAGCTCCTGGAGACTGCCTGCCGATTTGACGGTACAGGGCGTTAACGGGGCCTGGAATGACAACTTCCACTGCGTGGAAACCATCAGGAAGCACTCTTGCACTGGGAACAGTGACTGCCCTTGTACCCAGCAGACCAATATGTTTGTGTAGCCCACGGGTTACGGTGTGCTTCATGTCGAATTGCCTGCTCTCTGTATGTTTGCCCCCCGTCAGCTTCACCATTGCAGAGATACGGGACCACGAACTTGCAGAGAGTGCTGGGGTAGGATACAGACCGTAGGGCCCGAACTCCATCACCGTGAGCGGTGTGAAGCAACGTTGTCACACGGCGTGGTGCATACAGGGTCCGCAGGAGCCGCCTGACCCACGTGCTTGTTCCCTGTCTGAACCCGGATGAGGATGGTCTGCCTATGTGGCAGTGCAGTGCCTCATTCTGTCATCAGGCCCGAAGGGCTACGGGCATCTGCTGGCGCTGTCTTCCTACAGAAAGGCGCCTATTGGCGGTGAACATGCTTTTTGTTTGACTCCAACTGACGAGGATTCACACTCAGCCACCATTGTTGTGCTGTGTTTCGCAATCGTGTGTGTGTGTTTGTGTTTGTGTGTGTGTGTGTGTGTGTGTGTGTGTGTGTGTGTGTGTGTGTGTGTGTGTGTGTGTGTGTGTGTGTATGTGATCCATCCGGTGCCGCAGGCCGAGACAAACTGAAGTGTCCCACGTACAAAGACATGGGGGAGACCATCCGAGACACGGCAGCGGCGCACAAGATTGGCGACGTGTTCGTTGCCTGCGCCCCCCATTTTATGGGCGAGGCCCTGCCGCAGCTGAAGTTGTATAACCCCAATCTCACTTTCCACACTTTCACCTCCGAAGAACCGCCATTCAAGGGTCACCCGGATGTGGTGGGGATGGCGGAAACGCAGATTTGTGTGGATGCGCCCGTGTTCATTGGCAATGCGTGGTCTACATGGTCACGGACTGTCCACCAGCAGCGGTCTGTTTCTGTGCATTTGTATTCGCATGTGCGCACGGACTTGCCAGTATCATGCGTCTCTCGGATGTGCGCGCACACGTGTTGTTGTGTCACAATGGTTGACCGTTTCGGTGTTTGGTGCCATCTGGGGCATGGCATGCGGCATGGCGTGCGGCATGCGATGCAGGATGTGGCGTGATGCATGGCATTGAGTGTTGCGCGGAATCTTGCATCATCTCAGACGTCGATCGTCTGGCCCACTGCGGGGGGGGGGTATTTGATCGCAGTTGCAGGGCAATCCTCATGATCTGATTGTGGATGGACGGTGTATTGGCGCACGAGTCCAGTTTGTGAACACGCCACTGGGCGTGTGTTCAACCATCGGTGTCCAACCTCGGGGTCAAGCCCTCGACGTTGGGCTCTTTCGGAGAGTTCAGAGGCCGGTTCTACTCCCCCTACTCCCGGTCAAGCAATTGCAACGGAAGGGGTTGACAACCGTTCACTGGTGCCTGGGGAGCCCGGGTTTTCCCTCGACGTCTCTGCCCCGCAGGTACACGAGCGGCAAGCGGTGCACCACCACTCTGCTGTGGAATTTCCCTCGGCCCTGGTGCGTGGACAAGAATCCCCCGCGCAACAGCACCAAACCTGCCAAAGTGATCTCGGGGGGCCCAAGCGCCTCCTCGTCGAGCAACCAGTCCCTCGCCGCCAAAGCCAGCGATCCATCCCTCGTCAACAAGGCCCTTCAGAGCCCACGCGATGCTGCATTGCAACACAGCAAGACCCAGCCCCAGCCCCAGCCTCAGCCACAGGCACAGTCCCCATCGGTGAGTCGGTCATGACAATGGGATGGACAAATGGGCCACCACCAGCGTTTAACTTCAGGAGTGTCGGGGGGGGGGGGATGGGCAGTCATCGACCGCTGATGTGGGTTTGGCCCGCGGGTCCTCTACTCCTCGTCTTCCTCGTTGCGTTCGCAGCCCCACTTCGGGTTGGGTTATTTGAGACCCTCTGTGATCCCAAAGGAGCTTGGCCATGGGAGAATGGGTTCCGGGGGTCCGGTCAAGCCACTCCAATCCCTTGGCCAGGGGGGGGGGGGGGCTCCATCATTCCCCCCCCCATGTCCGTCAACCCCCCCCCCCCCGCCATGTCCGCCATTTCCCCCTTACGTCCATCATTTCCCCCCCCCCCCCATGTCCGTCCCCCCCCCCCCCATGTCCGTCACTTCCCAGACGGACACCTTCTCCGTGAATCCTATGGATTCCGGTCCACTCAATGTACGGGATGGGGGGCCTCTGCGAGAAAGTGATGGGAGGGTCTGGTTGGGTTCGGCTCCTCCGGGTACTTGACAACGGTCGCCGGTCGACCGCGGTCGATCGCCAACCGCCACGCTAACCGGCCCCGTGGGCAGACCACTAACCGCCAGCGGTGCACACGCAAGGGGGCCGGGGTGAACCGAGAAAAACAGGCACGCCTCCGAGCCCTATGGGCGATCCCCTCCCACCCCACCCCACTGCCTTCCCTGGGAGCTCTGCAAGTGTTCTGCGTGGAGTAGACCTCAGGGCCCAAGGTTCGGGCAGAAGGGCGGAAACGGGCAGGGCTACCTCCGGACACGGCGTCTGCGTCCTCAGTGTTGTCTCTGAATTCATGTGTGCGTTGTGGCGGACAACCGCAGGACGGCGCCAGGCGAAGGCCCGGCCCCGCTGCACATCCCCGGGCTCTGCCCAGAACTGGCCCCCTGCACATTGGCTGTGTTCGATAGCCCACCCCCCCTACACTCGCCTGGCCTCGTGACCAAGTCCACTGGCTGTGGCACACCCATTTACCGTTGCTTTCCGTCGCGGGCGGCGTGCGCACAATGCGTCCCTCTTCCCACCGCCTGAATGGGAAGACATAGAGGCTGCATGACCGAAGGCAGGCGGTGTGCAGTCCTGCATCATGAAGCTCCTGGGTGAACAAGCTGTTTTCGACTGCCGTAGAGATGTCCACTGCTATCCTTGACCACACACCGCACACTGGCAATGATAACTGCCACCCGTTGGAAAACAGCCGTTCCATCCTAGAATCCCCCTGAAAACTCCAGTACCATCTTGGATCCCTGTGCGGGTGCGGTTCGCACAGTGCACGCGCAGTGTGAACCTCGGCATTGTTTGCCCGCCCCCCCCCCAAATAAATTGTGCCTTCCTCACTTTTACCGCTTTAACGACATCAGCCGACCACAGTCCGGAAGGTTCTCTCCACAACACCCGAACGATTGCATTAACGCCGGACCTATGCACTGGTCCATTTTTTCTCGCTTTTGTGGTTCGCTTGAGTCAGCGAGGGCCCAACGAGTCGACGAGGTTCGGCAAAACCAACACGAAGTAACGGTGCAGCAAAGCACCAACGGGTGAGCAATGCAAAGCGGGGCTTAGTTGGTGCCAACACCAAGTGCGACAACCCTCCTGCACCCCTTCATGGGACCCAAATGCGCCGCCCACGAAGAGGGAGGGGCGTTGCTGATCACCTACGAGAGCAAGCAACGAGGTTGAGATGACAGGACGAGACGATCCCGTGACTGTTTTGGGCCCGTACTCGACCGAATGGACACAATGTTTTGCAACGGGTCCCGAGGTAAGCGCGGTATCAAAGCGGGGGCTCAAAAACCGAGAGTACCGGTGCATTGGGGCCTGCCCGAAATACGAGGGCTCGATGTTGGAGAGGGAGAGGCCCTTTCTTGGCAACACAAACAGAAGGTCGCTGACCGCCCTTTGAGTGACATTCCTTTACCTCAAGAACGGCACGCATCCCGCATGCCATGGCAGCCCCTGCCACTGTGTTTTCTTAGTAGCAGGGGAATTTTGGATTTTTCGAACCATTTCAGGGCCCCTTTTGCCTCGGAGACTCTTGCATCTGTTGCTGGCGAACAAGATTAACAGTGACGGGACTGCAATATGCCTGAATTGCATTTGTTTTGCTTTGTGTGTGAAACGACTGTTTGCTGCAGGCAAAACAGGGGTTTCATTGCCTGCTTTATTCCCTTCAGTTTTGTTTTTAAGGTTTGGCTGGGAGCCCACCCGCCCGCCCAGTGGAGCAGGGGGGATCCCAACCTCCCGCCCAACAACTACCTGGGGTTTCTATGGCGACCAGCGCCTTTGTGGACCGGGGCCCACGTGACGGGATTGCAATATGCCTGATGTGCATTTGTTTTGCTTTGTGTGTGAAACAGGGCCACGACATCCAATAGGAGGGGCACGATATCAAATAGGTTAAAAACATCATCACATGTACAGATCAGAGGAAACCAAGAGGCCAACCAATTGGCCAACGAAGAATGGCTCTCAATGTTCATGCAAATTCCTGACAGTTTTTCGCAAGCCTCTTACTCAGATGCAAGTTCAGAGGATTTCCCACAAACCTGCTGTTCTGTGGGGTCAAATTATGGTTATCAGATTCTTTTAGCCCGATGAATGACCCTTCCCCTTCTACTCTATGACCTATCACTGGTAGTTGGGATGACCATCTGAATGGGGGTTACAATATGGTACAGTACAGTGCAGCACAGTGCTGTGCTGTACAGTACAAGTCCTGTGCAGCATGAGTACAGTGCAATACACTACAGTACGATACAGCACGGTACGGCACAGCACGGCATGGCATAGCACAGCACAGCACACCACACCATCGCACAGTACATCAAGCAGGTGGCAGGGGAGAGCGGGATCACGGGGTGTTGGGGAAAAGGGCTCCAATGACAGGACTGCCCCCCCCCCCCCCAGGTGGGGGAGGTTCAGTTAATGGCATCCCCCTTTGCTGGGGTTTGTTTGCCATAAACTCTCCCCCTACCCACAGGGGGGGGGGGGGGCGTCGAGCAAGGTGGCAAAGATTTCAAACAGGGCAGGGGAAAGGAACTTTGTGGGGGTCTATCCCCCTGGTGAGTCTCAAAGTGAGTGTCCGAAAAGGGACGCAGAGTGTGGCTTCCAATGCAGACACTCAGCGAAGCATTCCGGAGGTAGACAGCGGTTGATATTCTGGCCGGTACAGACTGGTTGCAGGGCTGTTGGAGGCGGACGGAAGCGGTTGGCAGGGCTGACAGTCACCCAAAGAGGGAGGGGGGGGGGGTGATAGCGCGTGGAGGAACAGGGCACCTGGGCCGCACAGAAACACAGCGAGGCAGGCTATGGACGGCCTGTGGACAGAGGTGTGTGGACAGCAAAAACAGTCAAACGACCCCGGCAACAACCAGCACATCCTCAATACGCCAATTATTGGGCGCCGCTGACACGCAAACGGCACACCATGCCACATTCAGCACAGCCCCAACACACCAACTACTGGGCTCCGCGAACGCAGAAACGCCACCAGCAGGAGCACCGGCCACAGTGGCCGACAGAAAGCAGCGACCCGACGCAACATGCGGAGGGAAGAACAGGTGACTGTCCAGGGCTCCGTAAAGAAACAACAACCAGACGGAATGTCACACAGGGGGTGATACCCCCCCCCCCCCCTCAAGCGCACGCCCCTCTGCAGATTCTTAGTCTTCCCTGCGGCGCACGGTCCCGAGATGTCCGCAAACGTTGTCGGCGGGAAGTTGAATCTCAAGGGAGCGCCACTGAAGACGCTGGGGCAGAAGAAGAAGAAGCGAAAGGCAGACGCGATGGCCCTGGTGCCCGTGGACGAGAAGGAACAGGCCACCTCATCCGCCAAAGGGACGCCGGAGAAGGGCACACCGGAGAAGGAAGCGGACACACGAACTGCCGCGGAGAAACGATACGATGATGAGATGACCGCGCGGGCGCAGAAGAGGGCGAAGAAGCACGCGGAGATGAGCTATCGCGACCGCATTGACGAGTTCAATGCCAAGGTGGCCCAGTTGTCGGAACATCACGACATCCCCAAGGTCGGACCGGGCTAACCGCCATGCCTCATGGGGGCAGATCTTAGGGACCGGTTTGAGGTGGTAGAGGACCTCGTCGCGGACGTGTGGGGGGACAGGGTCGCGGTGTCCCGGGTGGGCGGGGGCCGCAGCTTGCGGCTGGGGTGCTGGGGCCGCCGGTGCGGGGGTTGGCGGGCCGCGGGCCGCCTGCTTTGCGGCTTGGGCCCTGGCTTTGGCCGTGGCCTTGCGGAGGAGGGCTGGGGGGATGGGCGAGGAGGAGGGGGAGGATGAGTCTTGAGGAGCCACAGAGGCCGCCGGGCTGGGCGGTGGCGGACGGCGGTTCGGGTCTTGCAGATGGCAATTGACGGTCAAATCACATTGCTGATCTGTTCCCGAGAGACGGCAGGTGACCAGGTGCAGTTTCTGGGTGACCGACGCTGTTGAGGTTAGGGCTTGGCAATCCAACACTTGTTTCTTTCGGCAGTACACACCGCACTGTGACCCAAAGGGGAAGGGGCTGTTGAAGCAAAGCATTGATTGAAGGGCCGGGCCAGGGGGCACTGGAAGTAGTGTTGATCGTTGGCAATTTCTGGTGCATCAGGAACAATGGGAACTTGATGATTTTCGCGTAATAACCGATATAACTTGTATAGAAATCGACCTCAAGCAATGTGTTTTGCACATTCCGCGAAATTCCTCCTGTACTGGTCCTATGTGTGCATCGATGCACAAGCATGGGGGATGGTGGGACAGCGTGGTTTCTGTCCTAACTTCTTGCATGCACTTTTTTTCATCCATTCCTGGGCAGCCATCAGTGTGGGGAACGGCAAGCGCCAGCACTCAGCCTATTGAGTTCAGCTCTTGAATACGCATTCATTCCTTCATTGATTCCTGAGCAGTTTGTAGACACAAAACACATCTTGCTGCCATCCAAAGACTAGGCCAACGGTTCACAGGTTTGCGAATTGGTGGGGCCCCAAGGACTCTCTTAAAAGATGAGGGGAGGGTCATTTTCATACCCCCGAACAAAAAAAAATTCCCAGCCTCTGCCTTTAACTGATCAAGTCGCATTGAAGGCTGCAAACTGTGGCTTTCTGCATCCTGACATGATTCTACTGTCACAGCCCCCTCCCCCTCCTCCTCCTGCTGCTCAGTAATTTGTGCCTCCCTCCCCCCTCACCACCACCACCGATGACCCTCCACCTCAGCCCCCACGTGGGTGAAAATCCGAAAAAGGTGTAGCAGACGCTGTACAAGCAGTGTGTTTGCTTAGTTTGGGTACCCCAAAAACTTCGTTTTGGAATTTTCGATTATTCCACCTCTTTGTTTTGACCGATCTTTGTCCAGTTTTGCCTTGTCAGGCGACCATTGGCGACCCAACACCAAGTTGCGGCCATCCTGCGAGTCCGGTCCTAGTCCAGCCTATTACCTCCCCTGCCCCCCTGCCCCCCCCCCGTCCCGGGCCAAAGACAGTACGGCTAGGGCAATGCCTTGAGCCTACATTGGGTGTTAGAGCCAAAGCTGCCATGACAAGTTTTTTAAAAAGATGTACATGATCTGCCCCCTTTGTTGCACATGACTGTACATAGACTGCAACTTCTCATTGCGAGGTTGCCTCCCTGGGGGTCGATCAATTGATATGGGCAGTTCTGATGAACTTGGGCATCTAGTGCAAGTGCGGTGCGGAAATTAAAGCGCGGCGGACTGTTGGCAGCCATTGGCCTCAAGGGTTTTGGAAGAGGTTTGCATACAACCACCATTGTGTCCCATGTGCGGCCTGTGGGACACTCTTAATGTGTGCACCTTCGGAGGCGTTGAATGACCACATTGGGAAGTGTGAATCGTCAATATTGGAGCACCGCGTCTTTGCCCGCTTGTGGGTCCCTTTGCATGCATCTTGAAAACGAGGCTGTTTCCCAGTGAAATATTCTATAGACAGTGCCACGGTGCTTCTGAGACACGCACGTAAGCTGTGGGCTGTTGCCTTTGGGCCCTGATTTCCAGGCATTCAATGTATTGTATGTATGAGATGCCCAGTTTCCAAGAACTTCTCTGCTACTGCGTCACATATTGAGTCCGTCTAAGAAAGAACAAGTTCGTGGTGCACAAGTGGTGCAAGCGCAATTCCTCCCTCCCCCATCGCCCCAAGCTAGCACCCTAAACCTTCATTGTAGTGCAGGAGGATTAGGTTAGACCTACTGAGGGTGGATTCTGGGTTTGGCCATGGAAGCGGTCCCATTGGGGTCCGTGTGCTGTGTGCGCCAATTGCGCCGGTGTTTCACCTCCCAACAAGAATAATATGCACATTGAGGAATGAGCTCCGCGTAAACAACCGGAAGTGCACTTGGACATCACGTGTCCTTGTTTCCCCAATGGGAACGTCCATAGGAGTGTGTCTTTAGTTTCCCGCACCGCACCAATTGCTCAAAATGATATTCATGGATACTATAGATTTCATGTGGTCCACATTAAGAGAATTTGCTGACTTGGAAGTCGAATGAATTTCGTCCAAAATCAACCCGAAGAGAGGTTGTTAGATCAAGCGCAGGTGCGGGCGTCGTATACCACCACCCTTGTTGGGGTCGTTCGCGTAGCATACCCCAAGATATGGTATCAGACGTCCAACTTCTTATAAAGTCATCATTTTGGTACAGAAAATGATCTGCCAATGACTTTTTTGATTTTGTCCCCCCTATGCCCCCGTACCTGGGTACCCCCTTTTGGGTGTGTGTGTGGGGGGGGGGTCACAATTTCTTTGCGTATTGCGGCCGCTGTGTGTGGATTTGGACCCGTGTCCTGAACAATTTTTTTGTATATGTACCCCTAACCCATGGCACGGGCCCTGGGTCCAAACTCTGGGTACCCCCGGTCCCCCCCCCTTTTGGCCCCTTGCCGGTGAGGACTCAGCCGTTTTCACGCTGGATAGGCTGTTTAGTGGCACCTGAAAAATTTTGACTTTTTCTGAAACCCTTTCGTCGCCCTTGGGATGGGTTTGGGTGATCATTTGGTGACAATACGGGTACCTGAACACCCATGGGGACCCACGTAGTGGCCGCCGGGCCCATGTAGCTTGAGCCATGGGCCGCCCAAAAGCCCCAAAGTTGCCGTTGTGTAGGCTGCTGAGTGACACTTGAAAATCAGAGGTTGTGAGATCACAGCCAGGTAGGCCCGCATATATGGGAAGATGCCACATACCGCCCTTTTTGGGCCCAGGCGTGTCGCCTACCTCAAGGGGCCGAATTGTTTGTTTAACCCCTTGTACAATCATTATTTTGTCCAATCAACGCAACCCCCAACGCTTTTTTGGTCCAGACTTGGGGTGTGTTTCGGGAAGTCCTGCCGAGAACTCCCCCACTTCCCGGGTCCATTTTTATAGAACCCCCCATAGTGGCCCCGGGGTGAATGAGGGGTGATTTTTAGTGCCTTAGGTGAGTGAAGGTACCACCTTTTTGAAATGGGTCCAAACTCGCTGATATGGTGTTTTGGTGGGGGGGGTCCCATGGGACCGGGAAGTGACTTCCCGGTCCGCGTGGACCCAGAAAGTCCAACTTTACAGTGACTTCCCGTTGGCACTTTCAGATCTGAAACTTACGTCCCGGGGGGTTCCTGGTCCCATCCAACTTCCCGCCATTCCTTGCAAACAAACTACAACACTTGTGGCTAACCATCAATATTGCAACAGTATTGTCTTACATGCGTGCTCTCTTGGTTTTTGGGAGCACTCGCCGCCGTTTGGCATCAAAGATTGTCAAACCAAGGTCGAGCGCATGCATATTTACTACGTGCTTCAACCCACGTCGTTTCAACAATGGGCGTCGCACGGACCACCCTTTGAAACAATTTCGCAATTCCACCTTGAACCGAGATTTTCGGTGTTCCATGGGAATGCTACTAAACAAATAGATGGAGCGATAACCAAGGCATGTTGCGGCACTCTTACCCTCCTCCACTTGGGCATTGGTTAACCAAGCCTTGTGGTGCCACAGGGTTTGCAACTTTTGCAACACATGATAGCATAGAGTGCAGGACGGTATGTACATGGTATGGATGGCCTTCCACTCTTTTTTGGGGGTAGAACTCATGGATGAGGTCCACCCCACAACGTTGCCATAAGGGCTGCGCCAGAAAAAATCGCGACGAAGTGATGTCAAACGGACCATCCTTCGTCGGTGGCATGGCAATGTGTTCCGATGCTACATCTTGGGTGAATTCTGCCCAAATCTCTTTGAGGCGGCCAACACAGCCGCGGCCCTCTACATTGGCAACCCACGCATTGCATATGTGCGCCAAAGCATGGGCATAGTCACCAACTCAGCGCTGTGGGGACACACACCATACAAAGGCTCCCCACCGTGGTGTAGGAGCCCCGGCATTTGCCGGTTGCAATGAACCATGAACCATCATCACAACACCAACACTTTTCGCAGGGTGCATGAGTCCTGGAAGCCATCCCTTTACCATCTCCAGTTAAGTGGCACCTGAAGCGCGCTACCCCATGTCCCGGGACAATAACTTCTAGCCCCGACTCCACTACCTGGACTTGGTCGTTGAGGGAGGCGGTGGCATCAATTGCACGAAGCGTGTCGTCGCCACCGTCCATGACCTACCATGTTGCCCAATGATGCGGCTGGCTAGCAGCGGCGGGGCCCCCTTTCCAACACCCCATCTAGACAGCACACCGCGTGGCACTTGTGCGCCAAAGTGGTGTGGCATCGGGGCAAAGGATAACAGGGATCACCCCACTAGATGGCATCTCAAACTCCCCGGTGGCCTGTGCCAGCTCCAAGCATGACATGACCACATCCCGCAAAGTGGCCGCTGCAGGTACATGCGGCCACCCCTCCGCGGGACGAACAACATGTGGCTGGGCTTTGTACGCGCCGTCAGCTCTGCCCTCATGTCTACCACGTCGCGCCAACAACAATGTCGGGGATAACGCTTGGTCTGCCGCACTGCCAATCCATGCCGCCATGAACTACGAAGCACCTCAACCGCATCGCCACATTTGCCCGACTGGTCGCCCCGAGTTTCTGAAACTTGTTTTTTTTTTTTTTTGATATTGTGACCACTCACAATGACCATCCAAGCTATGTAAAGCATGTTTTAGTCAGCATTTATGTGTTTTGTGTGTGTGTGTGTGTGTGTGTGTGTGTGGGGAGGGGTGTCTCCGAAGGGACTGCTACACACTGGGTCACTGTATTTGGGTGTTTCGAAGGGGGGCTCCCAAGGGGGCTGGGGCATAACCTGATAATGCAGTTTTCCACCCTCTACAACTCAAAAAATGGAAATCACCTCGAAGAGAGGTTGTTACATCACCCACAGGTGCAGACTTGTACCCCACCCCCTTTTCGGGGGTAGTTGGAGTAGCATACCCAAAGGCATGATATCGGATGTTTAACCCCTTGTAAAATCATTATTTTGCCTGACACAACAATCCCCCAATGGATTTTGAGGCCTCTACCCCCTTGAAACTGAATGTCACATTTTGGGGTGGGGCGGGGGTGGGATTGGGGTGGGGGGGGGTCAAAAGTTTGTGGTTAGAAGGATTTGAACTAGGGTTGGGTGAAAAAGAACAATGGGTCGATCGGCCCGCGCCGGCAATCGCCGGCCGGGATTCGAACCGCCGACCTTTGAGGCGAAAGGCGAGTGTTCTACCAATGGATGGCCGATTGCATTGGTGCAACTGGGGTTCCCCACTGTTTGTATATGTAGTCTGTGACTGAAAAAAAGCCAAACTGTGTGTTTCTGCCTACGTGTCTGCCTGCTTGCCCGACCAACTACCTTACTGACTACTTGTCTGTCTGACTGACTGATTGGCTGACTGTCAGCCTCTCTTCGAGGTGCCTTGCCGAAGGCAATAAGATTTCTGAAACCGATTTTTTGGATACTCTGACCATTCACAATGATCAAATATCCTATGTAAAGCATGTTTTAGACCCTCTTCATGCGTTTTTCAACCTATTTGAGCGTTTGGACGGGGGTGGGGGGCTTCTGAGTGATTTCGTGACCAATTGACTGATGGATTGCCTATGCTCCCTCCCTCTTCGAGGTGCCTTGCCCATAGGCAATAGAATTTCGTAATTCAAATGGGATTCACAAATCTGCATCCGTGCTCTTGCATGGTTGTATTCCTCAACACTACTGTAATTGCCACTTGGCACTTTTATGTTTTTGCACACTAAATCATAAGTGCGGCTCAACGAGAATGCAACCTAGAGCCACAATTATAGGGGGACGCTGGACGCAGTGCATGCACTATGTAGAGATAGAAGTTCAGCGGACCTCAGGCAATTGTTACTTTCATGGATCTTGGGACCTGCTTTTAAAGCCCTTTTCAATACCACTTGAAACCAGAGTCAATTGGGATTCCGAATGTGTTGTTGTATGCTTTTCACCTATGAGAAAACCTTATGTAGCGAGATTACTCCTATCTGCAGACCCTATTCCAGTGCAGCTCTCCAAAGTAAAATATACCCCCAAACTGGTACACTGAGTCAGGGAACTTGGGGTCCTCCATGTTTCTGCAGAAGGTTTCCCATATTGGTTGGTGAACATGTATTTGTGCTGTGTCAATGTAGCCCCCACACCCAGTTTGCAGCATACCGATTATTTTGGCAACATTTTGAGTGGCATTCTGAAAAAGGGTCTGCGCTGACTGTGGCATGGGCATCACGAATTCTTTCAGCGTGTGCCTGGCTGTAGGTAGCACTCCTTTGTGAATATTCTGTGCCAAACGCAAGTGTGCTATCCACCAGGCAGTACAGCGTGCGTATGCTAGTGGAGCCCATGCTGCTGAGGCCACCATTAGGGTTGCTTTTGCCCAGTCCTATGCTTCGTGGAAGCGGAGGCACCCTGGTCACTCAGCTGCAGTGTTAGCTACAGAACTACTTGTTGGCAACGGGAGACTGATGGTTTTGCCTCTCCGTCTCTCCTGTACTCCTGCACCTTGATCTTTGGGGCTGTGCACCTGGGTAGTGATGTTTGGGACTCAGCTTCAAATGCCTTGAAGCTGTCCTGCATTAAGTTACTTGTGTGTGTGTTTAGCCTCCAGCAATGGATCCTGTCGGTTTCCCCCTCTGCAAATGATCCAAAGTCTGCGATAGTTTCGTTCTTTGCTGGCGGTAAGACGAGGGATGGGCTTAAGGCTGATTCCATATGGTGGTGTGGCACCGCCGCACTCAGCATTTGACCGCAGAAGGGCAGTCGGCTGGCATATGGTGCTGGGCTCTTGACCTGCTAAGTCCAATTTTCCACATTATCCTTCATGTCTGCTGTTTGCCATGGGAGTGCCCTTATCTCAGACGTCGCGTGCTGGAGAGACTCCTGCCGTTCGCTGCCCTTCTTCGCCTCGACGGGTGCCGAGTGGCTTGTGAGATGCTCTCTGTTTGACGATTCACTGATGAGATTGGGCACTCAGCCTGATCTACATGTCCAATGCCTTAAGTCACATTGATTGTGCGTGCGTGCGTAAGTGCCCACCATAGTCACTATCTGTCGGTTTGTGGGTTTGTGGTCGCATTGGTGATGTGTGGCTGTGTATTATTTTCATCCATTCCTTTTGCCCTTCCACAGAGCACTCCTCTTCTTTGGTGCATCATCATGATGCTTTAGTCGACGGCAACACTCGTCCAAGAGCCCTTTGGGGCACGTCTCTTTGGTAGAAAGGCCGTGCACACGATTCGGAATCCAAAGAACTTTGTGGAAGTCCAAAACAAATTCTTAAAAGGTGTTGCGTGTTTGCAGGGGCTCTTGAGGCTCGGGGACGAGGTAGACCAGCTGTCGACCACGTTTGTGGGGCGTTGAAGAAGCAAGGGACAGATCGATGTTTGCCTTAATCCTATTGATGCTTGTGGTCTCCCTCTCAGAACCAAACACATCGTTTCCCCCTCCTAAAGTTTGGTAACCGTGCCATCCTAATGCAGAAGACAGGGGGATTGTCCCAGGACAGGCACAGAAAAATATGCAATGACAACCAGAAAGTCTGATGCATGTGGCCAAGAAAGCAACAAAGCAGCAATATTATGTCCGAACACTTAATTTGCGAACCTAGAGGATCATTGCTCTCGTCGGCTTCAGCAGAGGGGCCTAATATGATGTTATGATTGAGCAACAAAAAAACATGAATAGACGGGCTTGGAAGGGCCCCGCTTTTGGGGGATACCCTGCTGACCGTAGGTTCTTACACGCAGCCGCGCAACCAAGAATAGTCGTGACATCTACGCCACTGGTGACTTGGATGAAGTAAGACCAAGTGGTGATCTGTCTAATATGCACCGTGTATGTTGTAATTGGTGTAATTTTTTTTTTGCGGTAAATGCGTGTAACAAAAAAATCGCCTTGTCGTGTAATTTGTTTTTTGCGGTAAGTCGTGTAAGCCCGTCACACGCATTACCGCAAAACAAAAAAATTACACGACGAGACGATTTTTTTGTACACGCGTTTACCGCAAAAAAATTACACGACGTGACAATTTTTTTGTTACACGCATTTACCACAAAAAAAAAATACATGACTTACCGCAAAACAAATTACACGATGTGACGTTTTTTTTCTACATGCGTTTACCGCAAAAATACAAGAATTACACAACCTTACCGCAAAGAAACAATTACCAATTTTACTGAAAATGCATCCCTGTAGGCGATGTGCCCACCTGTGGTAATGTAGTGGCCGCTAGGCCTATGTAGACCATTTCTCGCCTGAAAACAGCCCATTTTCAAGGCATTTTGGGACTTTTGGAGGGCCAAAACGCATCACCACAGGATCAAAAGGGGCTAAAAACACTTGTTTGAGCATCCCAAGTTGGCCAGGAACAACTTTGGAAAAAATCTTTTTGTTCGCCCTGGGGACCCTGCTGGACCCACCCGGGGCCCGCACTATATGCGCGGCCCAGGCTGCCGTGTAGCTCCACGGCCAAGTGACCAAGTGCTCTGGGGGTCTAGGCATCTCGTTGGGCGATTCTAAGGCTTAGAAACCACAAAAAGTGGGGGCTTGTGGGTGGACTAGGTGCCCTTGGATTTCAGATTTGAGCCACGTAGCCCAAGATACGGCCCGTTCTTGGTTTTGGGGCGGTTTGACACAAACTGGGCACATGCCGGGCCATTTTTGGACATTTTTGGGCCGTTTCTCGGACATATCATGGACTTAGAGGGCAACAAGGGGCTCTTTGTCACAAGGAAGTCAAGGCGCATATGGTGTGTAGCAACCGTTTCCCTTCGTTGGTCCGGTTTCAATGGGCTTCGGGCCGTTTTGGGCGAAAAAAGGCTGTTTTGGGGCACAAATTGCGCAGTTTTGGGAGGGCACCTCCCGACTTGGCGCCCCCGCCCCGGGGCGCCACCAGTGATTTTTTGGCTCAAAACTTGGATTTGGCAAGGCCACCACCTAGGCTCTAGGATGGCTAGATTAGGGAAGGATGTGAGGCGTTGTGACGGAGCAATGGCCAAAACGGAAAGGAGAAGTGTTGCTTGCTTGTTAGCTAGATTTAAGGGGAGAGGGTGTAGTGATATAAGCACCCAGAAGAGTGTGTAGCATTGTGTCTGGATGTCTGCATGTCCACCCTCTTATTATCCTCTGCATCATCCCAGGCCCGCCCCCTGCCACTCGACAGGACAATAGCACCCAATGCCAGGGATATCTTGGGCATCGAGTACATCGAGTGCGGGGACCAAGCACAATGAACCGCTGGAAAGATTTCCAAGCGTCCGTACCGACACCAGCGACATGTACCTTGATGGGGTGCCACGGGTGTTCACGCAGGAGATCCTGCAGCCGGAAGGTGACCTGCCCGCCAGCCCGTGGCCTGTGCCGAAGGTGCACACTTACGAGGATCTGGGGCGGAGAATCTCGAGTAAAGTGCGGCCTGGTGTAGTGCCCAAGGCCGCGAAAAGCGGGCGCGTGAGTAGCGTGCCAGTGGTCAGTACGGGGGCGACCATTGAGGACTCCGTGCATCTGGAGGAGCATGTGACGTCTGGGTCGCTGGCAGCCATGCTCCAGGTCTGCTGTTCTGGTGAGTCATCAGGGGCGGGCTGATGCTCTTGCAGTTTGGCACCCATCCCCCCCCTCCCCCCCACACCCTCCGCACGTGATACTCCCAGGTAACAAGGGTTGCAACAGGGGTGAGTAGTCCGGAAATGAGGTGTTAGTTTCTCTGTGGTTGTGGTCGGTAACCCTGAGCTGACCCCAAGCCTGATCTCAAATATCTGGCGGTCTGTTTTGTCTGGTAGATTCTGTCCACCATGAGAGTGTTTTTCCCTGGCTCGTCAACCGACCTTCTTCTCTGTTGCAGCACGCCCTTTTGGACGAGTTCTGCCCGGGATCACCCAACTTGGATCTGAACGAGAGACTCATAAATGCACACAGGCATCACCTCGAAGGCGACTGTGCTGGACACGATCCCATTGCTGGCATGCTGCACACGGACTGCACCCGCGGTGTGAAGACCCGTAGAAGGGGTTGGGAGAGCTATTCCCCCAACAAACAGCAGGTGCTTCTTGGCGCTTGTAAGCTTGTAAGCTTTTGTAGTACACACGTCTGCACGCCTGTGCGGCCTGCT
Source organism: Eutreptiella sp. 'Long Island Sound 2002' (assembly GCA_964036045.1). Lineage (NCBI taxonomy): Eukaryota > Euglenozoa > Euglenophyceae > Eutreptiales > Eutreptiaceae > Eutreptiella > Eutreptiella sp. 'Long Island Sound 2002'. Next base: position 4,254,861 of record OZ038387.1, on the reverse strand, counting down.
TGAATGCATCTGCACGGGAATCCTCACATGCATGGGATCCCTCACGGGTGTGAGATTCCTCATGTGCTTGTGGTTCCTCACATGCATGGGATTCATCACTCACATAGGAGACCACCCCCCACAGGAACCTCATTTGTCCGACTTCAGGGGGGCAAGTCAGGGTTCCGCCAAGCTTGCCGTGGAAAAATGGGGCAAAGCAGGAAAAATTTTGCGCAAGTTGGCGGAAATTCGCCGCACACACTGGCAATACATACAGCTCCAGCCCACCTCCAGGAGCATCCCCCCATCCCCATGATCCACTATGTCACACCATAAACCGATTTTCCTCCCACTTCTTCTCTTTTTCCCAACTCTCCCCACCCCAGCTGTCTCTCCTTCAGCCCCCGCCCCGGCCCCACCGCATTACCCTCCGAAAATGAATTTTCAGCCACGTCCCCCTCTGTTATTTTTCCCACACCATTTGACGTCATCAGTCTCCACCAGCCTACCCACCCAAAATTTTCCTGTCGTGCCCAAATTGTCATTTTCCCAAACAATTCAGCCCCTGCCCGGCTGCCATCGCCCACCACCTTCCCCTCGCTGCTGCAGCCACCACCCTCCCCTTACTTCTGCATCTGTGCCATCATTGTGCTCCTGCATCTTGCACGGTTCCCTTGCTCTTCAGCTCCCTCCTTGCCGTCGCCTCTAGCCCTACATTCATGCATCCACCACTGCCTTCGCACTAGGGGTCATGTGGCTGTGGGCCAGGCTGCATAAGCAGAAGCGTGCAAAGTGGTGCGGGTGCCAATGCCAAGTGAGGCAGGACATCAAAACAGCACCCCCCCCCCCCCCCAAAAGTTGCTAGTTGTATTGGCAGGATTTTCTTGGAGAAAATCTTCGTAAACGGCTGGCCCCATTTTCACCCTGCGGGCTCCTGCGAAACTTGATCCGACCGCCATTCGGCAAACCAATATCCAGCCTGCTGTTGTGCAAGGGCTTCATGCTTGTGGCAGATTGCACCGGGGGCTGCCAGTGATGCAGTGCCCTGTACCCAGCCACATTTTGCGAAGGGCTGGTGGAACATTGAAAAGGAGAGGCAGGGGGCTTGGAGCCCCCCGGGCGGGGGGTTCAGAAAAGCTACAACAGAGTCTTGAACATCATGTACAGGGAGCAAGCGACGCTGCAAGCATGTTGCATGGTTGGGTGGCGTTACATTGATGCAAAGGGTCAACCATCCGCCAAACCCACCACCAGGTTGAGGTTGACAGGTGTTTGGAGGGGTGGCAGGGGGCGGAGAGGATAGCTCTCTAGGGTCACACACCCAGCCCACATTCCCACCTGCGGCCGCCTGTTTTGGGGGGAGGGGAGGAACTCCCAAAGCGTTCCCTGCACCCAAAGTGTGACCTTTGTGTTGATCCAGGGCTTGCACTTTTACAAAGAAATTCGTGTTGCCTGGAAGACACTTTTGCCTCTTGGCGAACCCACTTGCTTCAGTGGCTCGGGCCTGCCTGCCTGCAGCCGGTCTGGGCCAGTAGCCACAACAGTCACCAGAGGGCCCATGTCCCAGTTGTGCAGCGTGGGGGGCCGTCATACCGAGCGGGCTACTACAGTCACATAAGAGGGCCAGGGTATTTACAATGCCACCATTATTCAGCTCTTGACCCAAACAAACATCGCCTGCAGGGAGGATGTCCTCAGGAAGACCTCATGCATGCCGGTGCCAGCATGGGTAGGATGCCAAGGGGAGGATGTCCTCAGGAAGACCTCCTGCATGCCGGCGCCAGCATGGGTGGGATGCCAAGGGGAGGATGTCCTCAGGAAGACCTCCTGCATGCCGGTGCCAACATGGGTGGGATGCCAAGGGGAGGATGTCCTCAGGAAGACCTCCTGCATGCCGGCGCCAGCATGGGTGGGATGCCAAGGGGAGGATGTCCTTAGTAAGACCTCATGCATGCCGGTGCCAACATGGGTGGGATGCCAAGGGGAGGATGTCCTCACGAAGACCTCCTGCATGCCAGTGCCAGCATGGGTGGGATGCCAAGGGGAGGATGTGCTCAGGAAGACCTCCTGCATGCCGGTGCCAACATGGGTGGGATGCCAAGGGGAGGAAGTCCTCACGAAGACCTCCTGCATGCCGGTGCCAGCACGGGTAGGATGCCAAGGGGAGGATGTCCTTAGTAAGACCTCCTGCATGCCGGTGCGAGCGTGGGTGGGATGCCAAGGGGAGGATGTCCTCAGGAAGACCTCCTGCATGCCGGCGCCAGCATGGGTGGGATGCCAAGGGGAGGATGTCCCCAGGAAGACCTCCTGCATGCCGGTGCCAGCATGGGTGGGATGCCAAGGGGAGGATGTCCTCAGGAAGACCTCCTGCATGCCGGCGCCAGCATGGGTGGGATGCCAAGGGGAGGATGTCCTTAGTAAGACCTCATGCATGCCGGTGCCAACATGGGTGGGATGCCAAGGGGAGGATGTCCTCAGGAAGACCTCCTGCATGCCAGTGCCAGCATGGGTGGGATGCCAAGGGGAGGATGTCCTCAGGAAGACCTCATGCATGCCGGTGCCAGCATGGGTGGGATGCCAAGGGGAGGAAGTCCTCACGAAGACCTCCTGCATGCCGGTGCCAGCATGGGTGGGATGCCAAGGGGAGGATGTCCTTAGTAAGACCTCCTGCATGCCGGTGCGAGCGTGGGTGGGATGCCAAGGGGAGGATGTCCTCAGGAAGACCTCATGCATGCCGGTGCCAACATGGGTGGGATGCCAAGGGGAGGATGTCCTCAGGAAGACCTCCTGCCTGCCGGCGCCAGCATGGGTGGGATGCCAAGGGGAGGATGTCCTCAGGAAGACCTCCTGCATGCCGGTGCCAGCATGGGTGGGATGCCAAGGGGAGGATGTCCTCAAGAAGACCTCTTGCATGCCGGCGCCAGCATGGGTGGGATGCCAAGGGGAGGATGTCCTCAGGAAGACCTCCTGCATGCCGGCGCCAGCATGGGTGGGATGCCAAGGGGAGGAAGTCCTCAGGAAGACCTCATGCATGCCGGTGCCAGCATGGGTGGGATGCCAAGGGGAGGATGTCCACAGGAAGACCTCCTGCATGCCGGTGCCAACATGGGTGGGATGCCAAGGGGAGGATGTCCTCACGAAGACCTCCTGCATGCCAGTGCCAGCATGGGTGGGATGCCAAGGGGAGGATGTGCTCAGGAAGACCTCATGCATGCCGGTGCCAGCATGGGTGGGATGCCAAGGGGAGGATGTCCTCAAGAAGACCTCCTGCATGCCGGTGCCAGCATGGGTGGGATGCCAAGGGGAGGATGTCCTCAGGAAGACCTCATGCATGCCGGTGCCAACATGGGTGGGATGCCAAGGGGAGGATGTCCTCAGGAAGACCTCCTGCCTGCCGGTGCCAGCATGGGTGGGATGCCAAGGGGAGGATGTCCTTAGTAAGACCTCCTGCATGCCGGTGCGAGCGTGGGTGGGATGCCAAGGGGAGGATGTCCTCAGGAAGACCTCATGCATGCCGGTGCCAACATGGGTGGGATGCCAAGGGGAGGATGTCCTCAGGAAGACCTCCTGCCTGCCGGCGCCAGCATGGGTGGGATGCCAAGGGGAGGATGTCCTCAGGAAGACCTCCTGCATGCCGGTGCCAGCATGGGTGGGATGCCAAGGGGAGGATGTCCTCAGGAAGACCTCCTGCATGCCGGCGCCAGCATGGGTGGGATGCCAAGGGGAGGATGTCCTCAGGAAGACCTCCTGCATGCCGGCGCCAGCATGGGTGGGATGCCAAGGGGAGGAAGTCCTCAGGAAGACCTCATGCATGCCGCTGCCAGCATGGGTGGGATGCCAAGGGGAGGATGTCCTCAGGAAGACCTCCTTCCTGCCGGTGCCAACATGGGTGGGATGCCAAGGGGAGGATGTCCTCACGAAGACCTCCTGCATGCCAGTGCCAGCATGGGTGGGATGCCAAGGGGAGGATGTGCTCAGGAAGACCTCATGCATGCCGGTGCCAGCATGGGTGGGATGCCAAGGGGAGGATGTCCTCAAGAAGACCTCCTGCATGCCGGTGCCAGCATGGGTGGGATGCCAAGGGGAGGATGTCCTCAGGAAGACCTCATGCATGCCGGTGCCAACATGGGTGGGATGCCAAGGGGAGGAGGTCCTCACGAAGACCTCCTGCATGCCAGTGCCAGCATGGGTGGGATGCCAAGGGGAGGATGTGCTCAGGAAGACCTCATGCATGCCGGTGCCAGCATGGGTGGGATGCCAAGGGGAGGATGTCCTCAAGAAGACCTCTTGCATGCCGGTGCCAGCATGGGTGGGATGCCAAGGGGAGGATGTCCTCACGAAGACCTCCTGCATGCCAGTGCGAGCATGGGTGGGATGCCAAGGGGAGGATGTGCTCAGGAAGACCTCATGCATGCCGGTGCCAGCATGGGTGGGATGCCAAGGGGAGGAAGTCCTCACGAAGACCTCATGCATGCCGGTGCCAGCATGGGTAGGATGCCAAGGGGAGGATGTCCTCAGGAAGACCTCCTGCCCGCCGACGCCAGCATGGGTGGGATGCCAAGGGGAGGATGTCCTCAGGAAGACCTCCTGCATGCCGGTGCCAGCATGGGTGGGATGCCAAGGGGAGGATGTCCTCAGGAAGACCTCATGCATGCCGGTGCCAGCATGGGTGGGATGCCAAGGGGAGGATGTGCTCAGGAAGACCTCCTGCATGCCGGTGCCAACATGGGTGGGATGCCAAGGGGAGGATGTCCTTAGTAAGACCTCCTGCATGCCGGTGCCAGCATGGGTGGTATGCCAAGGGGAGGATGTCCTCAAGAAGACCTCCTGCCCGCCGGTGCCAGCATGGGTGGGATGCCAAGGGGAGGATGTCCTCAAGAAGACCTCCTTAATGCCGGTGCCAGCATGGGTGGGATGCCAAGGGGAGGATGTCCGTAGGAAGACCTCCCGCATGCCGGCGCCAGCATGGGTGGGATGCCAAGGGGAGGATGTCCTCAAGAAGACCTCCTGCATGCCGCTGCCAGCATGGGTGGGATGCCAAGGGGAGGATGTCCTTAGGAAGACCTCCTGCATGCCGGTGCCAACATGGGTGGGATGCCAAGGGGAGGATGTCCTCAAGAACACCTCCTGCATGCCGGTGCCAGCATGGGTGGGATGCCAAGGGGAGGATGTCCTCAGGAAGACCTCCTGCATGCCGGTGCCAACATGGGTGGGATGCCAAGGGGAGGATGTCCTCACGAAGACCTCCTGCATGCCAGTGCCAGCATGGGTGGGATGCCAAGGGGAGGATGTGCTCAGGAAGACCTCATGCATGCCGGTGCCAGCATGGGTGGGATGCCAAGGGGAGGAAGTCCTCACGAAGACCTCCTGCATGCCGGTGCCAGCATGGGTAGGATGCCAAGGGGAGGATGTCCTCAGGAAGACCTCCTGCATGCCGACGCCAGCATGGGTGGGATGCCAAGGGGAGGATGTCCTCAGGAAGACCTTTCTGCATGCCGGTGCCAGCATGGGTGGGATGCCAAGGGGAGGATGTCCTCAGGAAGACCTCCTGCATGCCGGTGCCAGCATGGGTGGGATGCCAAGGGGAGGATGTCCTTAGTAAGACCTCCTGCATGCCGGTGCCAGCATGGGTGGGATGCCAAGGGGAGGATGTCCTCAGGAAGACCTCCTGCCCGCCGGTGCCAGCATGGGTGGGATGCCAAGGGGAGGATGTCCTCAAGAAGACCTCCTGCATGCCGGTGCCAGCATGGGTGGGATGCCAAGGGGAGGATGTCCGTAGGAAGACCTCTTGCATGCCGGCGCCAGCATGGGTGGGATGCCAAGGGGAGGATGTCCTCAAGAAGACCTCCTGCATGCCGGTGCCAGCATGGGTGGGATGCCAAGGGGAGGATGTCCTCAGCAAGACCTCCTGCATGCCGGTGCCAGCATGGGTGGGATGCCAAGGGGAGGATGTCCTCAAGAACACCTCCTGCATGCCGGTGCCAGCATGGGTGGGATGCCAAGGGGAGGATGTCCTCAGGAAGACCTCCTGCATGCCGGTGCCAGCATGGGTGGGATGCCAAGGGGAGGATGTCCTCGGGAAGACCTCCTGCATGCCGGTGCCAGCATGGGTGGGATGCCAAGGGGAGGATGTCCTCAAGAAGACCTCCTGCATGCCGGTGCCAGCATGGGTGGGATGCCAAGGGGAGGATGTTCTTAATAAGACCTCCTGCATGCCGGTGCCAGCATGGGTGGGATGCCAAGGGGAGGATGTCCTCAAGAAGACCTCCTGCTTGCCAGTGCCAGCATGGGTGGGATGCCAAGGGGAGGATGTCCTTAGTAAGACCTCCTGCCCGCCGGCGCTAGCATGGGTGGGATGCCAAGGGGAGGATGTCCTCAAGAAGACCTCCTGCATGCCGGTGCCAGCATGGGTGGGATGCCAAGGGGAGGATGTCCTCAGGAAGACCTCCTGCATGCTGGTGCCAGCATGGGTGGGATGCCAAGGGGAGGATGTCCTCAGGAAGACCTCCTGCATGCCGGCGCCAGCATGGGTGGGATGCCAAGGGAAGGACGTCCTCAGGAAGACCTCCTGCATGCCGGTGCCAGCATGGGTGGGATGCCAAGGGGAGGATGTCCTCACGAAGACCTCCTGCATGCCGGTGCCACCATGGGTGGGATGCCAAGGGGAGGATGTCCTCACGAAGACCTCCTGCATGCCGGTGCCAGCATGGGTGGGATGCCAAGGGGAGGATGTCCTCAGGAAGACCTCATGCATGCCGGTGCTAGCATGGGTGGGATGCCAAGGGGAGGAAGTCCTCACGAAGACCTCCTGCCCGCCGACGCCAGCATGGGTGGGATGCCAAGGGGAGGATGTCCTCAGGAAGACCTCCTGCATGCCGGCGCCAGCATGGGTGGGATGCCAAGGGGAGGATGTCCTCAGGAAGACCTCCTGCATGCCGGTGCCAGCATGGGTGGGATGCCAAGGGGAGGAAGTCCTCAGGAAGACCTCCTGCATGCCGGTGCCAGCATGGGTGGGATGCCAAGGGGAGGATGTCCTTAGTAAGACCTCCTGCATGCCGGTGCCAGCATGGGTGGGATGCCAAGGGGAGGATGTCCTCAGAAAGACCTCCTGCATGCCGGTGCCAGCATGGGTGGGATGCCAAGGGGAGGATGTCCTCAAGAACACCTCCTGCATGCCGGTGCCAGCATGGGTGGGATGCCAAGGGGAGGATGTCCTGAGGAAGACCTCATGCATGCCGGCGCCAGCATGGGTGGGATGCCAAGGGGAGGATGTCCTCAAGAAGACCTCCTGCATGCCGGTGCCAGCATGGGTGGGATGCCAAGGGGAGGATGTCCTCAGGAAGACCTCCTGCATGCCGGTGCCAGCATGGGTGGGATGCCAAGGGGAGGATGTCCTTAGTAAGACCTCCTGCATGCCGGTGCGAGCGTGGGTGGGATGCCAAGGGGAGGATGACCTCAGGAAGACCTCCTTCCCGCCGGCGCCAGCATGGGTGGGATGCCAAGGGGAGGATGTCCTCAAGAAGACCTCCTGCATGCCGGTGCCAGCATGGGTGGGATGCCAAGGGGAGGATGTCCTCAGGAAGACCTCCTGCATGCCGGTGCCAGCATGGGTGGGATGCCAAGGGGAGGATGTCCTCAGGAAGACCTCCTGCATGCCGGTGCCAGCATGGGTGGGATGCCAAGGGGAGGATGTGCTCAAGAAGACCTCCTGCATGCCGGTGCCAGCATGGGTGGGATGCCAAGGGGAGGATGTCCTCAGGAAGACCTCCTGCATGCCGGTGCCAGCATGGGTGGGATGCCAAGGGGAGGATGTGCTCAGGAAGACCTCCTGCATGCCGGTGCCAGCATGGGTGGGATGCCAAGGGGAGGATGTCCGTAGGAAGACCTCCTGCATGCCGGTGCCAGCATGGGTGGGATGCCAAGGGGAGGATGTCCTCAAGAAGACCTCCTGCTTGCCGGTGCCAGCATGGGTGGGATGCCAAGGGGAGGATGTCCTTAGTAAGACCTCCTGCCCGCCGGCGCCAGCATTGGTGGGATGCCAAGGGGAGGATGTCCTCAGGAAGACCTCCTGCATGCCGGTGCCAGCATGGGTGGGATGCCAAGGGGAGGATGTCCTCAGGAAGACCTCCTGCATGCTGGTGCCAGCATGGGTGGGATGCCAAGGGGAGGATGTCCTCAGGAAGACCTCCTGCATGCCGGCGCCAGCATGGGTGGGATGCCAAGGGGAGGACGTCCTCAGGAAGACCTCCTGCATGCCGGTGCCAGCATGGGTGGGATGCCAAGGGGAGGATGTCCTCACGAAGACCTCCTGCATGCCGGTGCCACCATGGGTGGGATGCCAAGGGGAGGATGTCCTCACGAAGACCTCCTGCATGCCGGTGCCAGCATGGGTGGGATGCCAAGGGGAGGATGTCCTCAGGAAGACCTCATGCATGCCGGTGCTAGCATGGGTGGGATGCCAAGGGGAGGAAGTCCTCACGAAGACCTCCTGCCCGCCGACGCCAGCATGGGTGGGATGCCAAGGGGAGGATGTCCTCAGGAAGACCTCCTGCATGCCGGCGCCAGCATGGGTGGGATGCCAAGGGAAGGATGTCCTTAGGAAGACCTCCTGCATGCCGGTGCCAGCATGGGTGGGATGCCAAGGGGAGGAAGTCCTTAGGAAGACCTCCTGCATGCCGGTGCCAGCATGGGTGGGATGCCAAGGGGAGGATGTCCTTAGTAAGACCTCCTGCATGCCGGTGCCAGCATGGGTGGGATGCCAAGGGGAGGATGTCCTCAGAAAGACCTCCTGCATGCCGGTGCCAGCATGGGTGGGATGCCAAGGGGAGGATGTCCTCAAGAACACCTCCTGCATGCCGGTGCCAGCATGGGTGGGATGCCAAGGGGAGGATGTCCTCAGGAAGACCTCATGCATGCCGGCGCCAGCATGGGTGGGATGCCAAGGGGAGGATGTCCTCAAGAAGACCTCCTGCATGCCGGTGCCAGCATGGGTGGGATGCCAAGGGGAGGATGTCCTTAGTAAGACCTCCTGCATGCCGGTGCGAGCGTGGGTGGGATGCCAAGGGGAGGATGACCTCAGGAAGACCTCCTTCCCGCCGGCGCCAGCATGGGTGGGATGCCAAGGGGAGGATGTCCTCAAGAAGACCTCCTGCATGCCGGTGCCAGCATGGGTGGGATGCCAAGGGGAGGATGTCCTCAGGAAGACCTCCTGCATGCCGGTGCGATCGTGGGTGGGATGCCAAGGGGAGGATGTCCTCAGGAAGACCTCCTGCATGCCGGTGGCAGCATGGGTGGGATGCCAAGGGGAGGATGTCCTCAGGAAGACCTCATGCATGCCGGTGCCAACATGGGTGGGATGCCAAGGGGAGGATGTGCTCGGGAAGACTTCCTGCATGCCGGTGCCAGCATGGGTGCGATGCCAAGGGGAGGATGTCCTCAGGACGACCTGCTGCATGCCGGTGCGAGCGTGGGTGGGATGCCAAGGGGAGGATGACCCGAGGAAGACCTCCTGCCCGCCGGCGCCAGCATGGGTGGGATGCCAAGGGGAGGATGTCCTCAAGAAGACCTCCTGCATGCCGGTGCCAGCATGGGTGGGATGCCAAGGGGAGGATGTCCTCAGGAAGACCTCCTGCATACCGCCGCCAGCATGGGTGGGATGCCAAGGGGAGGATGTCCTAAGGAAGACCTCCTGCATGCCGGTGCCAGCATGGGTGGGATGCCAAGGGGAGGATGTCCTCAGGAAGACCTCCTTCATGCCGGTGCCAGCATGGGTGGGATGCCAAGGGGAGGATGTCCTCAAGAAGACCTCCTGCATGCCGGTGCCAACATGGGTGGGATGCCAAGGGGAGGATGTCCTCAGGAAGACCTCCTGCATGCTGGTGCCAGCATGGGTGGGATGCCAAGGGGAGGATGTCCTCAGGAAGACCTCCTGCATGCCGGTGCCAGCATGGGTGGGATGCCAAGGGGAGGATGTCCTCAAGAAGACCTCCTGCATGCGGGCGCCAGCATGGGTGGGATGCCAAGGGGAGGATGTCCTCAGGAAGACCTCCTGCATGCCGGTGCCAGCATGGGTGGGATGCCAAGGGGAGGATGTCCTCAAGAAGACCTCCTGCATGCCGGTGCCAGCATGGGTGGGATGCCAAGGGGAGGATGTCCTCAAGAAGACCTCCTGCATGCCGGTGCCAGCATGGGTGGGATGCCAAGGGGAGGATGTCCTCAGGAAGACCTCCTTCATGCCGGTGCCAGCATGGGTGGGATGCCAAGGGGAGGATGTCCTCAAGAAGACCTCCTGCATGCCGGTGCCAACATGGGTGGGATGCCAAGGGGAGGATGTCCTCAGGAAGACCTCCTGCATGCTGGTGCCAGCATGGGTGGGATGCCAAGGGGAGGATGTCCTCAGGAAGACCTCCTGCATGCCGGTGCCAGCATGGGTGGGATGCCAAGGGGAGGATGTCCTCAAGAAGACCTCCTGCATGCGGGCGCCAGCATGGGTGGGATGCCAAGGGGAGGATGTCCTCAAGAAGACCTCCTTCATGCCGGTGCCAGCATGGGTGGGATGCCAAGGGGAGGATGTCCTCAGGAAGACCTCCTGCATGCCGGTGCCAGCATGGGTGGGATGCCAAGGGGAGGATGTCCTCAGGAAGACCTCCTGCATGCTGGTGCCAGCATGGGTGGGATGCCAAGGGGAGGATGTCCTCAGGAAGACCTCCTGCATGCCGGTGCCAGCAGGGGTGGGATGCCAAGGGGAGGATGTCCTCAAGAAGACCTCCTGCATGCGGGGCCAGCATGGGTGGGATGCCAAGGGGAGGATGTCCTCAGGAAGACCTCCTGCATGCGGGTGCCAGCATGGGTGGGATGCCAAGGGGAGGATGTCCTTAGTAAGACCTCCTGCATGCCGGTGCTAGCATGGGTGGGATGCCAAGGGGAGGATGTCCTCAGGAAGACCTCCTGCATGCCGGTGCCAGCATGGGTGGGATGCCAAGGGGAGGATGTCCTCAGGAAGACCTCCTGCATGCATGTGCGAGCGTGGGTGGGATGCCAAGGGGAGGACGTCCTCAAGAAGACCTCCTGCATGCCGGTGCCAGCATGGGTGGGATGCCAAGGGGAGGATGTCCTTAGGAAGACCTCCTGCATGCCGGCGCCAACATGGGTGGGATGCCAAGGGGAGGATGTCCTCAGGAAGACCTCCTGCATGCGGGCGCCAGCATGGGTGGGATGCCAAGGGGAGGATGTCCTCAGAAAGACCTCATGCATGCCGGTGCCAGCATGGGTGGGATGCCAAGGGGAGGAAGTCCTCAGGAAGACCTCATGCATGCCGCTGCCAGCATGGGTGGGATGCCAAGGGGAGGACGTCCTCAAGAAGACCTCCTGCATGCCGGTGCCAGCATGGGTGGGATGCCAAGGGGAGGATGTCCTTAGGAAGACCTCCTGCATGCCGGTGCCAGCATGGGTGGGATGCCAAGGGGAGGATGTCCTCAGGAAGACCTCCTGCATGCGGGCGCCAGCATGGGTGGGATGCCAAGGGGAGGATGTCCTCAGGAAGACCTCATGCATGCCGCTGCCACCATGGGTGGGATGCCAAGGGGAGGAAGTCCTCAGGAAGACCTCATGCATGCCGCTGCCAGCATGGGTGGGTTGCCAAGGGGAGGATGACCTGAGGAAGACCTCCTGCATGCCGGCGCCAACATGGGTGGGATGCCAAGGGGAGGTTGTCCTCAGGAAGACCTCCTGCATGCCGGTGCCAACATGGGTGGGATGCCAAGGGGAGGATGTCCTCAGGAAGACCTCCTGCATGCGGGCGCCAGCATGGGTGGGATGCCAAGGGGAGGATGTCCTCAAGAAGACCTCCTGCATGCCGGTGCCAGCATGGGTGGGATGCCAAGGGGAGGATGTCCTCAGGAAGACCTCCTGCATGCGGGCGCCAGCATGGGTGGGATGCCAAGGGGAGGATGTCCCCAGGAAGACCTCCTGCATGCCGGTGCAAGCATGGGTGGGATGCCAAGGGGAGGATGTCCTTAGTAAGACCTCCTGCATGCCGGTGCGAGCGTGGGTGGGATGCCAAGGGGAGGATGTCCTCAGGAAGACCTCCTGCATGCGTGTGCCAGCATGGGTGGGATGCCAAGGGGAGGATGTCCTTAGTAAGACCTCCTGCATGCCGGTGCTAGCATGGGTGGGATGCCAAGGGGAGGATGTCCTCAGGAAGACCTCCTGCATGCCGGTGCCAGCATGGGTGGGATGCCAAGGGGAGGATGTCCTCAGGAAGACCTCCTGCATGCCGGTGGCAGCATGGGTGGGATGCCAAGGGGAGGATGTCCTCAGGAAGACCTCATGCATGCCGGTGCCAGCATGGGTGGGATGCCAAGGGGAGGATGTGCTCAGGAAGACCTCCTGCATGCCGGTGCCAGCATGGGTGGGATGCCAAGGGGAGGATGTCCTCAGGACGACCTCCTGCATGCCGGTGCGAGCGTGGGTGGGATGCCAAGGGGAGGATGACCTGAGGAAGACCTCCTGCCCGCCGGCGCCAGCATGGGTGGGATGCCAAGGGGAGGATGTCCTCAGGAAGACCTCCTGCATACCGCCGCCAACATGGGTGGGATGCAAAGGGGAGGATGTCCTCGAGAAGACCTCCTGCATGCCGGTGCCAGCATGGGTGGGATGCCAAGGGGAGGATGTCCTCAGGAAGACCTCCTTCATGCCGGTGCCAGCATGGGTGGGATGCCAAGGGGAGGATGTCCTTAGTAAGACCTCCTGCATGCCGGTGCCAGCATGGGTGGGATGCCAAGGGGAGGATGTCCTCAGGAAGACCTCCTGCATGCTGGTGCCAGCATGGGTGGGATGCCAAGGGGAGGATGTCCTCAGGAAGACCTCCTGCATGCCGGTGCCAGCATGGGTGGGATGCCAAGGGGAGGATGTCCTCAGGAAGACCTCCTGCATGCCGGTGCCAGCATGGGTGGGATGCCAAGGGGAGGATGTCCTTAGTAAGACCTCCTGCATGCCGGTGCGAGCGTGGGTGGGATGCCAAGGGGAGGATGTCCTCAGGAAGACCTCCTGCATGCCGGTGCCAGCATGGGTGGGATGCCAAGGGGAGGATGTCCTTAGTAAGACCTCCTGCATGCCGGTGCCAGCATGGGTGGGATGCCAAGGGGAGGATGTCCTCAGGAAGACCTCCTGCATGCCGGTGCCAGCATGGGTGGGATGCCAAGGGGAGGATGTCCTCAGGAAGACCTCGTGCATGCGGGCGCCAGCATGGGTGGGATGCCAAGGGGAGGATGTCCTCAGGAAGACCTCATGCATGCCGCTGCCACCATGGGTGGGATGCCAAGGGGAGGAAGTCCTCAGGAAGACCTCATGCATGCCGCTGCCAGCATGGGTGGGTTGCCAAGGGGAGGATGACCTGAGGAAGACCTCCTGCATGCCGGCGCCAACATGGGTGGGATGCCAAGGGGAGGTTGTCCTCAGGAAGACCTCCTGCATGCCGGTGCCAACATGGGTGGGATGCCAAGGGGAGGATGTCCTCAGGAAGACCTCCTGCATGCGGGCGCCAGCATGGGTGGGATGCCAAGGGGAGGATGTCCTCAAGAAGACCTCCTGCATGCCGGTGCCAGCATGGGTGGGATGCCAAGGGGAGGATGTCCTCAGGAAGACCTCCTGCATGCGGGCGCCAGCATGGGTGGGATGCCAAGGGGAGGATGTCCTCAGGAAGACCTCCTGCATGCCGGTGCAAGCATGGGTGGGATGCCAAGGGGAGGATGTCCTTAGTAAGACCTCCTGCATGCCGGTGCGAGCGTGGGTGGGATGCCAAGGGGAGGATGTCCTCAGGAAGACCTCCTGCATGCGTGTGCCAGCATGGGTGGGATGCCAAGGGGAGGATGTCCTTAGTAAGACCTCCTGCATGCCGGTGCTAGCATGGGTGGGATGCCAAGGGGAGGATTTCCTCAGGAAGACCTCCTGCATGCCGGTGCCAGCATGGGTGGGATGCCAAGGGGAGGATGTCCTCAGGAAGACCTCCTGCATGCCGGTGGCAGCATGGGTGGGATGCCAAGGGGAGGATGTCCTCAGGAAGACCTCATGCATGCCGGTGCCAGCATGGGTGGGATGCCAAGGGGAGGATGTGCTCAGGAAGACCTCCTGCATGCCGGTGCCAGCATGGGTGGGATGCCAAGGGGAGGATGTCCTCAGGACGACCTCCTGCATGCCGGTGCGAGCGTGGGTGGGATGCCAAGGGGAGGATGACCTGAGGAAGACCTCCTGCCCGCCGGCGCCAGCATGGGTGGGATGCCAAGGGGAGGATGTCCTCAGGAAGACCTCCTGCATACCGCCGCCAACATGGGTGGGATGCAAAGGGGAGGATGTCCTCAGGAAGACCTCCTGCATGCCGGTGCCAGCATGGGTGGGATGCCAAGGGGAGGATGTCCTCAGGAAGACCTCCTTCATGCCGGTGCCAGCATGGGTGGGATGCCAAGGGGAGGATGTCCTTAGTAAGACCTCCTGCATGCCGGTGCCAGCATGGGTGGGATGCCAAGGGGAGGATGTCCTCAGGAAGACCTCCTGCATGCTGGTGCCAGCATGGGTGGGATGCCAAGGGGAGGATGTCCTCAGGAAGACCTCCTGCATGCCGGTGCCAGCATGGGTGGGATGCCAAGGGGAGGATGTCCTTAGTAAGACCTCCTGCATGCCGGTGCGAGCGTGGGTGGGATGCCAAGGGGAGGATGTCCTCAGGAAGACCTCCTGCATGCCGGTGCCAGCATGGGTGGGATGCCAAGGGGAGGATGTCCTTAGTAAGACCTCCTGCATGCCGGTGCCAGCATGGGTGGGATGCCAAGGGGAGGATGTCCTCAGGAAGACCTCCTGCATGCCGGTGCCAGCATGGGTAGGATGCCAAGGGGAGGATGTCCTCAGGAAGACCTCCTGCATGCCGGCGCCAGCATGGGTGGGATGCCAAGGGGAGGATGTCCTCAGGAAGACCTCATGCATGCCGCTGCCACCATGGGTGGGATGCCAAGGGGAGGAAGTCCTCAGGAAGACCTCCTGCATGCCGGTGCCAGCATGGGTGGGATGCCAAGGGGAGGATGTCCTCAGGAAGACCCTGGCATGCCGGTGCCAGCATGGGTGGGATGCCAAGGGGAGGATGTCCTCAGGAAGACCTCCTGCATGCCGGTGCCAGCATGGGTGGGATGCCAAGGGGAGGATGTCCTTAGTAAGACCTCCTGCATGCCGGTGCTAGCATGGGTGGGATGCCAAGGGGAGGATGTCCTCACGAAGACCTCCTTCATGCCGGTGCCAGCATGGGTGGGATGCCAAGGGGAGGATGTCCTTAGTAAGACCTCCTGCATGCCGGTGCCAGCATGGGTGGGATGCCAAGGGGAGGATGTCCTCAGGAAGACCCTGGCATGCCGGTGCCAGCATGGGTGGGATGCCAAGGGGAGGATGTCCTCAGGAAGACCTCCTGCATGCCGGTGCCAGCATGGGTGGGATGCCAAGGGGAGGATGTCCTCAGGACGACCTCCTGCATGCCGGTGCCAGCATGGGTGGGATGCCAAGGGGAGGATGTCCTCAGGAAGACCTCCTGCATGCCGGTGCCAGCATGGGTGGGATGCCAAGGGGAGGATGTCCTCAGGAAGACCTCCTGCATGCCGGTGCCAGCATGGGTGGGATGCCAAGGGGAGGATGTCCTCAGGAAGACCTCCTGCATGCCGGTGCCAGCATGGGTTGGATGCCAAGGGGAGGATGTCCTCAGGAAGACCTCCTGCATGCCGGTGCCAGCATGGGTGGGATGCCAAGGGGAGGATGTCCTTAGTAAGACCTCCTGCATGCCGGTGCGAGCGTGGGTGGGATGCCAAGGGGAGGATGTCCTCAGGAAGACCTCCTGCATGCCGGCGCCAGCATGGGTGGGATGCCAAGGGGAGGATGTCCTCAAGAAGACCTCCTGCATGCCGGTGCCAGCATGGGTGGGATGCCAAGGGGAGGATGTCCTCAGGAAGACCTCCTGCATGCGGGCGCCAGCATGGGTGGGATGCCAAGGGGAGGATGTCCTCAGGAAGACCTCCTGCATGCCGGTGCAAGCATGGGTGGGATGCCAAGGGGAGGATGTCCTTAGTAAGACCTCCTGCATGCCGGTGCGAGCGTGGGTGGGATGCCAAGGGGAGGATGTCCTCAGGAAGACCTCCTGCATGCGTGTGCCAGCATGGGTGGGATGCCAAGGGGAGGATGTCCTTAGTAAGACCTCCTGCATGCCGGTGCTAGCATGGGTGGGATGCCAAGGGGAGGATTTCCTCAGGAAGACCTCCTGCATGCCGGTGCCAGCATGGGTGGGATGCCAAGGGGAGGATGTCCTCAGGAAGACCTCCTGCATGCCGGTGGCAGCATGGGTGGGATGCCAAGGGGAGGATGTCCTCAGGAAGACCTCATGCATGCCGGTGCCAGCATGGGTGGGATGCCAAGGGGAGGATGTGCTCAGGAAGACCTCCTGCATGCCGGTGCCAGCATGGGTGGGATGCCAAGGGGAGGATGTCCTCAGGACGACCTCCTGCATGCCGGTGCGAGCGTGGGTGGGATGCCAAGGGGAGGATGACCTGAGGAAGACCTCCTGCCCGCCGGCGCCAGCATGGGTGGGATGCCAAGGGGAGGATGTCCTCAGGAAGACCTCCTGCATACCGCCGCCAACATGGGTGGGATGCAAAGGGGAGGATGTCCTCAGGAAGACCTCCTGCATGCCGGTGCCAGCATGGGTGGGATGCCAAGGGGAGGATGTCCTCAGGAAGACCTCCTTCATGCCGGTGCCAGCATGGGTGGGATGCCAAGGGGAGGATGTCCTTAGTAAGACCTCCTGCATGCCGGTGCCAGCATGGGTGGGATGCCAAGGGGAGGATGTCCTCAGGAAGACCTCCTGCATGCTGGTGCCAGCATGGGTGGGATGCCAAGGGGAGGATGTCCTCAGGAAGACCTCCTGCATGCCGGTGCCAGCATGGGTGGGATGCCAAGGGGAGGATGTCCTTAGTAAGACCTCCTGCATGCCGGTGCGAGCGTGGGTGGGATGCCAAGGGGAGGATGTCCTCAGGAAGACCTCCTGCATGCCGGTGCCAGCATGGGTGGGATGCCAAGGGGAGGATGTCCTTAGTAAGACCTCCTGCATGCCGGTGCCAGCATGGGTGGGATGCCAAGGGGAGGATGTCCTCAGGAAGACCTCCTGCATGCCGGTGCCAGCATGGGTAGGATGCCAAGGGGAGGATGTCCTCAGGAAGACCTCCTGCATGCCGGCGCCAGCATGGGTGGGATGCCAAGGGGAGGATGTCCTCAGGAAGACCTCATGCATGCCGCTGCCACCATGGGTGGGATGCCAAGGGGAGGAAGTCCTCAGGAAGACCTCCTGCATGCCGGTGCCAGCATGGGTGGGATGCCAAGGGGAGGATGTCCTCAGGAAGACCCTGGCATGCCGGTGCCAGCATGGGTGGGATGCCAAGGGGAGGATGTCCTCAGGAAGACCTCCTGCATGCCGGTGCCAGCATGGGTGGGATGCCAAGGGGAGGATGTCCTTAGTAAGACCTCCTGCATGCCGGTGCTAGCATGGGTGGGATGCCAAGGGGAGGATGTCCTCACGAAGACCTCCTTCATGCCGGTGCCAGCATGGGTGGGATGCCAAGGGGAGGATGTCCTTAGTAAGACCTCCTGCATGCCGGTGCCAGCATGGGTGGGATGCCAAGGGGAGGATGTCCTCAGGAAGACCCTGGCATGCCGGTGCCAGCATGGGTGGGATGCCAAGGGGAGGATGTCCTCAGGAAGACCTCCTGCATGCCGGTGCCAGCATGGGTGGGATGCCAAGGGGAGGATGTCCTCAGGACGACCTCCTGCATGCCGGTGCCAGCATGGGTGGGATGCCAAGGGGAGGATGTCCTCAGGAAGACCTCCTGCATGCCGGTGCCAGCATGGGTGGGATGCCAAGGGGAGGATGTCCTCAGGAAGACCTCCTGCATGCCGGTGCCAGCATGGGTGGGATGCCAAGGGGAGGATGTCCTCAGGAAGACCTCCTGCATGCCGGTGCCAGCATGGGTTGGATGCCAAGGGGAGGATGTCCTCAGGAAGACCTCCTGCATGCCGGTGCCAGCATGGGTGGGATGCCAAGGGGAGGATGTCCTTAGTAAGACCTCCTGCATGCCGGTGCGAGCGTGGGTGGGATGCCAAGGGGAGGATGTCCTCAGGAAGACCTCCTGCATGCCGGTGCCAGCATGGGTGGGATGCCAAGGGGAGGATGTCCTTAGTGAGACCTCCTGCATGCGGGTGCCAGCATGGGTGGGATGCCAAGGGGAGGATGTCCTCGGGAAGACCTCCTGCATGTTGGTGCCAGCATGGGTGGGATGCCAAGGGGAGGAAGTCCTCAGGAAGACCTCCTGCATGCCGGTGCCAGCATGGGTGGGATGCCAAGGGGAGGATGTCCTCAGGAAGACCTCCTGCATGCCGGTGCCAGCATGGGTGGGATGCCAAGGGGAGGATGTCCTCAGGAAGACCTCCTGCATGCCGGTGCCAGCATGGGTGGGATGCCAAGGGGAGGATGTCCTCAGGAAGACCTCCTGCATGCCGGTGCCAGCATGGGTGGGATGCCAAGGGGAGGATGTCCTTAGTAAGACCTCCTGCATGCCGGTGCCAGCATGGGTGGGATGCCAAGGGGAGGATGTCCTTAGTAAGACCTCCTGCATGCCGGTGCCAGCATGGGTGGGATGCCAAGGGGAGGATGTCCTCAGGAAGACCTCCTTCATGCCGGTGCCAGCATGGGTGGGATGCCAAGGGGAGGATGTCCTTAGTGAGACCTCCTGCATGCGGGTGCCAGCATGGGTGGGATGCCAAGGGGAGGATGTCCTCGGGAAGACCTCCTGCATGTTGGTGCCAGCATGGATGGGATGCCAAGGGGAGGAAGTCCTCAGGAAGACCTCCTGCATGCCGGTGCCAGCATGGGTGGGATGCCAAGGGGAGGATGTCCTCAAGAAGACCTCCTGCATGCCGGTGCCAGCATGGGTGGGATGCCAAGGGGAGGATGTCCTTAGTAAGACCTCCTGCATGCCGGTGCCAGCATGGGTGGGATGCCAAGGGGAGGATGTCCTTAGTAAGACCTCCTGCATGCCGGTGCCAGCATGGGTGGGATGCCAAGGGGTGGATGTCCTCAGGAAGACCTCCCGCATGCCGGTGCCAGCATGGGTAGGATGCCAAGGGGAGGATGTCCTTAGTAAGACCTCCTGCATGCCGGTGCCAGCATGGGTGGGATGCCAAGGGGAGGATGTCCTCAGGAAGACCTCATGCATGCCGGTGCCACCATGGGTGGGATGCCAAGGGGAGGAAGTCCTCAGGAAGACCTCCTGCATGCCGGTGCCAGCATGGGTGGGATGCCAAGGGGAGGATGTCCTCAGGAAGACCTCCTGCATGCCGGTGCCAGCATGGGTGGGATGCCAAGGGGAGGATGTCCTCAGGAAGACCTCCTGCATGCCGGTGCAAGCATGGCTGGGATGCCAAGGGGAGGATGTCCTTAGTAAGACCTCCTGCATGCCGGTGCGAGCGTGGGTGGGATCCCAAGGGGAGGATGTCCTCAGGAAGACCTCCTGCATGCCGGTGCAAGCATGGGTGGGATGCCAAGGGGAGGATGTCCTTAGTAAGACCTCCTGCATGCCGGTGCGAGCGTGGGTGGGATGCCAAGGGGAGGATGTCCTCAGGAAGACCTCCTGCATGCCGGTGCCAGCATGGGTGGGATGCCAAGGGGAGGATGTCCTCAAGAAGACCTCCTGCATGCCGGTGCCCACATGGGTGGGATGCCAAGGGGAGGATGTCCTCAGGAAGACCTCCTGCATGCCGGTGCCAGCATGGGTGGGATGCCAAGGGGAGGATGTCCTCAGGAAGACCTCCTGCATGCCGGTGCCAGCATGGGTGGCATGCCAAGGGGAGGATGTCCTTAGTAAGACCTCCTGCATGCCGGTGCCAGCATGGGTGGGATGCCAAGGGGAGGATATCCTTAGTAAGACCTCCTGCATGCCGGTGCCAGCATGGGTGGGATGCCAAGGGGAGGATGTCCTTAGTAAGACCTCCTGCATGCCGGTGCCAGCATGGGTGGGATGCCAAGGGGAGGATGTCCTCAGGAAGACCTCCCGCATGCCGGTGCCAGCATGGGTAGGATGCCAAGGGGAGGATGTCCTCAGGAAGACCTCCTGCATGCCGGCGCCAGCATGGGTGGGATGCCAAGGGGAGGATGTCCTCAGGAAGACCTCATGCATGCCGCTGCCACCATGGGTGGGATGCCAAGGGGAGGATGTCCTCAGGAAGACCTCCTGCATGCCGGTGCCAGCATGGGTGGGATGCCAAGGGGAGGATGTCCTCAGGAAGACCTCCTGCATGCCGGTGCCAGCATGGGTGGGATGCCAAGGGGAGGATGTCCTCAGGAAGACCTCCTGCATGCCGGCGCCAGCATGGCTGGGATGCCAAGGGGAGGATTTCCTTAGTAAGACCTCTTGCATGCCGGTGCGAGCGTGGCTGGGATGCCAAGGGGAGGATGTCCTCAGGAAGACCTCCTGCATGCCGGTGCCAGCATGGGTGGGATGCCAAGGGGAGGATGTCCTTAGTAAGACCTCCTGCATGCCGGTGCGAGCGTGGGTGGGATGCCAAGGGGAGGATGTCCTCAGGAAGACCTCCTGCATGCCGGTGCAAGCATGGGTGGGATGCCAAGGGGAGGATGTCCTCAGGAAGACCTCATGCATGCCGGTGCCAGCATGGGTGGGATGCCAAGGGGAGGATGTCCTCAGGAAGACCTCCTGCATGCCGGTGCCAGCATGGGTGGGATGCCAAGGGGAGGATGTCCTCAAGAAGACCTCCCGCATGCCGGTGCCAGCATGGGTGGGATGCCAAGGGGAGGATGTCCTCAGGAAGACCTCCTGCATGCCGGTGCCAGCATGGGTGGGATGCCAAGGGGAGGATGTCCTCAGGAAGACCTCTTGCATGCCGGTGCCAGCATGGGTGGGATGCCAAGGGGAGGATGTCCTTAGTAAGACCTCCTGCATGCCGGTGCCAGCATGGGTGGGATGCCAAGGGGAGGATGTCCTTAGTAAGACCTCCTGCATGCCGGTGCCAGCATGGGTGGGATGCCAAGGGGAGGATGTCCTTAGTAAGACCTCCTGCATGCCGGTGCCAGCATGGGTGGGATGCCAAGGGGAGGATGTCCTCAGGAAGACCTCCTGCATGCCGGTGCCAGCATGGGTAGGATGCCAAGGGGAGGATGTCCTCAGGAAGACCTCCTGCATGCCGGCGCCAGCATGGGTGGGATGCCAAGGGGAGGATGTCCTCAGGAAGACCTCATGCATGCCGCTGCCACCATGGGTGGGATGCCAAGGGGAGGATGTCCTCAGGAAGACCTCCTGCATGCCGGTGCCAGCATGGGTGGGATGCCAAGGGGAGGATGTCCTCAGGAAGACCTCCTGCATGCCGGTGCCAGCATGGGTGGGATGCCAAGGGGAGGATGTCCTCAGGAAGACCTCCTGCATGCCGGTGCAAGCATGGGTGGGATGCCAAGGGGAGGATGTCCTCAGGAAGACCTCATGCATGCCGGTGCCAGCATGGGTGGGATGCCAAGGGGAGGATGTCCTCAGGAAGACCTCCTGCATGCCGGTGCCAGCATGGGTGGGATGCCAAGGGGAGGATGTCCTCAAGAAGACCTCCCGCATGCCGGTGCCAGCATGGGTGGGATGCCAAGGGGAGGATGTCCTCAGGAAGACCTCCTGCATGCCGG
This sequence comes from Eutreptiella sp. 'Long Island Sound 2002', assembly GCA_964036045.1. Taxonomy (NCBI): domain Eukaryota; phylum Euglenozoa; class Euglenophyceae; order Eutreptiales; family Eutreptiaceae; genus Eutreptiella; species Eutreptiella sp. 'Long Island Sound 2002'. The sequence continues at coordinate 4,233,128 of OZ038387.1, read as the reverse complement.
TGCCAGCATGGGTGGGATGCCAAGGGGAGGATGTCCTCAAGAAGACCACTGCATGCCGGTGCCAGCATGGGTGGGATGCCAAGGGGAGGATGTCCTTAGTAAGACCTCCTGCATGCCGGTGCCAGCATGGGTGGGATGCCAAGGGGAGGATGTCCTTAGTAAGACCTCCTGCATGCCGGTGCCAGCATGGGTGGGATGCCAAGGGGACGATGTCCTTAGTAAGACCTCCTGCATGCCGGTGCCAGCATGGGTGGGATGCCAAGGGGAGGATGTCCTCAGGAAGACCTCCTGCATGCCGGTGCCAGCATGGGTAGGATGCCAAGGGGAGGATGTCCTCAGGAAGACCTCCTGCATGCCGGCGCCAGCATGGGTGGGATGCCAAGGGGAGGATGTCCTCAGGAAGACCTCATGCATGCCGCTGCCACCATGGGTGGGATGCCAAGGGGAGGATGTCCTCAGGAAGACCTCCTGCATGCTGTAGCCAGCATGGGTGGGATGCCAAGGGGAGGATGTCCTCAGGAAGACCTCCTGCATGCCGGTGCCAGCATGGGTGGGATGCCAAGGGGAGGATGTCCTTAGTAAGACCTCCTGCATGCCGGTGCCAGCATGGGTGGGATGCCAAGGGGAGGATGTCCTCAGGAAGACCTCCCGCATGCCGTTGCCAGCATGGGTGGGATGCCAAGGGGAGGATGTCCTTAGGAAGACCTCCTGCATGCCGGCGCCAGCATGGGTGGGATGCCAAGGGGAGGATGTCCTCAGGAAGACCTCATGCATGCCGCTGCCACCATGGGTGGGATGCCAAGGGGAGGATGTCCTCAGGAAGACCTCCTGCATGCCGGTGCCAGCATGGGTGGGATGCCAAGGGGAGGATGTCCTCAGGAAGACCTCCTGCATGCCGGTGCCAGCATGGGTGGGATGCCAAGGGGAGGATGTCCTCAGGAAGACCTCCTGCATGCCGGTGCAAGCATGGGTGGGATGCCAAGGGGAGGATGTCCTCAGGAAGACCTCATGCATGCCGGTGCCAGCATGGGTGGGATGCCAAGGGGAGGATGTCCTCAGGAAGACCTCCTGCATGCCGGTGCCAGCATGGGTGGGATGCCAAGGGGAGGATGTCCTCAAGAAGACCTCCTGCATGCCGGTGCCAGCATGGGTGGGATGCCAAGGGGAGGATGTCCTCAGGAAGACCTCCTGCATGCCGGTGCCAGCATGGGTGGGATGCCAAGGGGAGGATGTCCTCAGGAAGACCACTGCATGCCGGTGCCAGCATGGGTGGGATGCCAAGGGGAGGATGTCCTCAGGAAGACCTCCTGCATGCCGGTGCCAGCATGGGTGGGATGCCAAGGGGAGGATGTCCTTAGTAAGACCTCCTGCATGCCGGTGCCAGCATGGGTGGGATGCCAAGGGGACGATGTCCTTAGTAAGACCTCCTGCATGCCGGTGCCAGCATGGGTGGGATGCCAAGGGGAGGATGTCCTCAGGAAGACCTCCTGCATGCCGGTGCCAGCATGGGTAGGATGCCAAGGGGAGGATGTCCTCAGGAAGACCTCCTGCATGCCGGCGCCAGCATGGGTGGGATGCCAAGGGGAGGATGTCCTCAGGAAGACCTCCTGCATGCCGGTGCCAGCATGGGTGGGATGCCAAGGGGAGGATGTCCTCAGGAAGACCTCCTGCATGCCGGTGCCAGCATGGGTGGGATGCCAAGGGGAGGATGTCCTCAAGAAGACCTCCTGCATGCCGGTGCCAGCATGGGTGGGATGCCAAGGGGAGGATGTCCTCAGGAAGACCTCCTGCATGCTGGTGCCAGCATGGGTGGGATGCCAAGGGGAGGATGTCCTCAGGAAGACCTCCTGCATGCCGGTGCCAGCATGGGTGGGATGCCAAGGGGAGGATGTCCTTAGTAAGACCTCCTGCATGCCGGTGCCAGCATGGGTGGGATGCCAAGGGGAGGATGTCCTCAGGAAGACCTCCCGCATGCCGTTGCCAGCATGGGTGGGATGCCAAGGGGAGGATGTCCTTAGGAAGACCTCCTGCATGCCGGCGCCAGCATGGGTGGGATGCCAAGGGGAGGATGTCCTCAGGAAGACCTCATGCATGCCGCTGCCACCATGGGTGGGATGCCAAGGGGAGGATGTCCTCAGGAAGACCTCCTGCATGCCGGTGCCAGCATGGGTGGGATGCCAAGGGGAGGATGTCCTCAGGAAGACCTCCTGCATGCCGGCGCCAGCATGGGTGGGATGCCAAGGGGAGGATGTCCTCAGGAAGACCTCATGCATGCCGCTGCCACCATGGGTGGGATGCCAAGGGGAGGATGTCCTCAGGAAGACCTCCTGCATGCTGGTGCCAGCATGGGTGGGATGCCAAGGGGAGGATGTCCTCAGGAAGACCTCCTGCATGCCGGTGCCAGCATGGGTGGGATGCCAAGGGGAGGATGTCCTTAGTAAGACCTCCTGCATGCCGGTGCCAGCATGGGTGGGATGCCAAGGGGAGGATGTCCTCAGGAAGACCTCCCGCATGCCGTTGCCAGCATGGGTGGGATGCCAAGGGGAGGATGTCCTTAGGAAGACCTCCTGCATGCCGGCGCCAGCATGGGTGGGATGCCAAGGGGAGGATGTCCTCAGGAAGACCTCATGCATGCCGCTGCCACCATGGGTGGGATGCCAAGGGGAGGATGTCCTCAGGAAGACCTCCTGCATGCCGGTGCCAGCATGGGTGGGATGCCAAGGGGAGGATGTCCTCAGGAAGACCTCCTGCATGCCGGTGCCAGCATGGGTGGGATGCCAAGGGGAGGATGTCCTCAGGAAGACCTCCTGCATGCCGGTGCAAGCATGGGTGGGATGCCAAGGGGAGGATGTCCTCAGGAAGACCTCATGCATGCCGGTGCCAGCATGGGTGGGATGCCAAGGGGAGGATGTCCTCAGGAAGACCTCCTGCATGCCGGTGCCAGCATGGGTGGGATGCCAAGGGGAGGATGTCCTCAAGAAGACCTCCTGCATGCCGGTGCCAGCATGGGTGGGATGCCAAGGGGAGGATGTCCTCAGGAAGACCTCCTGCATGCCGGTGCCAGCATGGGTGGGATGCCAAGGGGAGGATGTCCTCAGGAAGACCACTGCATGCCGGTGCCAGCATGGGTGGGATGCCAAGGGGAGGATGTCCTCAGGAAGACCTCCTGCATGCCGGTGCCAGCATGGGTGGGATGCCAAGGGGAGGATGTCCTTAGTAAGACCTCCTGCATGCCGGTGCCAGCATGGGTGGGATGCCAAGGGGACGATGTCCTTAGTAAGACCTCCTGCATGCCGGTGCCAGCATGGGTGGGATGCCAAGGGGAGGATGTCCTCAGGAAGACCTCCTGCATGCCGGTGCCAGCATGGGTGGGATGCCAAGGGGAGGATGTCCTCAGGAAGACCTCCTGCATGCCGGCGCCAGCATGGGTGGGATGCCAAGGGGAGGATGTCCTCAGGAAGACCTCCTGCATGCCGGTGCCAGCATGGGTGGGATGCCAAGGGGAGGATGTCCTCAGGAAGACCTCCTGCATGCCGGTGCCAGCATGGGTGGGATGCCAAGGGGAGGATGTCCTCAAGAAGACCTCCTGCATGCCGGTGCCAGCATGGGTGGGATGCCAAGGGGAGGATGTCCTCAGGAAGACCTCCTGCATGCTGGTGCCAGCATGGGTGGGATGCCAAGGGGAGGATGTCCTCAGGAAGACCTCCTGCATGCCGGTGCCAGCATGGGTGGGATGCCAAGGGGAGGATGTCCTTAGTAAGACCTCCTGCATGCCGGTGCCAGCATGGGTGGGATGCCAAGGGGAGGATGTCCTCAGGAAGACCTCCCGCATGCCGTTGCCAGCATGGGTGGGATGCCAAGGGGAGGATGTCCTTAGGAAGACCTCCTGCATGCCGGCGCCAGCATGGGTGGGATGCCAAGGGGAGGATGTCCTCAGGAAGACCTCATGCATGCCGCTGCCACCATGGGTGGGATGCCAAGGGGAGGATGTCCTCAGGAAGACCTCCTGCATGCCGGTGCCAGCATGGGTGGGATGCCAAGGGGAGGATGTCCTCAGGAAGACCTCCTGCATGCCGGTGCCAGCATGGGTGGGATGCCAAGGGGAGGATGTCCTCAGGAAGACCTCCTGCATGCCGGTGCAAGCATGGGTGGGATGCCAAGGGGAGGATGTCCTCAGGAACACCTCATGCATGCCGGTGCCAGCATGGGTGGGATGCCAAGGGGAGGATGTCCTCAGGAAGACCTCCTGCATGCCGGTGCCAGCATGGGTGGGATGCCAAGGGGAGGATGTCCTCAACAAGACCTCCTGCATGCCGGTGCCAGCATGGGTGGGATGCCAAGGGGAGGATGTCCTCAGGAAGACCTCCTGCATGCCGGTGCCAGCATGGGTGGGATGCCAAGGGGAGGATGTCCTCAGGAAGACCACTGCATGCCGGTGCCAGCATGGGTGGGATGCCAAGGGGAGGATGTCCTCAGGAAGACCTCCTGCATGCCGGTGCAAGCATGGGTGGGATGCCAAGGGGAGGATGTCCTCAGGAAGACCTCATGCATGCCGGTGCCAGCATGGGTGGGATGCCAAGGGGAGGATGTCCTTAGTAAGACCTCCTGCATGCCGGTGCCAGCATGGGTGGGATGCCAAGGGGACGATGTCCTTAGTAAGACCTCCTGCATGCCGGTGCCAGCATGGGTGGGATGCCAAGGGGAGGATGTCCTCAGGAAGACCTCCTGCATGCCGGTGCCAGCATGGGTAGGATGCCAAGGGGAGGATGTCCTCAGGAAGACCTCCTGCATGCCGGCGCCAGCATGGGTGGGATGCCAAGGGGAGGATGTCCTCAGGAAGACCTCATGCATGCCGCTGCCACCATGGGTGGGATGCCAAGGGGAGGATGTCCTCAGGAAGACCTCCTGCATGCCGGTGCCAGCATGGGTGGGATGCCAAGGGGAGGATGTCCTCAGGAAGACCTCCTGCATGCCGGTGCCAGCATGGGTGGGATGCCAAGGGGAGGATGTCCTCAAGAAGACCTCCTGCATGCCGGTGCCAGCATGGGTGGGATGCCAAGGGGAGGATGTCCTCAGGAAGACCTCCTGCATGCTGGTGCCAGCATGGGTGGGATGCCAAGGGGAGGATGTCCTCAGGAAGACCTCCTGCATGCCGGTGCCAGCATGGGTGGGATGCCAAGTGGAGGATGTCCTTAGTAAGCCCTCCTGCATGCCGGTGCCAGCATGGGTGGGATGCCAAGGGGAGGATGTCCTCAGGAAGACCTCCTGCATGCCGTTGCCAGCATGGGTGGGATGCCAAGGGGAGGATGTCCTTAGGAAGACCTCCTGCATGCCGGCGCCAGCATGGGTAGGATGCCAAGGGGAGGATGTCCTCAGGAAGACCTCATGCATGCCGGTGCCAGCATGGGTGGGATGCCAAGGGGAGGATGTCCTCAGGAAGACCTCCTGCATGCCGGTGCCAGCATGGGTGGGATGCCAAGGGGAGGATGTCCTCAGGAAGACCTCCTGCATGCCACTGCAAGCATGGGTGGGATGCCAAGGGGAGGATGTCCTCAGGAAGACCTCCTGCATGCCGGTGCAAGCATGGGTGGGATGCCAAGGGGAGGATGTCCTTAGTAAGACCTCCTGCATGCCGGTGCCAGCGTGGGTGGGATTCCAAGGGGAGGATGTCCTCAGCAAGACCTCCTGCATGCCGGTGCAAGCATGGGTGGGATGCCAAGGGGAGGATGTCCTTAGTAAGACCTCCTGCATGCCGGTGCGAGCGTGGGTGGGATGCCAAGGGGAGGATGTCCTCAGGAAGACCTCCTGCATGCCGGTGCCAGCATGGGTGGGATGCCAAGGGGAGGATGTCCTCAGGAAGACCTCCTGCATGCCGGTGCCAGCATCGGTGGGATGCCAAGGGGAGGATGTCCTTAGTAAGACCTCCTGCATGCCGGTGCCAGCATGGGTGGGATGCCAAGGGGAGGATGTCCTCAGGAAGACCTCCTGCATGCCGGTGCCAGCATGGGTGGGATGCCAAGGGGAGGATGTCCTTAGTAAGACCTCCTGCATGCCGGTGCCAGCATGGGTGGGATGCCAAGGGGAGGATGTCCTTAGTAAGACCTCCTGCATGCCGGTGCCAGCATGGGTGGGATGCCGAGGGGAGGATGTCCTCAGGAAGACCTCCCGCATGCCGGTGCCAGCATGGGTAGGATGCCAAGGGGAGGATGTCCTCAGGAAGACCTCCTGCATGCCGGCGCCAGCATGGGTGGGATGCCAAGGGGAGGATGTCCTCAGGAAGACCTCATGCATGCCGCTGCCTCCATGGGTGGGATGCCAAGGGGAGGATGTCCTCAGGAAGACCTCCTGCATGCCGGTGCCAGCATGGGTGGGATGCCAAGGCGAGGATGTCCTCAGGAAGACCTCCTGCATGCCGGTGCCAGCATGGGTGGGATGCCAAGGGGAGGATGTCCTCAGGAAGACCTCCTGCATGCGGGCGCCAGCATGGGTGGGATGCCAAGGGGAGGATGTCCTAAGGAAGACCTCCTGCATGCCGGTGCAAGAATGGCTGGGATGCCAAGGGGAGGATGTCCTTAGTAAGACCTCCTGCATGCCGGTGCGAGCGTGGGTGGGATGCCAAGGGGAGGATGTCCTCAGTAAGACCTCCTGCATGCCGGTGCCAGCATGGGTAGGATGCCAAGGGGAGGATGTCCTCAGGAAGACCTCCTGCATGCCGGTGCCAGCATGGGTGGGATGCCAAGGGGAGGATGTCCTCAGGAAGACCTCCTGCATGCCGCCGCCAGAATGGGTGGGATGCCAAGGGGAGGATGTCCTCAAGAAGACCTCCTGCATGCCGGTGCCAGCATGGGTGGGATGCCAAGGGGAGGATGTCCTTAGTAAGACCTCCTGCATGCCGGTGCCAGCATGGGTGGGATGCCAAGGGGAGGATGTCCTCAGGAAGACCTCCTGCATGCCGGTGCCAGCATGGGTGGGATGCCAAGGGGAGGATGTCCTCAGGAAGACCTCCTGCATGCCGGTGCCAGCATGGGTGGGATGCCAAGGGGAGGATGTCCCAAGGAAGACCTCCTGCATGCCGATGCCAGCATGGGTGGGATGCCAAGGGGAGGATGTCCTCAGGAAGACCTCCTGCATGCGGGCGCCAGCATGGGTGGGATGCCAAGGGGAGGATGTCCTTAGTAAGACCTCCTGCATGCCGGTGCAAGCATGGGTGGGATGCCAAGGGGAGGATGTCCTTAGTAAGACCTCCTGCATGCCGGTGCGATCGTGGGTGGGATGCCAAGGGGCGGATGTCCTCAGGAAGACCTCCTGCATGCCGGTGCCAGCATTGGTGGGATGCCAAGGGGAGGATGTCCTCAGGAAGACCTCCTGCATGCCGGTGCCAGCATGGGTGGGATGCCAAGGGGAGGATGTCCTCAGGAAGACCTCCTGCATGCCGGTGCCAGCATGGGTGGGATGCCAAGGGGAGGATGTCCTCAAGAAGACCTCCTGCATGCCGGTGCCAGCATGGGTGGGATGCCAAGGGGAGGATGTCCTTAGTAAGACCGCCTGCATGCCGGTGCCAGCATGGGTGGGATGCCAAGGGGAGGATGTCCTCAGGAAGACCTCTTGCATGCCGGTGCCAGCATGGGTGGGATGCCAAGGGGAGGATGTCCTCAGGAAGACCTCCTGCATGCCGGTGCCAGCATGGGTGGGATGCCAAGGGGAGGAAGTCCTGAGGAAGACCTCATGCATGCCGGTGCCAGCATGGGTGGGATGCCAAGGGGAGGATGTCCTTAGGAAGACCTCCTGCATGCCGGTGCCAACATGGGTGGGATGCCAAGGGGAGGATGTCCTCAGGAAGACCTCCTGCATGCCGGTGCCAACATGGGTGGGATGCCAAGGGGAGGATGCGCTCAGGAAGACCTCCTGCATGCGGGCGCCAGCACCGGTGGGATGTAGGGGTCAAATAAGTTCTGCCACGGTAGAAATCACTGTGTCTAGGGGTCAAATCAGTGCTGCCACGGTAGAAATCACCATGTGTAGGGGTCAAATAAGTGCTGCCACGGTAGAAATCACTGTGTGTAGGGGTCAAATAAGTCCTGCCACGGTAGAAATCAATGTGTGTAGGGGTCAAATAAGTGCTGCCACGGTAGAAATCACTGTGTGTAGGGGTCAACCAGACGCTGCCACGGTAGAAATCAATGTATGTAGGGTTCAAATAAGTGTTGCCATGGTACAAAATCACTGTGCATGCCGCCGCCAGCATGGGTGGGATGCCAAGGGGAGGATGTCCTCATGTCGACCTACTGCATGCCGGTGCCAGCATGGGTGGGATGCCAAGGGGAGGAAGTCCTCAGGAAGACCTCCTGCATCCCGCCGCCAGCATGCCAAGGGGAGGATGTCCTCAGGAAGACCTCCTGCATGCCGGCGCCAGCATGGGTGGGATGCCAAGGGGAGGATGTCCTCAGGAAGACCTCCTGCATGCCGGTGCAAGAATGGCTGGGATGCCAAGGGGAGGATGTCCTCAAGAAGACCTCCCGCATGCCGGCGCCAGCATGGGTGGGATGCCAAGGGGAGGATGTCCTCAGGAAGACCTCCTGCATGCCGCCGCCAGCATGGGTGGGATGCCAAGGGGAGGATGTCCTCAAGAAGACCTCCTGCATGCCGGTGCCAGCATGGGTGGGATGCCAAGGGGAGGATGTCCTCAAGAAGACCTCCTGCATGCCGGTGCCAGCATGGGTGGGATGCCAAGGGGAGGATGTCCTCAGGAAGACCTCCTGCATGCCGCCGCCACCATGGGTGGGATGCCAAGGGGAGAATGTGCTCAAGAAGACCTCCTGCATGCCGGTGCCAGCATGGGTGGGATGCCAAGGGGAGGATGTCCTCAGGAAGACCTCCTGCATGCCGGTGCCAGCATGGGTGGGATGCCAAGGGGAGGATGTCCTCAGGAAGACCTCCTGCATGCCGGTGCCAGCATGGGTGGGATGCCAAGGGGAGGATGTCCCCAGGAAGACCTCCTGCATGCCGGTGCCAGCATGGGTGGGATGCCAAGGGGAGGATGTCCTCAGGAAGACCTCCTGCATGCGGGCGCCAGCATGGGTGGGATGCCAAGGGGAGGATGTCCTCAGGAAGACCTCCTGCATGCCGGTGCAAGCATGGGTGGGATGCCAAGGGGAGGATGTCCTTAGTAAGACCTCCTGCACGCCGGTGCGAGCGTGGGTGGGATGCCAAGGGGAGGATGTCCTCGCGAAGACCTCCTGCATGCCGGTGCCAGCATGGGTGGGATGCCAAGGGGAGGATGTCCTCAGGAAGACCTCCTGCATGCCGGTGCAAGCATGGGTGGGATGCCAAGGGGAGGAAGTCCTCAGGAAGACCTCATGCATGCGGGCGCCAGCATGGGTGGGATGCCAAGGGGAGGATGTCCTCAGGAAGACCTCCTGCATGCCGGTGCAAGCATGGGTGGGATGCCAAGTGGAGGATGTCCTTAGTAAGACCTCCTGCATGCCGGTGCGAGCGTGGGTGGGATGCCAAGGGGAGGATGTCCTCGCGAAGACCTCCTGCATGCCGGTGCCAGCATGGGTGGGATGCCAAGGGGAGGATGTCCTCAGGAAGACCTCCTGCATGCTGGTGCAAGCATGGGTGGGATGCCAAGGGAAGGAAGTCCTCAGGAAGACCTCATGCATGCCGGTGCCAGCATGGGTGGGATGCCAAGGGGAGGATGTCCTTAGAAAGACCTCTTGCGTGCCGGTGCCAGCATGGGTGGGATGCCAAGGGGAGGATGTCCTCAAGAAGACCTCCCGCATGCCGGCGCCAGCATGGGTGGGATGCCAAGGGGAGGATGTCCTCAGGAAGACCTCCTGCATGCCGCCGCCAGCATGGGTGGGATGCCAAGGGGAGGATGTCCTCAAGAAGACCTCCTGCATGCCGGTGCCAGCATGGGTGGGATGCCAAGGGGAGGATGTCCTCAAGAAGACCTCCTGCATGCCGGTGCCAGCATGGGTGGGATGCCAAGGGGAGGATGTCCTCAGGAAGACCTCCTGCATGCCGGTGCCAGCATGGGTGGGATGCCAAGGGGAGAATGTGCTCAAGAAGACCTCCTGCATGCCGGTGCCAGCATGGGTGGGATGCCAAGGGGAGGATGTCCTCAGGAAGACCTCCTGCATGCCGGTGCCAGCATGGGTGGGATGCCAAGGGGAGGATGTCCTCAGGAAGACCTCCTGCATGCCGGTGCCAGCATGGGTGGGATGCCAAGGGGAGGATGTCCCCAGGAAGACCTCCTGCATGCCGGTGCCAGCATGGGTGGGATGCCAAGGGGAGGATGTCCTCAGGAAGACCTCCTGCATGCGGGCGCCAGCATGGGTGGGATGCCAAGGGGAGGATGTCCTCAGGAAGACCTCCTGCATGCCGGTGCAAGCATGGGTGGGATGCCAAGGGGAGGATGTCCTTAGTAAGACCTCCTGCACGCCGGTGCGAGCGTGGGTGGGATGCCAAGGGGAGGATGTCCTCGCGAAGACCTCCTGCATGCCGGTGCCAGCATGGGTGGGATGCCAAGGGGAGGATGTCCTCAGGAAGACCTCCTGCATGCCGGTGCAAGCATGGGTGGGATGCCAAGGGGAGGAAGTCCTCAGGAAGACCTCATGCATGCGGGCGCCAGCATGGGTGGGATGCCAAGGGGAGGATGTCCTCAGGAAGACCTCCTGCATGCCGGTGCAAGCATGGGTGGGATGCCAAGTGGAGGATGTCCTTAGTAAGACCTCCTGCATGCCGGTGCGAGCGTGGGTGGGATGCCAAGGGGAGGATGTCCTCGCGAAGACCTCCTGCATGCCGGTGCCAGCATGGGTGGGATGCCAAGGGGAGGATGTCCTCAGGAAGACCTCCTGCATGCTGGTGCAAGCATGGGTGGGATGCCAAGGGAAGGAAGTCCTCAGGAAGACCTCATGCATGCCGGTGCCAGCATGGGTGGGATGCCAAGGGGAGGATGTCCTTAGAAAGACCTCTTGCGTGCCGGTGCCAGCATGGGTGGGATGCCAAGGGGAGGATGTCCTCAGGAAGACCTCCTGCATGCCGGTGCCAGCATGGGTGGGATGCCAAGGGGAGGATGTCCTCAGGAAGACCTCCTGCATGCCGGTGCCAGCATGGGTGGGATGCCAAGGGGAGGAAGTCCTCAGGAAGACCTCATGCATGCCGGTGCCAGCATGGGTGGGATGCCAAGGGGAGGATGTCCTTAGGAAGACCTCCTGCATGCCGGCGCCAACATGGGTGGGATGCCAAGGGGAGGATGTCCTCAGGAAGACCTCCTGCATGCCGGTGCCAACATGGGTGCGATGCCAAGGGGAGGATGTCCTCAGGAAGACCTCCTGCATGCGGGCGCCAGCATGGGTGGGATGTAGGGGTCAAATAAGTTCTGCCACGGTAGAAATCACTGTGTCTAGGGGTCAAATCAGTGCTGCCACGGTAGAAATCACCATGTGTAGGGGTCAAATAAGTGCTGCCACGGTAGAAATCACTGTGTGTAGGGGTCAAATAAGTCCTGCCACGGTAGAAATCAATGTGTGTAGGGGTCAAATAAGTGCTGCCACGGTAGAAATCACTGTGTGTAGGGGTCAACCAGACGCTGCCACGGTAGAAATCAATGTATGTAGGGTTCAAATACGTGTTGCCATGGTAGAAATCACTGTGCATGCCGCCGCCAGCATGGGTGGGATGCCAAGGGGAGGATGTCCTCAGGAAGACCTCATGCATGCCGGTGCCAGCATGGGTGGGATGCCAAGGGGAGGATGTCCTTAGGAAGACCTCCTGCATGCCGGTGCCAGCATGGGTGGGATGCCAAGGGGAGGAAGTCCTCAGGAAGACCTCATGCATGCCGGTGCCAGCATGGGTGGGATGCCAAGGGGAGGATGTCCTTAGGAAGACCTCCTGCATGCCGGCGCCAACATGGGTGGGATGCCAAGGGGAGGATGTCCTCAGGAAGACCTTCTGCATGCCGGTGCCAACATGGGTGGGATGCCAAGGGGAGGATGTCCTCAGGAAGACCTCCTGCATGCGGGCGCCAGCACCGGTGGGATGTAGGGGTCAAATAAGTTCTGCCACGGTAGAAATCACTGTGTCTAGGGGTCAAATCAGTGCTGCCACGGTAGAAATCACCATGTGTAGGGGTCAAATAAGTGCTGCCACGGTAGAAATCACTGTGTGTAGGGGTCAAATAAGTCCTGCCACGGTAGAAATCAATGTGTGTAGGGGTCAAATAAGTGCTGCCACGGTAGAAATCACTGTGTGTAGGGGTCAACCAGACACTGCCACGGTAGAAATCAATGTATGTAGGGTTCAAATAAGTGTTGCCATGGTAGAAATCACTGTGCATGCCGCCGCCAGCATGGGTGGGATGCCAAGGGGAGGATGTCCTCATGTCGACCTACTGCATGCCGGTGCCAGCATGGGTGGGATGCCAAGGGGAGGATGTCCTCAGGAAGACCTCCTGCATCCCGCCGCCAGCATGCCAAGGGGAGGATGTCCTCAGGAAGACCTCCTGCATGCCGGTGCCAGCATGGGTGGGATGCCAAGGGGAGGATGTCCTCAGGTCGACCTACTGCATGCCGGTGCCAGCATGGGTGGGATGCCAAGGGGAGGATGTCCTCAGGAAGACCTCCTGCATCCCGCCGCCAGCATGCCAAGGGGAGGATGTCCTCAGGAAGACCTCCTGCATGCCGGTGCCAGCATGGGTGGGATGCCAAGGGGAGGATGTCCTCAAGAAGACCTCCCGCATGCCGGCGCTAGCATGCCAAGGGGAGGATGTCCTCAGGAAGACCTCCTGCATGCCGGTGCGATCGTGGGTGGGATGCCAAGGGGAGGATGTCCTCAGTAAGACCTCCTGCATGCCGGTGCCAGCATGGGTGGGATGCCAAGGGGAGGATGTCCTTAGTAAGACCTCCTGCATGCCGGTGCCAGCATGGGTGGGATGCCAAGGGGAGGATGTCCTCGAAAAGACCTCCCGCATGCCGGTGCCAGCATGGGTAGGATGCCAAGGGGAGGATGTCCTCAGGAAGACCTCCTGCATGCCGGCGCCAGCATGGGTGGGATGCCAAGGGGAGGATGTCCTCAGGAAGACCTTATGCATGCCGCTGCCACCATGGGTGGGATGCCAAGGGGAGGATGTCCTCAGGAAGACCTCATGCATGCCGGTGCCAGCATGGGTGGGATGCCAAGGCGAGGATGTCCCCAGGAAGACCTCCTGCATGCCGGTGCCAGCATGGGTGGGATGCCAAGGGGAGGATGTCCTCAGGAAGACCTCCTGCATGCCGGTGCCAGCATGGGTGGGATGCCAAGGGGAGGAAGTCCTCAGGAAGACCTCATGCATGCCGGTGCCAGCATGGGTGGGATGCCAAGGGGAGGATGTCCTTAGGAAGACCTCCTGCATGCCGGCGCCAACATGGGTGGGATGCCAAGGGGAGGATGTCCTCAGGGAGACCTCCTGCATGCCTTCGCCAACATGGGTGCGATGCCAAGGGGAGGATGTCCTCAGGAAGACCTCCTGCATGCGGGCGCCAGCATGGGTGGGATGTAGGGGTCAAATAAGTTCTGCCACGGTAGAAATCACTGTGTCTAGGGGTCAAATCAGTGCTGCCACGGTAGAAATCACCATGTGTAGGGGTCAAATAAGTGCTGCCACGGTAGAAATCACTGTGTGTAGGGGTCAAATAAGTCCTGCCACGGTAGAAATCAATGTGTGTAGGGGTCAAATAAGTGCTGCCACGGTAGAAATCACTGTGTGTAGGGGTCAACCAGACGCTGCCACGGTAGAAATCAATGTATGTAGGGTTCAAATAAGTGTTGCCATGGTAGAAATCACTGTGCATGCCGCCGCCGGCATGGGTGGGATGCCAAGGGGAGGATGTCCTCAGGAAGACCTCATGCATGCCGGTGCCAACATGGGTGGGATGCCAAGGGGAGGAAGTCCTCAGGAAGACCTCATGCATGCCGGTGCCAGCATGGGTGGGATGCCAAGGGGAGGATGTCCTTAGGAAGACCTCCTGCATGCCGGTGCCAGCATGGGTGGGATGCCAAGGGGAGGATGTCCTCAAGAAGACCTCCTGCATGCCGGTGCCAGCATGGGTGGGATGCCAAGGGGAGGAAGTCCTTAGGAAGACCTCCTGCATGCCGGCGCCAACATGGGTGGGATGCCAAGGGGAGGATGTCCTCAGGAAGACCTCCTGCATGCCGGTGCCAACATGGGTGGGATGCCAAGGGGAGGATGTGCTCAGGAAGACCTCCTGCATGCGGGCGCCAGCATGAATGGGATGTAGGGGTCAAATAAGTTCTGCCACGGTAGAAATCACTGTGTCTAGGGGTCATATCAGTGCTGCCACGGTAGAAATCACCATGTGTAGGGGTCAAATAAGTGCTGCCACGGTAGAAATCACTGTGTGTAGGGGTCAAATAAGTCCTGCCACGGTAGAAATCAATGTGTGTAGGGGTCAAATAAGTGCTGCCACGGTAGAAATCACTGTGTGTAGGGGTCAACCAGACACTGCCACGGTAGAAATCAATGTATGTAGGGTTCAAATACGTGTTGCCATGGTAGAAATCACTGTGCATGCCGCCGCCAGCATGGGTTGGATGCCAAGGGGAGGATGTCCTCAGGTCGACCTACTGCATGCCGGTGCCAGCATGGGTGGGATGCCAAGGGGAGGATGTCCTCAGGAAGACCTCCTGCATCCCGCCGCCAGCATGCCAAGGGGAGGATGTCCTCAGGAAGACCTCCTGCATGCCGGTGCCAGCATGGGTGGGATGCCAAGGGGAGGATGTCCTCAAGAAGACCTCCCGCATGCCGGCGCTAGCATGCCAAGGGGAGGATGTCCTCAGGAAGACCTCCTGCATGCGGGTGCCAGCATGGGTGGGATGCCAAGGGGAGGATGTCCTCAGTAAGACCTCCTGCATGCCGGTGCCAGCATGGGTGGGATGCCAAGGAGAGGATGTCCTTAGTAAGACCTCCTGCATGCCGGTGCCAGCATGGGTGGGATGCCAAGGGGAGGATGTCCTCGAAAAGACCTCCCGCATGCCGGTGCCAGCATGGGTAGGATGCCAAGGGGAGGATGTCCTCAGGAAGACCTCCTGCATGCCGGCGCCAGCATGGGTGGGATGCCAAGGGGAGGATGTCCTCGAAAAGACCTCCCGCATGCCGGTGCCAGCATGGGTGGGATGCCAAGGGGAGGATGTCCTCAAGAAGACCTCCTGCATGCCGGCGCCAGCATGGGTGGGATGCCAAGGGGAGGATGTCCTCAGGAAGACCTCCTGCATGCCGGTGCCAGCATGGGTGGGATGCCAAGGCGAGGATGTCCCCAGGAAGACCTCCTGCATGCCGGTGCCAGCATGGGTGGGATGCCAAGGGGAGGATGTCCTCGAAAAGACCTCCCGCATGCCGGTGCCAGCATGGGTGGGATGCCAAGGGGAGGATGTCCTCAGGAAGACCTCCTGCATGCCGGCGCCAGCATGGGTGGGATGCCAAGGGGAGGATGTCCTCAGGAAGACCTCCTGCATGCCGGTGCCAGCATGGGTGGGATGCCAAGGCGAGGATGTCCCCAGGAAGACCTCCTGCATGCCGGTGCCAGCATGGGTGGGATGCCAAGGGGAGGATGTCCTCAGGAAGACCTCCTGCATGCGGGCACCAGCATGGGTGGGATGCCAAGGGGAGGATGTCCTCGGGAAGACCTCCTGCATGCCGGTGCAGGCATGGGTGGGATGCCAAGGGGAGGATGTCCTTAGTAAGACCTCCTGCATGCCGGTGCGAGCGTGGGTGGGATGCCAAGGGGAGGATGTCCTCAGGAAGACCTCCTACATGCCGGTGCCAGCATGGGTGGGATGCCAAGGGGAGGATGTCCTCAAGAAGACCTCCTGCATGCCGGTGCCAGCATGGGTGGGATGCCAAGGGGAGGATGTCCTCAGGGCGACCTCCTGCATGCCGGTGCCAGCATGGGTGGGATGCCAAGGGGAGGATGTCCTCAAGAAGACCTCCTGCATGCCGGTGCCAGCATGGGTGGGATGCCAAGGGGAGGATGTCCTTAGTAAGACCTCCTGCATGCCGGTGCCAGCATGGGTGGGATGCCAAGGGGAGGATGTCCTCAGGAAGACCTCCTGCATGCCGGTGCCAGCATGGGTGGGATGCCAAGGGGAGGATGTCCTCAGGAAGACCTCCTGCATGCCGGTGCCAGCATGGGTGGGATGCCAAGGGGAGGAAGTCCTCAGGAAGACCTCATGCATGCCGGTGCCAGCATGGGTGGGATGCCAAGGGGAGGATGTCCTTAGTAAGACCTCCTGCATGCCGGCGCCAACATGGGTGGGATGCCAAGGGGAGGATGTGCTCAGGAAGACCTCCTGCATGCGGGTGCCAGCATGGGTGGGATGTAGGGGTCAAATAAGTTCTGCCACGGTAGAAATCACTGTGTCTAGGGGTCAAATCAGTGCCGCCACGGTAGAAATCACCATGTGTAGGGGTCAAATAAGTGCTGCCACGGTAGAAATCACTGTGTGTAGGGGTCAAATAAGTCCTGCCACGGTAGAAATCAATGCGTGTAGGGGTCAAATAAGTGCTGCCACGGTAGAAATCACTGTGTGTAGGGGTCAACCAGACGCTGCCACGGTAGAAATCAATGTATGTAGGGTTCAAATAAGTGTTGCCATGGTAGAAATCACTGTGCATGCCGCCGCTAGCATGGGTGGGATGCCAAGGGGAGGATGTCCTCAGGAAGACCTCTTGCATCCCGCCGCCAGCATGCCAAGGGGAGGATGTCCTCAGGAAGACCTCCTGCATGCCGGCGCCAGCATGGGTGGGATGCCAAGGGGAGGATGTCCTCAGGAAGACCTCCTGCATGCCGGTGCCAGCATGGGTGGGATGCCAAGGGGAGGATGTCCTCAAGAAGACCTCCCGCATGCCGGCGCCAGCATGCCAAGGGGAGGATGTCCTCAGGAAGACCTCCTGCATGCCGGTGCCAGCATGGGTGGGATGCCAAGGGGAGGAAGCAGCACCTGTGAGACGAAGGACAACGATCCCACCCTCACCTCCCAAAATGATGTTTTCTCACCCTCTCTGGACCAATGACGTGGGCAATTTCCTGCACAAAACCCAAACTTGGCCAAGCCCAGTGGCCTTTGGTGAATTTCTCAACCGAAGGCCAGGGAGAGGTTGGGGGAAGAACGGACTGGGCCGAGGGGTTGGGGGAAGAACGGACTGGGTCTGTGCACCCAGACTGCCTCCCCCCCCCCCCCCCCCTTTGCAGTAAGTGTGCCGGTGGGTACCAGAGGCACGGCGGGGGGGATGCCTGGAATGCTAAGTCACCAGGGCGGCGGGGGGGGGGGGGGGCTCCTTGGGGTATGATACGGATGCCCCCCCAACTAAGTGTGGCTTGATGGTCCCTTCGGGGGCAACCCGGAGGGGGGAGGGGGGCGAGTGTTATTGTGGTAGGCTGCTGTGTAAAGAATTTTGCTTCCGGCGCCTTTGGCACCAATGGTCATGTCAGGCCCTAGCTACACTGGGAAGCAAGCCGTGTGGGTGGAGCAAGAGCAATGGCATCCGCACACCTTGCTCCTCACGTCTACGCCAGCCCCCCCCCCCCCCCCCGCCCCCCTGTCTGAAGTGATATTCTCACCCAAACGCCTGAGGAAGTCGTGCTAACCGGCCTCACGGCAGGGGAACGGGCTGACCAGCCAGCCCCTGAAGCATTCGATAACTGCAATGCAGTGAACTCCAGGTGACATTCGGTACTGGTCTGATGAGCGCTGAGCGTATGCCTGTTTCCCAGGGGTATACGTTAGCTCGTACCCGGTGCTTCATTCCCTCCCCCTGTTTGTGTCAGATGGAGGTGCCCTGGCAGCACATCGTGTGTTACATGGAGCGGCAGATGGAATTGATGGAGGAGGAGCGGCGGCTCCGCTGCACCGTCGAGATCGAGGAGGACGTCGAGCACGACGACATTCAGGAGGAGCACAGCCAATCCCTGCACTCCCCCTCCCCTGGGCACTCCCCCCCCCGACAGGCCGTGCAGCGCATGGCTCCCCTGCCGGCCACCGACGCGGCTCCTTCCGGGAGGGGTCGGCTGGCGTCCCTGACCCCCGAGGACCTCACGGAGCTGCAGCGCGCGCTGGAGGAGCTGGAGGTCGAGCAGGACTGGGACATTACCAAAGACGGGGCGGAGGCGGCAACGGATACGGGGGGACCGGGGGCACGGGGGGCTGAGGTGGAGGGACCGGGGCACGCGCAGCAGGGACAGACCCAGAATCGAGCTACGGACATGAAGACTGACACGACCTCTGGCCCATGTCTAGACGCATTCCAATCCCCGACCTCAAGCAGCATGACGCACCCGGACACTCCCACTGTCCTCCTGACGACAGCCTCAGTACTCCTGACGACAGCCTCACGCGACAGCACCGCCACCACCACCACCACCACAAGCCCCTTACTGACGACGGCCTCCACTGTCAACCCAATGCCGGTTCCATCGGAGGGACCCGCTGGGTTCCCCGAAGTGCCGTGGGCGTTCGCTGCCCTCGGGAACGACGACATGCCGGACGTTGAGGGCCAGGAGACGCAGGAGCGAGTCGGGGTCGTGCGGGCGCAGGAGCTGCAGTGGAGCTGCCTGATGACGCAGGCGCAGGCGGCCTGCGCCCGCGCGGAGTGCCGCATGGCGCGGACGGCGCAGCGGCTGCAGGTGGCGCGGCTGTACGCGTTGACTCTGCGGCAGCACATCGTCGCGGAGGTCATGCAGCGGCAGCTGTTTGTGGAGGAGCAGGCGGAGGCCCGCTGGCGGGTGCTGGTCGATGAACGAGGGGCGCGAAGTCGGACATGGCTACAGCGTGCGGTGTGTGCCTGGGCAACGGCATGCGGCATGACAGTGGGCAGCAGCACGGCTCAGGGCAGACCCTGCTCCTCTTCACGATCCCGCGGACCCCATGGGCTATGGAAACGCCTTTGCATACAGTGCCCCACGCCACGGGGGGGCGGCCGGGCCCGGTCCTTGTATGCATCAGGACCGGTTGTAGTCGCCCCCCCGTGCCCCACGCAGTGCAAAGTATTCTGGTTTACCGGAAGTACCGGGATCCTACTTCACGACTCCCTCTGTTTGGGGTATTGGCCAATATCGAGGGTCTGATTCGGTGGATGTAGGCGTGTTTCAAAAGGGATGCATTGGGCGGGGGGAACGAGCGGGACGGGGTGTCTTTGGGATGGGAGGGCGCGCCACAGGCGACTTCCGGTCCCCGTGCGCGAACGCTGATTTGGGCGCGGACGACACGCCCGCACAACCACATCACCAGGCCTGAACCGGATTGCTTGATTTGGCTTGGGTGTTGTCCGCGTGGATGTGATCCAACTTTGTGTTCTGCCCTGCATCACGCGGCCGCAGGCATACCGAGGCACTGTTCACAGCGCCAGGTCACAGCAGCCGGCGCAAAAGCATACAACAACCAACGCACCACAGCGCCACCATTGTTCCACAGTGGATGCCACCGATGGCATTGTCACATTTGCCAGAATGCTCCAACCCAACACAACCCAACACCACCTGGCGCCGGCATGCAGGAGGTCTTCCTGAGGACATCCTCCCCTTGGCATCCCACCCATGCTGGCGGCGGCATGCAGGAGGTCTTCCTGAGGACATCCTCCCCTTGGCATCCCACCCATGCTGGCGCCGGCATGCAGGAGGTCTTCCTGAGGACATCCTCCCCTTGGCATCCCACCCATGCTGGCACCGGCATGCATGAGGTCTTCCTGAGGACATCCTCCCCTTGGCATCCCACCCATGCTGGCACCGGCATGCATGAGGTCTTCCTGAGGACATCCTCCCTGCAGGCGATGTTTGTTTGGGTCAAGAGCTGAATAATGGTGGCATTGTAAATACCCTGGCCCTCTTATGTGACTGTAGTAGCCCGCTCGGTATGACGGCCCCCCACGCTGCACAACTGGGACATGGGCCCTCTGGTGACTGTTGTGGCTACTGGCCCAGACCGGCTGCAGGCAGGCAGGCCCAAGCCACTGAAGCAAGTGGGTTCGCCAAGAGGCAACAGTATCTTCCAGGCAACACGAATTTCTTTGTAAAAGTGCAAGCCCTGGATCAACACAAAGGTCACACTTTGGGTGCAGGGAACGGTTTGGGTGCCCCCCTCCCCCCACTGAGCCCCGGGGCTTTGTATGCTGCGCGCTGTGTGTGCTGCAGGCGTGTCTGTTCTGCATCCCAACAACCCAAAGCAGACCACTCCATACGCTCTGCAGGAGAGGGATACTCGGCAGCAGATCGCCCAGGAGCAACTGCAGGGATGGCACAGCTTTCAGTCCCTGCAGCTTCTCTGGATGGAGGAGCACTACCGGACTGCACTGCAGCACATTGCAGCGCTGCATGGCCAACGGCTGTGGCTGGTGTCCTCGGCACAGCGTGTGGCACTCAATTGTCAGGTGGTGCAGAAGAATGGAGAGTTGTTGAGGGTTTTGATGCAGCGGTGGGGGTTGTGCAGGGGTTTGAAGGGCTGTGAAGGGCTGTGAAGGGCTGTGGATGATGCGGGCTGGTGACGGACGAACGGGTGCACACCAAACCCCCCCTACAGGGCTGCAAGCAGACCCCCCTTTCCTGACCCTGTGCCCTGAACCCCCCCCCCCCCACAGCCCCCCCCCCCCGGCATGCGCTAATTACACACAGGCACGGCAGTATCCCCCTCTCACCAACGCCTGGGTGGGGTTTGGGGACTGCCAGCAGTCTGTGCAGCTGTGAGA
Organism: Eutreptiella sp. 'Long Island Sound 2002'; assembly: GCA_964036045.1. Taxonomy (NCBI): domain Eukaryota; phylum Euglenozoa; class Euglenophyceae; order Eutreptiales; family Eutreptiaceae; genus Eutreptiella; species Eutreptiella sp. 'Long Island Sound 2002'. The sequence continues at coordinate 4,212,394 of OZ038387.1, read as the reverse complement.
CTGGACAATCGAAGGTCGGGACCCAGTCGTGCCGGAGAGGTAAGGACGCACAGGCCGTGGGACCCCCCCTTTGGCGCAAGCCGAGACCCAACGCAACCCAACCCCCTCGTTCCACCTCAGCCAAGAGTTGGAACTATCGGAACTGACACTTAATGTTTTCGGTGCATTAACTGCCAACGGCCCGCCAACAATCTGTGTGCCTGTGGCATGATTCCTGGGATGATGAGTGTCTTGCGGATGCATCCATCGCATCCTCCAAATCATCCGGCGTATCTTCATGTGCATCCTAATCATCATCTTCTTGATCAGATTCCTCTTCAGGGTCTGATTGACAGGGATGAAGTGTTGTGTGGCATGGTATTCTATCTACGCGACCATGTTTCTCTTTTTTTTTTGTTGTAGAACAAGTCCAAAGTCACAGCGCGAGAGTCCTCAGGAGGCCAGCCCATCATACAGTGCCGTTTCTGAGGAGGAGGGTCAAGCTCCCCCTGCCCCCCCCCCTCGCCCAATACGCGCCGCCAGCTTCAGACAGCAATTCGTGTAGGCGTCAGATCCCCTCGGGGCCCTGGCACGTTGAGGGTGGTGCACAAGGTTCGGAAACAGATGCAATCACTGGATGCCGTGGTGGCGTCCATTCAATTGCTACACGCCATCGAGTGAAGCCTGGGTCTCAGCGTTATGCGGAGGTGACAGAAAGCGCAGACGGAGCAGCGCCGCAGGTTCCCCCGCTGTGAAAGTGGCCCAGTATTTGGCCCCGTGTTGCAGCAACTTGTGGGGGGGGGGGGGGGGGGGCATGACACGCAACCCGAAGCAGTGAATACCCCTGGCATCTGTGAGGGGCAGGGCTAAACAGACGCCAAATCCCACGGGGATAGTGCGGACTGGTGCCGAAGGGACAACGATAAGGAAGCCGTGGAAGCAGGTCACACCACCCCTTTCAGGGAGTACAGAGGGGGGCTGTGGGCAGTGGTCACCGGAGGTACTGCGTCCTTTCCTTGGCTCCCAGAGGTCAGACGCCCCCTGGGGCGTTCCCTGGGAGGGGGATGCCGCGACACCACCAGTAACGGGGTACTCTTGGGTCAAGAACTCCACGGTGGATTCTGTGCTAACATCCTTGAAATCTCCGAGTTGCCTACCTTCGGACACCCCTTGCGGGGTACCTCCTGTAACTCCCACCCGGGCCTGCCTCTCCCCCTGCGATTCATCACCAACGATAGCATCGCTAGATGCTGATGCCCCCCCATGTACTCCTTGCACCAACTCCTATCATGATTCCTCTGCAGCTTCTCCTAATCCCTTTTGCTCACCTCAAGGCCCTCCCCCAGCCTGTGTCCTGGGTGACCTGATGGTTTACCCCTGAAGGGCATGTCTGGACGTGTGCAGCCACTCCCCCCCAGCCCTGTTTGCCACTCTGGTACAGACGATGGTCGCCGATCTCTGTGGGTGGGTGGCGAACCCAGTTTAACACATATTGTGCCAAAACCAACCCACATTGGTGAAGTGTCTCGGTGCCTGGGGTTTTGATTGACACGTGTACTGATGACCGAGCACCGCATTCAACTTGAGATTTAGCTGTAGAAAGAGCGACCACCGAGACGGATGTGCGCATCAAGAAACGCCAACGGCGTTTGGTGCACCTCCAGAGCCTCGAACGGCGCGCCACACCCCCTCGGTGATAGCCCACAAGCCTCAATCCTGCAAACCCGTGCATCCACATGGGCTCCTGCGCACACTTCTACGCGGTCGCTCGGTGCTGTCCTCTCTAACACACAACGTGGCATAGACATAATGCAAAAACAACCATCAATGTCTCACCGGTGTTGGACTGTGTACATTGACATTGTACCATTTCAATTACGAACTCGCATTGTTGTGACCAAGAGCCCCAAACAACGGGCCACCATGAGAAAGCGAGCAGACGACTCCCTCCACAACTGGAGGCAGAATGGCAGTCCTCATTAAAAGCCGTGTTGTTTTGCTGCCCCGCTGCCCCTGCCCCCGACCCCGATCCCCCAATGCACACTGCTCGTCCCCCAGATGACGCAGAGGCCGGGGGACCCCGACCAGCGCGACACCCGCAGGGGACCAGGCCCCACACCATCGACGGCCGGAGGCGTGTCCCAAGGGGACGAGGGCGTCGCATGCCCCCCGCCGCCGGACGGCACGGCGGAAAGTGGGCGAGAAGCAGCTCCGGCCGAGGACTGCGCCGTGGAACTGGGCCTGACTGCGGGGGCGGCGCACCACCTCATTCTCGTGGCGCAGGGTCACTGGCGCTGCCGAGAGGCGGTGGTGGCGGAGGAGGCCCTGTGCTGGGAGGCCCTGGGGCGGGCCGCGGCGTGGCTGCGGTCCGGGCTGCAGTGCGGGCACGCCCTGTGGCACGTGGGGCCAAGCGATCCGGAGTGCCCGCCGGGGGCCGTGGGGCAGACCGGGTGTGGGCCAGGGGTGGGGGCCGGGGGCGGGGGGCAGGGGGACGAGGCGGGCGCGTCCGACGCGGCGGGAGGGGGCGCGGCGCCGGGGCCGAGGGCGGCGCAGTGCCCCGCCGTTGCCCCTTCGGGGCCTGCGCACATGGCCTACCTCGAGCCGCCCTCCCCCCACGCCCCCGTCGGCCGCTCTGAGTGCCCTCCAGACTCGGACCTGTGCCCCCCCGCCCCCGGGACCCCGAGTCGCGCCCTGACGCCCACACAAACGCCGGACACGAAGGGGTACCTCGTCTCCGACCCCACCACCAGCCCCGACTCCAGCCTCGGCACCGTCTCCAGCAGCCCCAAAGGCCCAGGGCTCGAGCTCGGGGACGGCTACGCGGCGGTGCCCTCGCACACGCCCCCGCCCGCCGCGCCCCGCGACGACGGGGCGGAGGGCGAGGGCGTGCCGCTGCTGCGGCACAGCGCCCCGACCCGCGCGCCCGTGGGCCTGGACCTGCTGTGCGCCGAGCGGGAGGGGCGGGCCCGGGTGTGCGGCCTCGAGCAGTGCGCGCGCGCCCGCTGCCTCGCGCTGCAGGCGTCGCGGTGGGACCACGCCGTCGTGGAGCTGCAGGAGGGCGCGGGCCGGCAGCGGCTGGTGCTCCGGGAGGCGGCGGCCTTCGCGGGGCTGTGGCGCGGCCTGGCGGGCGACGGGGGCGCGGGGCCGGAGGGCGGCCCCCGCGGCCCCGCGCCCACCCCCGGGCCGCCGCACGCCCCCCGCCCGCACCGTCCCGCCGCCCGCAACGACCCGCCGCCCCCCGCCCCCGCGGCGCCCGTCGCGCCCGGCCCGGCCTCGGGCGGCGGCGGTGGCTCGACCCCGACATCGCCCCCCCGGCCGAGCGTCGTCCCGGAGTGCCCCCAGTCCGCCGGCCCATCCCCGTCCGCCGCGCCGGGCCCAGAGCGCGCGGGCCCGTCCGCCACAACGCCCGCTGCCTCGGCCTCAACGGCATCGCCTGCGGCCCCAGGGCCCACGGTCAGACCCGACCCGGCGCGACCGGAGGCCGGGCTGTGCGGCGGGGGAGGGACGGCGGTGGACGACTGCAAGCAGCTGCTGCAGCAGGAGAAGTGGCACCGGCACTTGGACCTGCTCACGAAGGCCGAGGAGGCGGACCGGCAGGAGAGCCAAGTGCGGGAATGGACCGCCCGTGAGGCGCTGCAGGCGGCGGAAGAGGCGCTCCGGGACGCCTCCGTGCGCCGCCTTGTGAGGGGCGGCCCGGGGAAGCCGGGCGGGCTGCACGCGGCGGCGGGGGGCGTGGGCGCCTTGCAGGCGAACGCCATGAGCGTAGAGGCGTTGCTCGGTGTGTTTGCTGGCAGACTTTCAGTTAATGCGCATCCCACTTTTTTGTGTTTGTGAATCCTTTGCATCCCACAGACAAAAAGTGTGAACACATGTGAATCCCACAAATGACAAGTGTGCACACATGTGATGACCGTCCCGTTTATGTCCTGCTGTGTGTGCCCATGTTGCAGTTTGTTGTCGTGTTGTGTGCCCCTTATGTGTGTGCCTCTTCCAATTCAGCACAAATGTTTGTGCATGTGAACCTGTGAGGTTGTGTGTGAGTTCATGTGAATCCCATGTCACAAATGTGTGAACACGTGTGAATCCCACAATCAAAAAATGTGACTCCAAACGCGCACGGAGTCGCATTAACTGAAACTCTGTTTGCTGCGTGTTGTTCCACACGACCGTGAGGCCTGACTGTGTGGAGGCTGCGCGGTGTTGTGGAGGGTCCGGTGCAGGGCCGCGGTGGGTTCTGACGAATGCGAGGAGTCGTGGAGCGCCCGCGGAACGGGGGGAGGGTCGTCGTTTGCGGAGATGCAAACTTGGCGTCGAAGGGCTGTGGGGCGATGTGGGGGTTGTGGGCGATGGGGGAGGGGTGGAGTGCATGCGCGCGAGACTGCCCTGGAGGGTCGTGGGGGTTTGGGGGAGGTGGGGGGCTGGTGTGGAGAGGGTCTTCTGGGTGTTGGAGGGTCGTGGGGTGTTGTTTGGAGTCCTGGGGTGCAGTGCTGCGAGGGGCTACAGAGGGATTTGATGCGCAAAGTTTGCAAGAGGTGCAGGCAGACACGCCGTGGAAGAGAAAGCTTGCAGGCGGACCCCCCCCCCCCCCCGCCTCCCGCCAGCGACATTTGCAACCGGAGCATTGCGGCTCGCACTCCTGCAGACAGTCTATGAAACATCTGGTTGAACTGGAGCGATTCAGGGAGTGCCTCATGGCCCCCAGCGCCCCTCCCCCCCCCCTCCCATTTCAAAAGCAGCCAAAATGGGCAACCAACGGCCCGGCGCCTGCATTGGCACACCGGCCCGGGTTTTGAGGTGCTGTCCCAAATGTGCGCATTTTTGGGCGAAAGCAGCCCCAAACGGCGCGAGACCTCCTGTAAACGGGCAAAATGAAGGAACATGAACGCCCGTGCGCCGTACGCCTCGGGCGCCTTGGCCTGCGCATCTGCGCCTTTGCCCTCGCCCTTGCCCTCGCACAAGGGCAAGGGCAAGGGCAAAGAGCCACGCAGTAGACCACCGCAGCGGCAGCGGACGACTATTGAAATAGAAAAGTGGTGGAGGTAAATGATGGATGTGAATCATCCCAAATCAGGTTTACCTCATCTCCCTCACACCCCCTGTAGACCCTGCATGAAGGGTCTAAATCTCACCACTTTTCGGAAGCCATCTAAAGGGCTAAAAGTGGCGTTCATAATAAAACTGATTGGGGGTGGAGGAAGTAAGAAGCAAACCAAAGTCACAAGGAACAAAGTATTCCTGAGTCTGCCCACATTCCCGTCATCGCGTCTGCTCAGGCCTCAGCTGCAGCCAAGACGCCGAAGAAGGGGCGCACCTGCGCTGGACCGGGAAGTGCGTCCCGTGCGCCTCCCCGGCCGCATCGCCCCTGTCCCCCCCCCCCAAAACGCGGGCGGACCCCTGGGGCAACCCGCTCCATCGGACCCCTCAGCCGCCGTCGCTGGTGCCCATCTTCGATGCCCTGGCAGGGCCTGCCCCGCCCGCAGCCGGACAGGCCCGCGGGACCGGCCGGCCCCCCGCAACGGCAACGTGGCGGTGGATGGAGGGCGCTCTCCTGCCACGCCCCAGCGCTGGGGACGCCTCCGGCGCTGTGCAGCCCGAGCAAGGCCTGGAGCCAGGGGTCATGAAAGGGTTTGCGGTGCACGACCTCCCAAGGGCCGCAGGTGGACGCTCTCCCTGTGTTGTGTTGTCGATGCGGTGGGGCTCCAGATGAGGTTCCGGCCCCGTCCCCCCTCCCCATTCCCGTAGGGAGCATCTGACGCTGCGTTTGGGGAGGGTCAGTGAAAGCGGTTGCAAGTCGGTGTTGCAAGGGCATTGTGCCCTGGTTTTGGGGAATGGAGTGTTGTCGTCCGATGTGTGGGGGGTGTCAATGGTGTACAGCGAGACCTATTAAGTGGCAGGAACTGGCGCGTCTGCAGGCTGGCAGAGAGGCGCTGCATCATCTCGCAGATGTTGCGAAGATCAAATGATGTGGGTCATGTGCCTCTCTGGTTCGGTAGGGGAGGGCTAACGTTCGGCGATCTGACCCGTTTCATTGAATCCGGACGTCTACAGTAGAGGACCCCTAGTTTCCAGGCGGAATCCCACCTCTTAGCATGATCTTCGCCAGGGGAAGGGAACTTAGGCGCTCCGGTACAGGGGGCAGGGCGAGTGCAACATTTCGCCCCTCCACCTCGCCTCGCCCCAGAGTCGGTGGGTTGGTATTGGAGCTGCCGCGTTGTCGAGGCCGGGCATGCCTTGTGCGTTGGGTAACACGATCCTTCAAATCCAGGGCCACACGTGGGATGCGTTTTCCTGATGAGTAGTGGCAGAGATGCAAGGTGGGCTCATGTTGTGTGCATTGCATCGGAGGTTCAAAGACCTTGTGCATTGTAAAGCGTCGCCGGCGACACATGCGTGGTGCGGCGCATTGTATTGTTTTATCGGTACTGTACTGTATTGTTTAAAGGGCCCAACAGTAAGAAGCCCGAAGTACACAGCGCCGCACGCAGAATGCCTCGTGATACGGGGAAGTGTGCCACAAGCTTTGAAATGCAGGGGGAAGTGCATTTGCCAGCAACAATAGCAATATACCCCCTTGACATGGCAATGTCCAGTGGCCCCCTTGACACATCAATGCCGCACTGCCCCCCCGCCAAAGTGAACCCCCTCGACACACCAAATGTTACAGTGAGCCGCAGTGATCCCGCAAAGTCACGCTGGGCCCCCTCTTCGCGCATTGGCATGCGTGCACTCCCGCGGTCTTGTGCATCCGCGACACCAGAACGGGCCTTGAAAGGGCAGTGCACACACTGTCGCATGGCTGCGTCAAGGCTTTCCACTGCACGTTGCCCACCCGTAGTTTGCCCCTCTGCTCTTTGGGAGCCAAAGGTGCCGCGGGCCCCCTCACTGGCCATGCGTTGCAGGTCCGTCGGACATCCTCGAGGCTGCCGCGGTGCATGCGGCAGCTGACGCCAGTCCCGCCCCCGAGCCCGCCCGCCCGGCCGCCCCACACGGCGGTGCCCCCGCGGCCCCCGATGCCGCCGACGCGCCCAGTGCGCCCCCCGCCACGCCCCATTCCACGGCTCCGCAGCCCCCGCCCCCACGGCCCAAGGCCAAGGCCTTCCGCCCCTTGTCCTTCCAGCAGATCCCGACCACGGGTCTGTGGAGCGCGCCCGCCAAGCAGCGGGTCGTACACGTTCCCCAGCCCCCGGGCCATGGCCGGCCTTCGCAGGGGCAGGCCTGCGCCTGAGGGGCGCGTCGTAAGTTGAGCTGGAGGTTGAGGCCGTTGGGACCCCTTTCAAAAGGTCGGATGCCCTGGGCCCAGGCGCCGCGCTCTGACCGCTTCCCGGCCTCGGGGCAGCAGCACGAGAGGCCCTGTTGTGCCATATTGGGTCTTGGACCCCCGAGGGGACGCCTCCCGCCCACAGTTCCTGTTCTTTTGTTTTGGCATTTGGGATCGTCCCCCAGGGCCCGCTCCGGGTGCCGTCAAACTGCCGTCGGTTACCGTCCAAAGACGAACAACAGCACCCCTTTTGGTTTTGCTTTGCTCTCAGGGACCGTGTCTTATTGGGGCAGGTGCAGTCCGTGGCTGCGCTGCTCCCGCTCCCCCTCTTTTGGGTCTCGTGCGTGGCACCCGATGCGATGCCCATGGGACGGGGTGCAGGTCCCAGCCCTTGGCCGAGGAGCCCGTGACCTGTGCAGACCACCCCCCCCCCCCCCTCGGCGCCTCAGTGCACCACGGGGCCTCCACCCCCGGGCTCAGCCGTGCACATGTGCCTCCTGCCCGTCATCCTCCCTCCCTTTGAACACTGTTATTGGCGCCATCAGCCGCGCTTGCACCCCCGCCTTAACCCTCACCCTCACTGCCATATATGAGGGGCGTTTCGGCAGTGCAAAGTGTCCCCATCGCCGTATATGAGGGGCTTTTTGCCAGTGCAAAGTGTCCCCATCGCCATATATGACCCTCACTTTCGCCCCCGTTGGCGTCGTGGATGGGGCTGCATGACGAGACATGACCCCATCGCCAGTTTCGGCGCCGGAGAGCCCTCTGGACTGGGGCGGCGGGTATGGGGGGGTCGTCAGTCGGCGTCTGGGCATTATGAAGCGAAGTTGGGCGCACTGCGGACACATGCCCCCCCCCCCGTGTTCTGCTCAAGGGTGTGCCGATGGCGTCGAGGAAGTTGAACGGAGGCGGAGGGGCATTGTTTCTGTCGGTGGGCTAAGGGCCCTCTGAAGACCGCGTTGCCCCCTCCGTCTTTGCTCCCCCTCATCATTGCCATGGCAGCCCTTCTGAGACCCACTCTCGTTGTGCCACGCCCAGGGGCCCATCCCCTTCACTGACCCCAGGGCCCCCTCTGGGGCCGCAGTAAACCTCCTCACCCCCCCCCCCCTCTGCTCCCGGGCTGACTGACCCTGAACTTCCCTCTCGCCTGATTTCCAATTCTTTTGAGGGCCTCCGGTGCCCTCATCTTTCCCGCTTACCCCCTGGTCACGTGTAATGACACGTGGTGTGGCGTGCGTCCGCAGAGTTTTAGGCTGCGAGGCTTATTTCCTTCGACAATTCTTATTGCGCTGACGATTAATCTGGGAGTCCCTCGCGGAGCTTGTGCACTGAAGGTTTTCAGTCCTGCTCGGCGCGAGGGCATGTTAGACCTGGAACCGTGCTCCAGGGGTCACTCCTGTTGGCAACGTGACATGATAACACCCCCCCCCCCCTTTGCGCAAGCACAGCCCTTGTGCAGTCACCACTACCCGGCAAAACGGTCATTTCTGGAACCGTCAATTTGACGGTTCCGATTGGGTTTTCAGTTTGTTTTGTGTGGTTTTGTGCAGCTGTTGTGGCTGGAGTGTGTATTGTTTCCCTCAGGAACCCTCCCCTTTGTGTGCCCTGCAGTCCCAAATGTCCTTTCTTCCACCGGGGTACCCTCTGAAGTACATGCGGTCCACTGGGGACATGGCAGACCCGTGTCCTCGGCGGCCCCCTGGCACTTGCCCTAACCTTGACCTTTCCTATTTCTGTGCCCTCGCCCCCAGACTCTCCTCCATCGCCAGCTGCAGAACCGGAGCATGCAGAACAACAGAAAGCCGCGCGACGGAGAGGCTGCTGCTGGGCATCTGCAGTCACTCCGCATGCGGTACAAGCGGGACACTGGGTTCGATTCTGAGCCTGTGCAGAAATACCCCCCCTCACCAATTCAGCCCATCAAATGAGAACCCGCGACGAAAGTTGTCATATTCTGGAGTTCTGCAATGCTCAAGGGGGGGTAGCACATGGCGCCTGACCAAGAGGTACTCAGTTCGAGTCCCAGATGGGGCATAACAGATTACGCCACGGCTCCGGTTTGCTGCGAGGTGATGACATGCTCCGCCTCCTGGGTAGGCTGCAGTGGCTGGCTCGACCAGCATCCCTCTCCCACTTCCTGGCAGGGGCCTATCAGGCGGCGGATTTCGCAGAGGGCAAAATGACCAGGGGACTTTCCAGAAGCATTGCCTATGTTGCCATGTTCTCTCGTCCCAGGCGCTGCCGCGTCCTCGATGACTCCATGAGCCGGAGGCGGCCTGGTGCCCCGAAGGTCCGCCTCCAACTGTTGGCGGCGGCGACCTGCTGCGAGCAGTGCACGCATCCCTTTCATTCCCCCCCTGCCCCGCGCCCCTGCGCCTTGTGGGCTGGCCATGCAAATTGGACACCCACGAGTGTAATCAGGACAAATGCAGAAGCAGCAGCGAATCGAGAGAACAGGGAGAACCACCGCATGATGCAGCTCGGGCACCCTGTCCCACGCCGGTGCTTGCGCCCCCCCCCCCCCCCCCGTTTGCACCAAGAACCACCCAGTGTTGGTGGCCGACAGCGGTTGGTGGTTGGCCTCTGGTTGATCCCGTCGACGCTTGTTGGCGATCGATTGACGGCAGTCGATGGCCAGCTGATGGTGAGAGCGGGCTGACACATGGCAAAGCCATCGGTTAATTCATTGAGTGGCAGCTGGCCGTGTCAGCGTTGTTGGTTCACCAACGCTGGCTCCGTCGGTGGGTGTACCTCACCCGGATTATTCGGTAGTGTTGCGGTTAAAGGGGCTGCAGTGCAATACTGTAACTAAGTTCAATTCTTTTTTTGTGCGCTCCGTTGCATGGTGTCATTTGTTAGGGCTGTGCAGGTTTTTTCCGTTCCTCTTGTGGGCCATTTCAACCCTCCAGCACAGCCTGACCTGGCCGATCGTCGGCATGCCTGATTATGGCAGAGCACATGAACGCTGATGGGTATCCAGATGATCATGTCAGTCGGCTCCAGAGAGGGCCGTGTCGGTGGGTTGGGTCACAATGCCGCGAAAAGGCAAGGGGAAGGACAAAGAAGCGGCCGGTGGTCTGCGTAAATCTGCTGAGCAGATGGACAAATTGGCAGAAGTTGCTGAAGGAGACAAATTGTCTGTCCCTTCAGATTCCTGGAAGTGGTGCACCTCAGCAGCAGCAGCAGCACAACCACCACCGCCGCCGCGCCGATGCCGCCGCCTGTGGTAGTAGTGGTTTCACAGACACTGGGGAAAGGCGGCGACAGTGACAATGCAAGGGATTGAATCTCTGGTTGAACAATCGATGCCTCAAAATCTAGTGCTTCCCCATTTTGCTGCAGTGCCTTCTGTGCTGTGCAAATATGCCGCATATGCATGGGATGGAGGTGCCAGCTGTCTGGATAGAAATTCCATTGTTTTCGTGACATGATGTGGCAGATGTTTTGACCAAGCCAGCCTGGGCCAGACCCCCCTCCCCTTAACTCACTTAATTCACTGTCCACGATAAATAAGCACTTACGAATAGCTCTTTTGGCTTTGTCCCGACGACGGATTTTTGGGAAGCACTGCGCGTGAAATTCGACAAGCCAAAGAGTACCATCTTGTGAATTAAAATCTCCGTTACGTTGGGTTATGTGGAATGCAGGGGCAGATTGGCTGGGAGAATTGAAGAGACTCTGAATCCCACTCAACCGTACGATGTTGGCACCTCATCGCATTGCCACCTCACGACACACACCCCAAGTCAAGATTTGCAGCACCTTCCTTTAGAGTCTTCCTGGTTTCAGATATAACAGCACAAAATATCTAGCTTGGGCAGATGGATAACCTCTTCCTGCAAAGGCCCAATGGCCAATTTTTGCCAAAAGCGTGGTTACTTTTGGCAGACGAAATGCATTTAGCTTTGGCATGGAAAAACAGGGGGAAAACAGGAGCGGGTTGGAATTTGGAAAGGAAAAACAGGGGGGGAAGGGGGGAAACGTGGGACAGTGGAAAATAATGGGCAAGCATGTGCAGCCGCAGCATGCTGCAGCATGCTGCAGCACCAAGAATTTTGCTTTTTTTATGGTGATTCACAATTGTCTGTCTGCTCTGTTTGTTCTGTTTGCACTGGAGATATTCTGTCTGACCCATGTCTCCTCAGTTCTCGATTATTTGTCTTGTCATGATTGAGTTAACACTACCGTCAACACCAACCACACCACTTTCCCAATCAGATGGGACCAAGCGGAACAAGACAACCAGAAACACCAGTGATTGCTTGCAATGGGCTGTTGGTGAAGGCATTGGTGAACGTTTGGCATTGACTTTGGCTTTCTTTGTGCATGAAAACCCAATTTTTCATCGGATTGGCTGCTGTGGGACAGGCGAACAAACTCACTGTGGGACAGGTGACAAAAATTAGACCTTCCAGGAATTATACCACCGCCTCTATGAACCTGAGCCAAGGCATATACCACTAGAATAATGACTGCATCTGACACACTTAGGTTCAAGGACCATGTCCAGACCGACGGACGAAAAAAGGGTGCCCAAAATGGTGGCGCTGCCGCTAACGAGAGGAGAAAATGTACATATAGCCCGCCTGACCCTAACCGCCTCACAGCCTGATGACGGTTGTGCATACGCTGACATGCATTGAGAGATGCTTGCACAAGCAAGCAAAGAACTGCTGCGTGAGAACTGATTGCATGAAAAGACACCCCCGTGGCGGGGCAATTGGCAATTGGCACACACGCACACACACATAGAGCAAGAAAGATTGAAACAGAGACAGAGACAGGGAGAGAGATAGGCAGGCAGGCAGGCAGGCAAGCACACAGACAGGCACACACACAGACATATAGACACATAGGCAGACAAACAGACTGACAGATAGATAACAGAAAGACAGACAAGATAGACTGATAGATAGGTAGACAAGTAGACAGACACAGACACAGAACACAGAGAGAGGAAGAGACAAACATAGAGGAGAGAGAAAGGGAGGGCGGCAGACAGATAAGGAGAGACGGAGAAAGAGAGAGGCAGATAGACAAACAGATGGTTAGACAGACAAGACAGGCAGAGAGGGAGAGAAGGGAAGAGAAGGTGCCACCAAAGAAACCACATGTCCTTTGCGTTTGTGGTTTCGAGTGGAAGCCCGATGGTTGCTGCCCAGCACTGCCCTACTTGTCCACAGGGGAATGCCCTCGTGAATGCTCGTTGCTGTTGCATGTCTTTTTTGCCAAATCCCGTCACAAGCAAAGTCATCGAGCGCTATGGGAACGCACACTTTCGGTGCACCGTGGTCTCCATGAATGGGTTGCGAAAATCAATGGAGGTGTGCAATCAAAAGCAGCCCCTTGCCCGCAACCCACAGTGAGGATGTTGTCACAGTGCTGACAAGAATGACGTTATATATCCTGACACCGTGGGCAGAGCGAAAAAAAACGCAAATGACCCACAGTGAGTACAGAACTAAAGGGAAAATACTTCCAGACCTACGCATCATGTATTGTGACACAGGTGATTATTTCCGGACTGCAGCGAAACACCACACCACACCACACCACACCACACCACACCACACCACACCACACCACACCACACCACACCACACCACACCACACCACACCACACCACACCACACCACGCCACGCCACGCCACGCCACGCCACGCCACGCCACGCCACGCCACGCCACGCCACGCCACGCCACGCCACGCCACGCCACGCCACGCCACGCCACGCCACGCCACGCCACGCCACGCCACGCCACGCCACGCCACGCCACGCCACGCCACGCCACGCCACGCCACGCCACGCCACGCCACGCCACACCACACCACACCACACCACACCACACCACACCACACCACACCACACCACACCACACCACACCACACCACACCACACCACACCACACCACACCACACCACACCACACCACACCACACCACACCACACCACACCACACCACACAACACAACACAACACAACACAACACAACACAACACAACACAACACAACACAACACAACACAACACAACACAACACAACACAACACAACACAACACAACACAACACAACACAACACAACACAACACAACACAACACAACACAACACAACACAACACAACACAACACAACACAACACAACACACCACAACACAACACAACACAACACAACACAACACAACACAACACAACACAACACAACACAACACAACACAACACAACACAACACAACACAACACAACACAACACAACACAACACCACACAACACAGGACGGCTCTGGACAGCACACCACATGACCAAGACACGCAAGCAACCCATGAACCAGGGTTGCGCCCCGCATAACGCGACATCGCAGTATTCATGTCGTGTTCGCTGCTCAGGATGAGCACTGCTGTGATTGCACGGACCCAAGCTACGCTTTTGTGGGCGTCTTTGACGGGCACGCAGGGGACGCGTGCGCGAAGCATTGCAGAGAAGCTTTCCCTCCCAAGATCAGGAAGGTATGTTGTGTTACAGCCAGACAGCGAGCCGTGGGCAACGCCGCGTTAGCCCCTCTGACCCCGTCCAATCAATCGCTGTTGGTGCAGCATGTGGCCGCAGACTCTCAGAGGGTAGAGATCAGTGGTGCAGGTGCATGTACTCGCAATCATAAAATGGCCAAAGGGTTCCAGCCCCGGGCTGCACCTGGGGACAAGGAGCCGAAAGAAACAAGTAGCTGTCGTGGGCCGTGGTATGTACGTTCCGGTCTCTATGCCGTTGTGGATCGCCTCCCCCTCCGACAAGTGGCAGGGGGTGTCAATAGACCTGGCATTTGTGCTACACAGTAGGACCAGCCTTTATGGACCCCTCTCAGTAAAGGCGCACGCGCCATTTAAGTCTGGCCTTCCAATCATACTTCCAACTCATGATTTTATTTTAAATTCCAATCCGATTAAATTGTAATCGAATCTTTAAATTCCAACTACCTTAGATTCGAAGTCCTTTAGATCCATCCTGATTTGTCCCACAAACGCAATTTCGACGTGACAAACTTGACTCATGGCCTGCAGATAGCGACGTCAACGCACCCGAAACCGATTGTTCTAGCTGTGTATGTGTACCTTCAACGCTACACGTGATGTCACGCTCCACGACCTGGGAAAATGTTACCTGCCTAATATCAGGAGGTTCAGCCTTCCCCCTCCCCCCAGCCTGGTTTGCATTTCTCTGTCTTTTATTTAGGTCTCAACTCCCTCCCGGTGCTTGTGTCACTAGGACGGGTCATAGAGGTCGTAGCGGTGCTTCCACACTCCACGGCTATTGGGCACAGGGCCGCCCTGTACCACTGCTGCAACTCCACTGCAATTCCACACCTCCATTTCTCCCCCGAGATGATCTGATGTGGGTCCCTGATTCAGGGTCCGGATCTAGCCCCCCCACCTTCAGGTTCAGGGTCGCGTGACACAGGGTGCTCTTGGGAGCCGCTGCATTTCTTGTCTGCAAGGCCAAAAAGCCCCTGAAGGAGAAGGTGATGTCCAAAATCTGTGCAAAGGTGGATGAGTCGTTCTTGACAGGCTCTGCGGACTGCTCAGGTACGCCCGTTGGGCTGCAGTTGTGCGCGGCAGACCTTTGTAGGACGTGGCGCCGCTGGATGTGGGGGCTCGTCCTCGTCACTGCGTTTTAATGAGTGCGTGGCCCAGTCAATCCCTTAATTGGTGTGCACATTTACGTTGTTTGCGGCTTGCCTCGCATGCATCACTACATCAATTTGGTAGGACAGGTGATTGTTGCAGGCTTTAAGGTATTGAACCAAGAGAATCTCATGACCTTTGTCGCATTCAAATTGTAGGAAGAGAGCAAGTGCCATATGCAGAAACAGTTTGGGCATGAACGGGGGGACCCTTCTCAGTGCAATCTGTAGATTTGCACTCCCTGCAGAGTGCTCATAGGCACGGAACTCAATTTCTTGGACTGGGTTGATGCGCATTTCGGAGGAAGGTTTCTGTATTGGTAAGGGCAGTACATTATCGCACTTCTAAAGCTTCAAAAGACTTTTGGTGGCGATGGATGCTGCTCAAGCAGCATAATGGGTGAAGTATGAGATGCTGGACAGATCCTGCTGA
>OZ038387.1:3984554-4194554 GCA_964036045.1 Eutreptiella sp. 'Long Island Sound 2002' | reverse complement strand
TTTGTGCTCTGTTGTGTTGCACTGCGCTGCGTCGTCCTGGGACTTCATTTGCCTGCAAATCCCCATTGCATCATCCACCCAGCCTAGATCCTTTGTAAATAATTTACTTTATCCAAGGCCACTTTTGCGACTTTGGACCACAAACCAACGAACGGCGTCGAGGCGAAGCGGCTCAGGTCGATTGGGGCAAACGTCGACTCAATGGATGGGTACCTCATCAGTTACGATGGAATGAAAGGCCTGGCCGTCACTCGAGCTGTGGGAGACAGGGACTTCAAGAGCCAGGGAAAACGCCCGGACCTGGTGACTTGCATCCCCGACCATTCGAAGGTGTGATGCATGCGCAATGCTGCAGCTCGGCTTGGGTTGTGGGGCTTGTCAACACCAGCCCGTCGTTTTCTTTGGCTTCTCTTAGATCTGCTGTGCAAAGGGGGATATCGTGTTCTTGGCGTGCGATGGGGTGTATGACGTCGTCACAAATCAGCAGATCGCAACCTTTGTTACAAATGGGCTAAAAAAGGTTGATGCTGCTGCTCCTGCTGCTCGTGGCATACAACCCAAGAGACCACAGCACAGCACAGCGCAACAAAACGCAATCCCCGCAACACAGCACAGCACAACACAGCACACAACACAACCCAACCCAACCCAACCCAACCCAACCCAACCCGACCCGACCCGACCCAACCCAACCCAACCCAACCCAACCCAACCCAACCCAACCCAACCCAACCCAACCCAACCCAACCCGACCCGACCCGACCCAACCCAACCCAACCCAACCCAACCCAACCCAACCCAACCCAACCCAACCCAACCCAACCCAACCCAACCCAACCCAACCCAACCCAACCCAACCCAACCCAACCCAACCCAACCCAAGCCAACGGAACGCAACACAACACAACACAACACAACACAACACAACACAACACAACACAACACAACACAACACAACACAACACAACACAACACAACACAACACAACACAACACAACACAACACAACACAACACAACACAACACAACACAACACAACACAACACAACACAACACAACACAACACAACACAACACAACACAACACAACACAACACAACACAACACAACACAACACAACACAACACAACACAACACAACACAACACAACACAACACAACGTGAAGTGAAAGACTACGGTGCCTGCGCCAGGAGAGTGGGTGTGCCATGCTTTGCACGATGAGTCGGGGTTGCACTATTTTGAAGAGAGTGTAAGCGTCAATAGATCATTGTGCATCCCCCCCTCCTGGCTGCCACTTTTTGTGGGCAGGTGCCCCAGATGGCTGTTGAAAGGCGGTTTTCCTTCTTGTTATAGGTTTTGGTGTTTTGGGTTGTAGAACTATTCTCGACCTGCGGCACGCAAAAGTAAACCACAAGAGAATTTTTAAAGAGCGGGTGCCAAATGGAGAATGGCAGTTAGCAAAGTAATCAACTGGACAATAGTTCGGCGGACATATCGACTCGGCGGACATATCGGCTTCGTGGACAGTCAGCTGACTGACCTGATTGGCTGACCATCGGACTGCACATTGGGCAGCATATCGGGCATAGCGAGCATACAATCGCATCTACTGAATGTAGACAGTGTCTTGCGTCCATCGTGGGAAACAACACCTACAAACCATAAACAGTGGGCAGTGTACTATTCTTGTACATACAGTTATACGGCACGGTGTCATGCACAGACGGTTTCGACAATCAGCAGGCTACGTCGACAAATGTCCTGGCCCAACAGTCGAATGGTGTGTAGGCAAAAGGGAAAGGAGTGCCACATGCAGCCTCCATTAACACCCAATCTCCTCACAATCCAGTCCTGTCCACGAGGCATGCAGTTGGGGTTGGCTGCGTGGCTCCAGAGGTGCGAAAGGCTTGGTTTGCACCCGCACAACACACACAGCCAACGGTACCAATGATGCTACAACTGTGCGCTGTTGATGCGGTTGACATGGTGCTGCGGGTCTGGGGAGCCCCTGCATTTTTCTGGGCTTCGGTGCCAGGTCGCTGGGAAGTAAGGAACGTGACCCGTTCTGCGTTTCTTCGGGGTTCGGTGGCACCCAGGCAGTGGGATCAGCAGTCCCCTCTTCAGGCGCAGCCTGCTGGGCTCTTGTGTTGCAAGCCACACTGACAGCCCAAAATGATTGAGACCGTGGGATTTGAGAAGAGAACTTTGGTTGTTGAATGACTTTGGAAGGCGATTCGACAAACTGATCTGCGTTTGCGAACAAGAAATGGTGAAAGACCTGATCGTACAAAACTGCTTTTGTGTGAAGTCATTCGCGCTTCGAATTCCTCTTCTGGGGACGGAGGAACTCAGCCTCCATGGCGCCTACTCTTGAGCTTTTTGTGGACTGTCCTTTGTTTCAGGGCCAGTCGCCTGCAGATGTGCTCTGTAAATTGCAAGATGAGTGTTTGGCCCTGCAGTCCTCAGACAATATGACTGCCATGATCCTGGAATTTGGGAATGGCAGGTGTGTTGGCATGCCGTGGTGTGGACCCGAGTGGTGCGCTGGTGCAGTGCGGTGTGGTGTGGTGCGGTGGGGTGCAGTGTGATATGGTGTCGTGCGGTGGGGTGGGGTGTGGTGTGGTGTGCAGAAGGCGCTGTTACCAAAAGGCAATGGCCAGGATGCGTTGCACACGGGAAATGTGGTGGGCCTGTGTTCTGCAGGCGGGGTAGGGGGCATTTACAGGGCTCCTGTCTGGCTCTTCAATTGGGCCGCTCTGGGTACCCCTTTGCAGCTCTGCTTGCTGATGGAGCCGCAGCTCCCACGCTACCATGCCTCGGGGCCCTGCATGAGCCTTGATGGGCACCATTTACCGTGGGCTGTGGCGCCTCCCTCTGTACACCGCCACATGGCTGTGCACTGTGGGCAGTGGCGTGTCCTTGTGTACACCACCGCCCTGCTGTGGGCAGTGCAGATAAGCCGCTCCTTCGGTTCACTGTCCCGCTGCTGTGGGCAGTGGGCAGTGGTGTCTCCTTCTGCTGCCTGTTGGCTGCTTGCCGCTGCCTGCTGGCTGCTGCTTGGTGGCTGTCGCCTGCTGTCTGCCGTCCGCTGGCAACCTGCTGCCGGCTGCCGGCTGCTGGCTGCTGCCTGTTGCCGCCGGCTGCCGCCTGGTGGCCGCTACCTGCTGGCCGCTGTCTGGTTGCTGTTGACTGTTGACTGCGGGCTGTGGGCTGCTGGCTGCTGCTTGGTGGTTGTTTTGGCTTCCGGCTACGGGTGGTGCTTGGTGGCTGCTGGCTGCTTGCTATTGGCCATTGGCTATTGCCTGGTGGCCACTACGTACTGGCTGCTGCCTGGTGGCTGTACCCTATGGTCACTGGGCAGCAGCCACTGGAGGCAGCGGCCAGTAGCCAGCAGTGGGCAAATAGGAGGCAGCAGCCACCCGGCAGCAGATAGCATGCAGCGGCCTGCAGCACGCAGCCAGCAGCCACTGGATAGCAGCCACCAGGCAGCCGGTAGGCACCAGCCGGCAGCCGACAGCCGACAGGCAGCAGCCACTGGGCAGCAGCCACCAAGCAATTGCCGGTAGCCAGTAAGCAGCAACCGCCAGGCAGCATGAGCCAGCAGCCGACAGGCAACGACCAACCAGCAGCAACCAACAGCCAGCAACCAGCAGCCAGTAGGTGGCAGCCAGCAGCCAGTAGGTGGCAGCCACCAAGCAGCAGCCCGCAGCCAGTTGCCAGTAGACGGTACGCCTGCTGACTGCTAGCCACTGGCTGCCTGTTGGCTGCCGACGGCTGGCTGATGTCTGCTGACTGGTGGCTGCTGCCCTCCGCCTGCTGGCTGCCGCCTGCTGGCTGCTGCCTGCCAGCTGCCATTCGGCGGCAGCTGTCTAATGGCTGCTGGCTGCTGGCCCCGACTTGGACCGAGCTTGCAATGCATGATGCCCTGTGCACACTTGCAACATCATGGCCTTTCATGACAAATTGGACGCCCTCCCCTGCGTGATATTCAGTCCCTGACGGTTGCAACTTTAAATTGGAACAACTGAAAACACAAAGCCGGCTTCGAAGTACCAGTTCTTTCAGCCGTTCTGCTGTTGTTGCTCCGCCTTCCTCTTCTTACCTTCACGATTGCTTTTGGGAATAGGAGATATTGAGTACTTGGTGAAGTGGAATGTGTGAGTGTGTGGTGTGGTGTGGTGTGCCGAAGGCGCTGTTACCAAATGGCAATGGCCGTGAGGTGGTGGGTGAGGGCCCACATGGCTTTGAACCCGCGGAAACAGCGTGGGGGTGCCCAGTCGCTGGCGAAAGTGTCTCGCAGCCCCAGAGTAGGGGCCATGAGGGCGGGTCTGGAAGGACCACCCACCATGCATCTGATATGAGGGGGAGGAGGGTCTTGAGCTCCTCCAGTAACCCCCTTGATGGTGATGCGCCTGAGGTACACGGGCCCCGTGGTCGAGCACCCGGCCTGTCCAATCGATGGCCACGGAGTTGTCGCGGCCCCCCACGCCCCGCGTAGAAGACGAGGTGTGGTGTGGTGTGGTGTTTGGTGCGGTGCGGTGCGGTGCCTCACGGTGCGTGTTGCATGGGGCAGTGCGGTGTGTGGTGTGTGGTGTGGTGTCGGTGCCCGTGCAGGTGCGGGTGCCGGTGCGTGCGCGGGGGCGGTGTATTGTATTCCCACACTGTGCCATGTTGTCTGCCCCACGCACCACTGGAATCAGACCACAGCAGTCTGCACGCACACCTACCGCGTTGTGGGGGCGGCAAGCGGGTGCTGGGACATGAACTGGCCCACAACGTGTTGATCGCGCCTGCCCGCCGTGCCATAGCCTCGGCCTGCTCCCCCTCTGCACAGCGACTACGCGCGCGCGGCGGAGTTCCGCCCGGGCCTGTACCTCCCCGTGTTCGGGATGCCGTTCCACAACGCCTACATCAACATGGCCAAAAAGGCGGGGCTGACGTTGGCACAGGCCCTCGACATGCGCCACACGTCGCTGCCCCCGAAACGCCAAGCCCCCGCGGGCCCAGCCATGCCATGGCCGCAGCAAGAGGCCCTCATGTATGACAGCGCCCCGGAGGCAAAGGCCGCGGACGCGGCCCGGACCGCGTGGTTTGATGCGCTGGTGACCCACATCGAGGGGCAGATGAAGGAGCGGGGGAAACGAAAGAATTCGACGGTAATTCTGCAGGAGCTGCAGGTGTGCCCCCGCCCCAGAACGCCCGCAGTGTCCGGAGCATGAGATGGGGGGCAGACTCGTGTGGAGGCATTGGGGCGGGGGGTGGGCGGGACCTGATCTGCGCCCCCTTGCCCCTCTTGCCACGGCGGAGTGCGTGTCAGGCTTTGTTTATGCGGAATGAATACGTAAGGGGGTGGGGGGGGGATCTGG
This sequence comes from Eutreptiella sp. 'Long Island Sound 2002', assembly GCA_964036045.1. Taxonomy (NCBI): domain Eukaryota; phylum Euglenozoa; class Euglenophyceae; order Eutreptiales; family Eutreptiaceae; genus Eutreptiella; species Eutreptiella sp. 'Long Island Sound 2002'. The sequence continues at coordinate 4,189,189 of OZ038387.1, read as the reverse complement.
ATCGGCCCTACAAAGGGACCGCTTATTCAAACTTGATTTTCCCTCAGCCAAATTTTGGGTCAAGATTCTTTTTGGGTGGGTGGGTCTCAGAGCCAAAAGACGCCCCCCCCCCCCTCCCCAATAAGCAAAGCGTGGCAGGTGTTCTACATCGGCGGTGTGCGCATTTGTTGGGTCGAGTTCAAATCGGGCAATTTTTTTTTTGCGCTCAGGACCGCCCTGTCTCTTTGCACGGGGAACACCCTCATACCCCCCCCCCCTTTTGCTTTCCCCCTCCTGCACACCACAGGACACCCGTTGTTCTCCACGCACCACATTTTCCTTCGTGGAACAACCCCCCCGCTGCCGCAGCCGTGAACGCGGATTCATAACCATAAGTCTACCGGTCTTGACAGTCCACGCCCTCTTCTGCGAGGCACCGGGTGTAGTGCGCAGTGCAGTTGGGGTGATAGGGACGCTGTTCCATGAAGGCTGGTGGGGGGCCCTACCGCAAAACCCGTGTTCCGTGCTGCGGCGGGGCTAGTGCGGGACTGTGTAGCACATGCGGTGCGCGGTGCCGTAGGGCGGAGGGGCCGAGTGCTCCATAAAGGCTGGTGGGGTATTGTGCCGTGGTCCACCAGCCTTTATGGAGCACCCCCTCTCTAGTCCCACAACCCCATCCCACAAGCCGTTACGAGCCCCCCCCCCCCCCTGCACTCCACACAGCACTGGACACTGTGTGTACTAAACGGTACCATACCAGCCTTTGTGGAACATCGCCCCATCATCCCCACAACCCCGGCACCACGTGGAAATCATATTGGCTCCACAGCAGAAGTAGCGCGTTCATGGCGCATTCACATGGCACGGTCGACGCGCACATTAACGGGCGCTAATATTAACGTGTGAACCTGACATGTGCGTTAAGGGCACGTGAATGTAATGCACGTGTGACCTACGCACGCGCGACCACGTTGGACACGTGGGGTGCAGGTGCACATGGTGCACATTCCAGAGGTCTCGAACCATGACTCTCGCTGTTGCAGGCGGCGATGAAGAAAAAAGCCGCGGAGCTGCAGGCAAATGGGGCCGCAGGTGCGTCCCCAGCGCCGACGGCCGCAAAGCGCAGCGCCGCCTCACCTGAAGGCAATGAATACAGCTGCAGGACCAGGCAAATCGGACCCCTGCCAGCCCCGAGACGGAAGTGCATTTGGCGTTCCCCGGCTGCCAAGCGGCCACGGCTCAATCCGCCATCATGGGTGGTGAAAGACAAGGGGGCTGGCGTGTGCCTGGGAGGCGCACACTGAGGGACGGGACGGGGGGGGGGCATGGCATGGAGAAGTTTGAGAAGCCCCACGTGCATTGCCTGCGGCTGTAGAGGACAGCCGTGCGTTTTGTGAACGGGATGGCATTGCGATTGATGGGGCCCTCTGCCGATGGCAGTGACCGATGGCAATGACCCGGGCGCATCGTCACACGAGAGGAAGACACCCCCTGAATTGCGGCATCCATTGTGTTGGATCACAGGGGGGGTTGGTTGTGGTTGTGGGCCCCTTTTCACGGCCTGTAGATGTTGTGTGGAAGAGCTGGGTTTGTGTTGGTTGTTTCTTGTGTGTGTGGCGGGGGGGGGGCGGGGGGGTTCTGCAGCGGCTGGCCTCTCGTAGAAATGGGCGACGGCGGTGACACGGTTCGATTGAGTCGCAGTGTGCCCGCCGATGGGGGCTGTTCGCATTGTACAAACGTTCGTGCGGAAGTGCCCCGCAGTGACGCAGTGAGCGGGTCTGTGGCGTGGGCGGGTGTTTGTGTACGTGGGTTTTGAACGGTGGTTTGCAATGGGAACGGGAATAGAGGGGCCCACAGGGCCCCAAACCCACGTGGGAAAAGTGCAGATGTGCGCCGGCATACGGTACGAGGCGGCCTATGAGACGGGGTCCTGTGCGACGGGCAGCGTAGTGCGGAATGATGGGGGCCGCTCCTGAGGACAGGGGCATATTCGACGCTGGCAGCCGGATAGAAACTCGGCATTTGGCACGATCTCGCCTCCTCCCAAAGGGCTGCTCGATGACGCTGAGTCGGTTCCCGGTGCCGCTACGAAGCATTGTACATCCCGTTCATGCAGCGGCTCCGCGCAAAGATCAGGATCTCATAGCAGCGCATAACCCACGAGACCGGGACACGAAAGTAGATACAAGAGCAAACAGTGAGTGGGCCCCAGGGCCGACTTCCATTTGGGTTTACCAAGTCATCACTCTCCATCGGCGAGCACCAGTGCCTGCGTGTGTGTGGGTGCCAGTGTGTGTGTGTGTATGTGTGTGTGTGTGTGTGTGTGTTTCTGAGTGTCTATTTTTTTTCGAAAGGCGCCTAGTGCAGGCGGGACATGCTACTGTTTTTGCTCTGCTTTGCACCTGACGAGATCTAGTACATCCAGGCCGGCTTTCTCTGTGCTCTGTTTGTCGCCAAAGTGTGTGTGTGTGTGTGTGTGTGTGTGTGCGTGCGTGCGTGCGTGTGTGTGTGTGTGTGTGTGTGTGTGTGCGTGCGTGCGTGCGTGCGCGCATAACGTGCACGTGGCCAGCCCACAGTTCGACTGTTCACAGTTCGCAGTCCAAGTGTTTGTCATCGCCAGCACCGAGTCCCGAACTCGTCCTGTGCCATTGATAAGTCATGTACCCCCCATGAGGGTGCAGAGGGCTGCCTGCGTTTGTCGGCGCAGAGCCTTCGCATCTCATGGGGTTGAATTGCTTCGCAGTCAGCCGTCAGCACGCCTTAGACCAGGTCCAACGTATCACATCAGTGGACCCTTCAGATCCGTGGGGGCGGAGGGCTGTGCCATCTGGTGTCCAGCCATCAGCCATGTGGCAGGGTGGAGGTGCCGCGGACTGGGGACATAGGAAAGAGGGCCAAACCTGCGTGGGACGGGGAGGGGGGGTACGATCCTTTGGGGGGGGAGCAAGTGAAAAAATCTTTGTTGTTGGTGTGGGGGGCGGGCGGGAGGCGGGCTGTTGGAACTCCACAGAAATGGGACAGGAGGGGGTGTTGGGGGTTGGGAAAAGGGGCTCACCAAAGAAAACCTAGGGACCCAGAAAACTAGCGGTTTTAGGACCAGCCGTGGCTTGAAGTTGTTGGAACAATGTCCCCTGCATGGCCCATGCCTCAAAGTGATTGGCGCATGATGGGCATCATTTATGTTGGTCCCCCACGGCCCAACCCCTGACGGGTGGGCAAGGTCCTCGGTCACGGAAGCCCTTTTGAAGGTGGGGTGTCCAAAATGAACGGCCCCTTCCCATCAAATGAATCACCTCAAAGAGGAGGATTGTTAGATCAAGTGCAGGTGTGAGCGCTGTGAGCGCCATGTACACCCCCTTGTTGAGGGGATTCATACAGCATACCCCAATGTATGAAATAGGATGTTTAACCCCTTCTTAAATCATCATTTTGAGAGATAATGATCCCTCAACTGATGTTGACCCCTCGGCCCCTAGTGGCTGGGTACCGCTTTTTTTGGGTGGGGCTAGGGTGGTGTGGTGTGGGATGTGGGGTCAAAAATCGAGCTGTTTGACCCCCCATTTTTTGACGCGAAATCGTGAATGTTTGGAATCACCTCGCAGAGGTTCGTGAATGAAAACCGCAAAGGCCCGCATGGATGGGAAAACGCCACATAGGCCCCTTTTTGGGCCCATTTGCAAGGGGTTGAATTGTTGGTTTAGCTACTTGTAAAATCAATATCTTATCCCACAGTAGTGGAAAATTGGCTTGCGAAGGCGGGGGGGGGGGGTTGTTTGAGCCCCCTGAAGGAAGGGGGGCTAGTCTAAACACTAGTGGCCTGGAAGATTGTTGTTCAAAACAAATCCCCCACCTAATACATACCCCCCCCAAATGCCCAATAAAAGTATCCCCCAATGAGTTTTTGGTTTGGACCCCCCTAGAACCCCCCCCCCCCCCGCCCAAACTGAAAGCCTAACCTAATCAAGACTGGATATTGAGACCGAGATGGTGGGGGATGGAACATTAGGTACACTAGTAAAAGGGACCGAACAAAAATGCATGTTGGGGGACACCAAGGCCACTGTCCCCTATACCCCCCCGAAACCCTTCCTCGCTCGCTTTGCTCGCTCAATAGACATGCGCCCACGGCACTCCCATCAGCACCCCCCACAACCCGCTCCTCTTATAACCCTCCCCTGAACCCTTCGTCGCTCCCCTATGCACCGTTAGTCCTAAAATTGCCCTTTTCAAGGGTTTTTGGGAACTTGCATGGGCTAAAATGTGTCACATATGGCTCAAAATAGCCTTAAACCACTTGTTGAGCATCCTAAGTGCCCTCAAAACAAGTTTTGAAAATTTCATTTTCAACCATTTTTGGGGCCATAGGTGACCCGGGCAACCATACCCTAGCACATGCGCCGTGCATCTTGTGGTGCCATTAGGGCATTGAAGGGTGTTGGCAGCGTTAAATTAGCTTCCAAGAGATCCCCATTATCATTGCCTGTGACCACTGAGGCAGGTGGAATTTGAAAAAGTATGCAAAAAGGGTGCTTTTCAAGGCTGATTTTGCAGTATTTTTGATCCCAAAGAGGTGGTTGAGCCCACTGATCGGGTGCAAATCCTGCTGTCAAAGGTGTTTGTCCATCATCTGGTTAGGTTCCAATGCAAATGGCCACACACATGTTAGGCACCCAAACTGGCCCCCCAAAAGGCAGTTTTTGGCTTTTTTTTTACGCAGATTTGAAACCGCGGTCCACCACTTGCAGCACCCGTTCCCAGCCGCCACTGTTGAGTTTCTTGCTCAAACTTTGTGTGATTGTATGACACCCATTGGTATCATCCACCAAAGTTTTGGCCCAAACTGAATCACCACGACAGAGTTCGGATATTTACCCATTTCGCGCGTGCTTGCTACCGCCACTGCTTGCTTGCCGCTACTTGTCAAGACTGCTAGGTCCACCTGAGACACTGAGGGTTATGAAACCTTGTTGGTTCCACCATCTCGGTGACCCTACCCTAGGGATACTGTGACAGTAGACCAATGCTATGATGTAGAAGGGCGTTTTTTTGCAGCCTCTAGCCTTGCCCAAGGCCGGTCATGGCCTACTTGATAGTCACAAAATCACGGTTTCCACTAAAAAATGCATTGCTTTGGTTGGTTGAAAATTGCACTTTCTCTCGTGACCCTTGACAACAAAAAAATTAACGTGTATGTTCGATTCATTTTTTGGGGGTAAATGGCCTCAACAAAGAGACACACATGATAAGGCACAAGCACACCCCACCAAACCATGCCATGCCATGCCAGCCATGTCTTGCCTTAGCTTGGGGAGGTGAGACGAGCGAGGGCATGCGTGTGGGGAAAGGTGCCACATCCAAACCCTCTCAGAGTTCCCTCCCCAGTATAGACCTACTGTGTCTGTGGATGCGATGGGTGGCTAGAAGAGACGGCAACCCAAATGAGACACTAGCTGCAACGGCGTGTAGTTTACCACCCAGGCTTGGAGCTTGCTTTGTGACACCTGCCACACTGGGGACCCCTCCAACAGGACCGCGCACATTTAGCGCAGTGCTAGATGCCCACTCCTTGTAATGTTGAGGGGACACCATGGTCCCCTTGCTGTGTGCATGTGTCCACACTTTTCTGCTTTCTGCGTCTTAAATGTCTTGAATGTCCCCCTCTCCTCTTTTTGTTGAGCCGACCAAATGCCTCTTGTCACCTGTCGGGTTGTGGTGAATAGTGCAGTACATGTGTGTGCTTTTGCAAGTCTCCGGTAGTTGCAATTGATGCAGCAATAGTAGAGGGGATGGGGTCTAATGTTGCCCACTTCCTACCCCCTTCTAGGATAGGAGCCACCTCTTGCCCCTCCCTAGAGAAAGGTGCCTATACCACATGCCTCCATAACACTTTGTTTGTGACAGTCTGTGGTGCGGATGAGAGTACACAGCCACTTCGACAAACGTGCAACCTGTGAATTCGTGGTTCCCCATTGTTCGCATTTGCACACGGCATCCGGGCATATGTATGTGTGTGTTTGTGTGTGTGTCCTGCGCATTCACAACATTTCTGCGATTCTTAGTGGACAAAATTCCATGTGCATTCCAAATAATTCAGGTCAATGACGCCGCCCCCTGGCACCATGCTGGGAGTACTTGCGGTGTGTGAGCTGGATTGCAAAGACTAGTTCAACAAAATCCAACCAGCATGGATCAAATCACACATGACGGAAGCATCAGAGTGGCCGGGGAAATGTAAAAAGGGCACACCTCAGAAATCATATGGAGCATCAATCACATACAGAAAGCCCTGGACAGGGCCGGCAAGGCTAACACAGTAGGGTTCGGGTGGATCAGTCATAAGGAGCTAACCAATTTGGTTCAGTTTGAGTTCGAACAAAACAATCGGTGTTAGGCATGTGGGAAGGTGTTGTGTCGTGACTTATGCATGCCTATTGGGGGCCCATTTTCAACACAAAGTGCCGATTGACGTAGTGTGCGGAATACATAGAAGCACCGCCACCTTTTTTGTGCACTCGGCGACCTACGGGTCACAACGGCGGGTTTTCCATTCTAGCAGGGTCGGTACGTGACTGCACTCTGCCATTTCAAGCACAATATAGTGCTGGTACAGATGCCCCTCCCCCAGGACTGACAGTGACTGATAAACACTGTCCGTGACATCCTGATAGCGTGCATCGTGTCTGAGGGTGATTTGTGACTGTATGGCAAGCAACACCACTTGCACTAGTCACTGCTGCACACCTCTTACCAAAATCATGAGGTACATGTTGGCCTGGGAGCCCAAAGGACAGGGAGTTGCATTTATTGAACCGTCAGCTTTAACTGCCGCCTGGCAGCTGTGTTTGGGACCGCATTACTCACTCCATAGGCTGCATGTAAAGGCTACTTGGGATCCATCTTCACAGGTGTGTTAAAAAACGGGACGGTGGACACATTCCTGGATTACTGAGATTTTTTCTGTGGCGGCGTGGCTGCAAGTAGCCATGCTCTGTGGTTACTGACGTGAGTTAGCAATGTGCGCTATGCACAAAGGGTTGCACAGGGCGCTGGTCACATTGGAACACAACACACGAGCCACCATCAAAGCTGTGTGCTCACTGAGCTACCACATGCCAGCCCCCCATGCAAAATTGTGCAGTATCTCGACGGATGGCTGCAGAAACATGCCTTTTGGGGGGGGGAGGATGCGCGTCATGGCGGTTGCCTGATGACTACGTGGTGCAGGGTATCATAGGCGACTGGTGTGAGGATTATGGATGCCTTTCGGTTTTTAAAGAATTGTTGTACAACTGTAGACTGACTACTGTAGACTGTGTGTGCGCCCCCAGGGTAGCCGGGTGCAACAGCAAGCTTGTGAAATAGACTACATCGTTGGGGATCAATTGGAGTGGGGGGAGGGAAAGGGACCATGCTGTGGCTTCTAGACAGGCGCCTGGCCGCCAATGGTCATGACTGCTTTTTGACTGATTGGTCAGCGTGATGAGATTCCTTACATTCAGCGCCTTTGTAGTGCCTGTTTGTCACGTTCAACGTGTGTGTGTGTGTGTGTGTGTGTGTGTGTGTGTGCGCGCGCGCGCACGCGCTCACGTATTTGCATTCCCAGTTCACGGCTGCAAACCTACTGCACACCCTTCTTTGCCTGAGGGCCAGGCCCAGCCCATGGTGCAAGAAGTTCCCATTGACTAGTGCCCATGCTTTGGTAGTGCATTCCGACTGGTCATTGCGGCGATACGGTGAGGCGGAGGCCCATGGCAGGTGTAAAGAAGTGAACGCGAAGAAAGAAAGACGGCCAGATGTTCCATGCCAGAAGGGCTTTCTATAGCTGCTCATGTGCTTCCCGGGGGCGGTGAGTGAGTGGGCTGACACTGCTGACAGTGCTGAACTATGACCCATGAACAATGGCACTGTGCTCAGTGCTTGTCCCCATTCGCTTGCTCAGCCAGGGACCAGACGCGACAGCTGACATGTGCCTCTGGGATGGGGGCATCATTCATAGATCATTTGTTGTGCCCATGCGGCGGCTCACGGCATGGGCTGCAGCTGTTCGGTGTCTGAGGTCCACAATGCGATATTCAGAGGGGCCAACAGGGGATCTTGCTTCAGATTCCAAACCCGTGCAGGGCTCAGTCCCTGGCCAATTGGCTGACAGTCGCATTGAATTGCTGTGCCAAAAGATCAATGCGTTGATGGAGGAAAATGTGGATGAACTGAAGAAGGAGATGCTGAGTCGAAAGGAGAAAGAGCATCTTGAGGTACTTTTAATGACCGCTGTGATTGTGGACGCCGTGTCGGCTCTGACTGTGACTAGTGTAGTTGCTGCTGCAAAGTGGTGTTTGTGGACGATGATGCATAAGGCATTAACGGTGCTGGTGCACACCTGCGTTGACTAGTCAAAGTTTGGGATGCTTCTGTCAATTATGCCAATGGATCTGGGAACCGCGGCACACCCAAAGCGCAGAGGGAAAACAGAAGTGAAGAAACAAGACGCAAGAGCAACAGATTCTCAGGAGCACGGCCAGAAACACAAAACTGTGTTTCGGGACGTCCTGGACCCTCGGCACGTGACGCTTGTGCATAGGAGTCGGTCCAGCAGCATTTGGATGACAGCAGCAGCGACATGATTCACATGAAGATTGCGTATGAAGCGGCGGTCAACAAATGTCAGGATGATCTCAATGTGCTCCAGAGTATCCAGACCCAGGAGCTCACCAAACGCAAGGCCACGGAGGACGCTGCGATTCAGAGGTGCGTGCCTGTGCACGTGCACGCACATGTGCATGCCTGTTCAGGTGCCTGTACGTGTTTACGTGCCTGTGCCCATGCATGCCTTTACCTGTGTCTGTGCCTGGGGCTGTGCCTGTGGATATCAGGCCCAGGTCACCAGCTCCTGGGGCTGGCACTGCGGCCGACTCAATGATTTCGCGGCGGCACAGTCACAGATCAGGTGTGCCCGATGGGCGACTGGGGAAGGGCGGGGGGTGCAGCCGCCTGCCCCCCCCCCCCCCTATCAGAGGCGCAGAGGAGGGCACTCCCTTGGCAGAGGGCACAGGGGCAGCAGGGGACACAAGCGACCCTGTGCGGAGGGGCATAGGACCCGGGCATGTGATGTCCCCGCGCTGGTGGTGGGTGACCAGCGGATGTTGGGGTCGTGTGAAGGGTGTGGGACCGGGTGCCGGATGAGGCCCTGAGGCGCTGCAGATTCATTGCCTCCCTCGGGTACATCTTCACGGGCCATGGGCCAACGCCCGTCACTCGTGAGTCCGGCGCACCCCAAGGGGGGGGGGAGACTGGAAGTGGAGCCGAAGCCACCCCCTTTCCAGCGTCGTGCTGGCCGAATGAGTGCTTGATGCGAGCCATAACACTGAAGCCCAAGGGGGCATGTGCTGTGGCATAAAGGCCAGTTGTTTTGGCCGACAAAACACGGTCCAAGGAAGGTCCAGGAAGGCACAATCGGTTTGATTGTACATTTCATCGGGAGCCCCAAGGGCCCAACGATTCAAATGGATGAAGGACTGCCGCACATTGTGGCAGGTGCATGCCAGGCCGTGCACGTGTGGAGCGCCTTGCTGACCTGCGTGCGGCCAGGAGCCCCCCCTTGCGGGAACCCACGTCATGGAGGGGGGGGGGCGGGGCCCAATGTGCAGGAGACGAAGAGGAGAGAGCCGCCGGCATAACGCTTGGACAGGGCAGGCCCTTGGGGTGACCTCGCCGGCACAGGCGCTGCCGCTGGTGGGGGCCCTTCGGCATGACGGGGATGTCGTGCGGTGGTGATGATCGGCCGCATCCCCCCCCCCCCCCTGTGCCTGTGCCCGTGCCTGTGCATGTGTATGTGCACGTGCCTCTGCCTGTGCATCAGTGTGTGCACGTGCCCTTGCCTGTGCCTGCGTAACTGCACCTGCTTCTGGGTGTGCGTTGGCGTCTGCGTCGGCGTCTGCATGTGGCCGTGTTTCGCCGGGTGCGTGTGTGCGTGTGTCTGCACTGTGTGCCATGCAACCTGGACGAAAGGTGCTGCATCTACGGTGCTTTGAAGGTGAATGGGCTGTTCGATCATTACACAGGGCCAGGGGTCGCCGGGGGTTACCTGTACTGCGTCTTATGGCTGCCGGTTGTGCTGTGGACATGTTTGATGCATCATCCCACAGCAGGTGCCTTTTCTTGTATTCCGTCGGGGGCACGGGGGGGCCGTCTCCTCGGTTCGGGTACGCGACTCCCCCCCCCCCCTCGCCCCCCTAACCCTAACCCGTGCCCCCCCCCCCACCACCCCAAATCGCCCCACCTGGACCCCCCCCCCCCAACCGACCCTCCCGACCGCCCCCCCCCCCCCATCGCCCCTCCCTGAACCCCCCCCCCTCCAATGCCCCCCCCCCCCCTTCTACTGGGGGGGGGGGTCGCGTACAAAAGCGAGGAGACGGCCCACCCGTGGTCGGGGGCATTCGCATTCGTGCGCGGCTGCCCGGACCCATGCTGCAGCTGTTGCCTGCTCCAACCACCGCGCGCTTCTCTCTGCACATCAGCCACGAGCAGGAGCTTCGGGCGGCCCGAGACCGAATTCAGGAACAGAACAAGCAACTGGCGGCGCAGGTTGCGGAGATCGATTCGATGTTCAAGGAAGGGCCGGTCGAGTACTTTGAAGAAAGGCTTTTTGACCTTCGCCAGCGGGTCGCGTTGTGGTGGGCCGGACCCGAGCATGAGGAAGACCCGCAAAGGGCACAACCACTGGACGCCAGCGCCTCCGATCCCAAGGACCACGGGAACCCCAAACCCAAGCCCCCGCCCGAATCCTAGGCTTTTGCCCAGGCCCTTGTGGACGAACGGCAGGGCGCTCCTATGTGACCCCGTTTTTCATTTTTTTTTTGGTGCTAAAGAACGCCCTTAGGGGGCGCCCAAAACAACTGCTGAACCGCTGTCGGTTACCGTCCAACCGCCTTCGGGGACCCTCCAATCGCCGCCGGCCACCGCCCAACCGCGGTCGGTTACTCCTTTAATATGATTGAGCGTATGGTTGACCATTTCTTTTTTTTCGCGGTTACGGAACGGAGAATGCATCGCGTTGCAGCCTTTTGGCCCCTTCCCCCGATTGTGTCGCCAGCTTCACTGGAGTCCCCATCGGTTGGTGAAGGAGGGCCTTTAGGCGATCCCTGGCCGCTTGCCTTGCTTATTGGATGCACAACAGAATTCGGGGGGGGGGGGAGGGGGATGACGAGGCTCTTGTGAAGGGGAAGGGCCCGGGGCCGCCGCTTCACAACTGCTGCCTTGCGGTGGTTGTGCGCGCCAACTGACATACCGTGTGACCCACAATATTGACCTTTTTTCGTCGCCCAACATGGCTTTGGTGGTGGGGGCGGGGGGGGCGGGGGGGGCAGGGAATGCGTGGTCAGGGCATCATATCATACATACTGAATGATATGACGGGGGACCGATGTCTTGTCATTGTCACGCACAAGACCAGCCCTGGAAATACGTGAGGGTGCCCCCATAGCACAGCGCCGGGCACGGCCGTGCCCTCGGCCTTGGCGCCTCCCGAGAGGAGGCGTTGGCTGTTAAAGCCCTTAGGCCCAGGCAGTGCGCGGCCGGTGGGCCGCGGCGTGTGGTACAGGACCGCACTGACGTCCTTGGAGAGGATGCGCGTGAGGGCGCCCCCGCAGGACTGCAGCACCCGCTGCACCTCCGCCGCGTGGGCGTGGGGGACCCCGGGGTCGAGGAACACCACGTCCGCCGCACCGTCCGGCTGGCGCGACGTCGTCGGGGGGCCAGTCACGGGGCGCATGAGGCATGCTGCAACAGGGCCTGGCAACGCAGTGCACAAGGGCGGGGGCCCGAGACGTCAGAAAGCCTCGTCACCGGTATTGAGCGGGGGTTGGTTTGCATTTTGCACCCGACCTCCTGTTCTTCATGTTTTTTTTAAAGAGGCATATTCTCAGCCGCATACTACTCATGCGGCTGGACTAGCCCGGCCCTGACATAACTGTGTCTTCTAAAAAGAGTTCAAATTGTATTTGCGAACACGAGATCGTCCCCCCCCCCCCGTTGCCCCCAATTGCCCCGGGGCACTGAATACCTCTGCGTTCCCAAAGGAGGGCACTGCCATTGGCACTGGTGGTTGTGTTTTCCCCCGGGGGCCCGCGGCCTTTGCGGAGCGGAAGTCTTTGGGATGGAAGTGGTGGTGGTGGGATGGGGGGGTTGTTGGGGCGTTGGGTTCGACTGGCCGTCAGCAGTGCAGTGCAGGGCCAGTGGCCTGGCCTGTCCCTGCACCCCCCCACCAGAAGGAGCACGAGTAGGGCAAAGGAGGAGGCGGAGGACAACGTAGACCCTTTGGCATACCAGACCATCCTCTGGCCATATCAAGGCCCAGGGGATGCGAAACCCACACACTGAAACCGGGAGTTGTTCTGCTGATAGTAGTAGCACAGCTGATGAACCTGCGGGGGGGCATGGGTATCCGGACCTGGCGGCCCCAATGCCCTTTTGAGCCCTGGCCCTAACCCTCCCTTCGGGCCCAACAGTACCCAAGCCTCACCGCGCCTGTACCTCCCACCACAAGCCAGAGCATAAACAAACGCCGACACCAAACATCAACACTACACACATCCGCAATGGCCTGGGCCCAGAGGACAGCATTTGGCTGCACTCGTCCGTTTGCTGTTCCAGGGGCGTCTGGCAGACTGCCTCGTTTCAGCACAGCACTTTGCACTCTTGGCTCCCTTTGACGTGTGGAGCTACTCCTGATGCCTTTTTCCCCCTCTGCAAGCCAATGCAACCCCCTGCCCTCCCCCATCTCACCCCCCCCCCTCGCTCCCTCCTCCCTTCCCTCGCTCCATGCCTCCCTCCTTCCCAGGCTTGTGGTTGGATTGGAGAACGGTAAGGAGGGTAACCCCCCTCCTCAGCCCCCATCAGTTCCGTTAAAACATTCCGCTGGGGGGAAATGAATTTGCAAAGGGAAAAGATATTTGGGCCATTTTTGGGACACAAACCCCTGGATCTTAGACCCCCCCCCCCTTTCTAAAACAAGCCTGGTCCTTCCCCCTGTGAACGGGTGACAAATGGTGTTTGGCACCGGTGGTCTGCCCCAGTGCCCCCTGCCCCTGTATGGTCCGTTGCACACACATGATACATGCAGCATGGAAAAGAGGCCCCCTGGGCCAAGAGATGCCAGGGTCAACTGTTCGGGGGAGCCAGGACCGGATTGGTACCTTGGTAGGTGGCCTCCCCTCCAAAAACCTGCAAACTGGCGCCCAGCCACAATTGGCCAGTGCACTAAAAGTGAAACGCCAGCAAATTGAAAAATGAGAACGGCGAGCTGGAAGGGTAGGGAGAGGTCAAATGGGGAAACCGGCGGGCCAAGGGTTTCTTCTTTGGCGGGGGCACCCCCCATGACCAAGGACCAGGAAGCTACAGACCCCCTAGGGACATGACACAGCCTCCGGGCTCTGGATTCATGGTCCAAATACAAGGATAGCCAAGGGTTGAGCGTGGGCTCCCCGAGGTAGCGACAAGAATGGCCCCCACCGACCAGCACAGTGGGTTCGCCTGTTGTGCAACAGTTGGGCCCCTTACACCCATCTCTCAGGGTTAGGGGAGTTGATTCCCATCCTGCCGTGCCGCCTCCCCAACAACACCACCACCACCACCACCACCACCACCACCACCACCACCACCACCACCACCACCACCACCACCAACAACAACACCACCACCACCACCACCACCACCACCACCACCACCACCACCACCAGCAGCAGCACCAGCAGCACCAGCAGCAGCAGCAGCAGCAGCAGCAGCACCAGCAGCACGAGCACCAGCATCAGCAGCAGCAGCAGCAGCAGCACCAGCAGCAGCAGCAGCACCAGCAGCAGCAGCACCAGCAGCAGCAGCAGCAGCACCAGCAGCACCAGCAGCGGCGCCCACAACAACAACAACAACAACAACAACAACAACAACAACAACAACAACAACAACAACAACAACAACAACAACAACAACAACAACAACAACAACAACAACAACAACAACAACAGCAACAACAACAACAACAACAACAACAACAACAACAACAACAACAACAACAACAACAACAACAGCAACAACAGCAACAACAACAACAACAGCAACAACAACAACAACAACAACAGCAACAGCAACAGAGTGGAAGAGGGACTTCCAATAAGCCACGGCGCATACCCCATGCTTACAACAATAGCCACGTTGCAACTATCACCACGTTTGCAAAATGCAGTTTCATTCTTCTGTTGGGGAAAATAAGATTTGTAGGGGGGCAAGGGGTGCCAATGGGGGGGGGGGCTGGGGATTGGGAGGGGGGTTGCTATGGGTAGTGGGGTGGTCAAGCTGGGGGACCTGGGGGTAACAGAATGCAGGTTGCAGTGGTTCCCTGCGGGATGGTGAGCTTGGGGGTTGGGGGTGGAGGTTACATGGGTTTTGTGCTTGGGGTTGGAAGCATCCTTGTGCACCTGTTGAACCTACCCTAACCCAGTGGCCAGGGTGCTCGCAGTTGTGACAATCCCCAGGATGATGCGTATGCAGGTGTAAGTAAAGCATTCTCAGGGATGGACCAGTGCAGACAGTATGCAGAGAGAGAACAGTGCCGTTTCGTGGCCAATGGAGACACCTCCGCACGGTCTTGAGTGTCGCTCCCTGCAAACTGGGATTGTGGCCCTTTTGCTACCCACAGGTCATGATGTGCTCCGCGAAAGTACAATGCATATCAAACAGGCATGTCACCGGGATGCACTGCAGGGCACCTGAAAATTTGGCTTTGTTTGCCCCCAACCCCCTTAATGCTCTATGGTACCTCCACCCCCCCACGCAGACACCCCTAAATCAGTAGTTGTTACGAAAACACCAAGATGAGGGGAATACTTACATTAGTGGTCTTTCCAGCGCACCTCAGACGGCCTGCCAGGACATCACCACCACTTTTGCTTGGAACGGTTCTTCCCTGGATTGCTGTCCACCCCCTTTTCGGTCGGGGCAGGCGGCATGTACCACAATTGTTGAGTTGTCCAGTGTGCTACAGTGTGTTCTGTCGCCGAGGGGGCCTCCTCTTCTTTTCCATGATCCAACAATGATCATGATGCTGCACACACCCCAAGCCCATTTCCATTTTGCAGAGAAATCATCACAGGCAATGGCGTGGGGACATGTTCAAGGTGCTACAAAGCACTGATCCCAAGCACAGGGCGCGGGACAGTGCCGCCCCTAACGCGTTCTTCATAAGGAATCGTGACCCAGCTAACTATGTAAAATGGATGCCCTGCATTCCACTGAACGTCAAGATGTCCATGTGTGTGCGTGGCATAAAAACCATCGGATGCTGCGTGTTCGTTTGTACTTTCACGACCCACCGGAGGAACAGAAATGGGGGAACCAACATACTCAAGAAGAATCGCGCAATGCTCTCGCGGCGTGCAGGTCGCATATGAACTGGGAAGTAGGGGCTGAGGGGGGGGGGTGCTGTCCGGGCGTGGGGAGGTGGTCTGACGCCCATTGGTGGAGGCTCCGAATGGACGCGGTGCTCTCCAGGGGCTCAGGGTTTGACGTCTCGGGCCCCCGCCCTTGTGCACTGCGTTGCCAGGCCCTGTTGCAGCATGCCTCATGCGCCCCGTGACTGGCCCCCCGACGACGTCGCGCCAGCCGGACGGTGCGGCGGACGTGGTGTTCCTCGACCCCGGGGTCCCCCACGCCCACGCGGCGGAGGTGCAGCGGGTGCTGCAGTCCTGCGGGGGCGCCCTCACGCGCATCCTCTCCAAGAACGTCAGTGCGGTCCTGTACCACACGCCGCGGCCCACCGGCCGCGCACTGCCTGGGCCTAAGGGCTTTAACAGCCAACGCCTCCTCTCGGGAGGCGCCAAGGCCGAGGGCACGGCCGTGCCCGGCGCTGTGCTATGGGCCCGGGGCCACGGGATCAGGGCGTACGAGACGGTGGAGTGGCTGCAGGGCCGTGCGCCGCGCAAACCCCCCGGTTCGGTGGGGGTGGTGGCCGAGCCCAGCCTCGCGCGGGTCAGGGCCGACCGGCACGACTTCGTTTGGGTCGGGTCCGCCAATCAGAGCCTGCAGCCGTTCTGGGGCCAGTTCCCGGCGGGTCTGCCCTCCGTCGCGGGGCCCGCGGAGGGCCCGGCGGCCTCCACTTCGTCGTCCGTGGACTTGGTGGCGTGCCTCGACTCCGCCGCGCGCGCGTCCGGCTGCAGCCGCAGCGGCAGCAGCACCGCCGTCCCCGGCTCGAGCACGAGCACCGCCGCCGCCGTGCGGCACGCCCTGAACAGGGGCAGCGGCGTGGCCCTGGCGTTCGCGCCGTTGACGCGGCCGCAGCCCGCGGTGCCGCACAACGGGCTTCGGAATCTGCAGGTGCGGGGCGCAGGGGTAGAGGTAGAACACTGGGACGATGCACAGGCACCAGTGAACCAGTATTGGTCCCTTCCGACTACAAGAGAGTCGTAGGGAGCCCGTGGGCCAACCTGGAGGAGATGCCTCTGGTGCAACCTGCGGCAGATCTCCCGGGGCAGTCCCTGTGTATCCCCACTTTAACTCAAGAGGCCCCGAGTCCGACAAAGCACCAACCCGCGTCAGGGTAGAGGCAGAGGCAGAATACCCGGGCGATCCCCAGGCACCAGCGAACCACTGCCGGTCCATTCCGGTTCCCGGGGGCACCAACGAGCGCACCCTCTGGCGCTTAGGACGGTTCAGTGCTATTACTGACGCCCCATCCGGGACTCGAACCTCCTGGTCAGGCGTCATGTGCTATGGCAGCTGAGCCACGTGACCTCGTTTGCAGGTGCAAAAGGAGCGGCCCATATTGAAGCGCCCGCGACCCGGTCATGACACCGTCGCGACGAGCCTCAGTAAGCCTGGGCCTCCCGCTGACGCCTGCCCCGCAGCCCCGCAGCCCCGGGCCAGTCTCATGCACCACCAGCCAGTGATCGGCGACCGCAAGCGGCAGCGTGGCACTGCGGACGTGCCGCGCGCGCGGTACTGCGAGTGCTGCCGCATGCGATTCGCGACCGACGACCATTTTGTGTCCGAGCCCCATCGGAAACACTGGGCCGACCCCCGGAACACCGGGCCTCTGGACGCGCTGTTTGCGCGGATCTGTGCCGAGGTCCCGCCTGGGCCCATGGAGCTCTTGGAGGGCTCTTTGGCAGTACCGGGCGGACCGCAAGCGGGGTCGTCGCCAAGGCGACGGTTGAAGCCCAAGGCCCTCTTCGAGTCCCCGGGGCCCCAGCACAGCCCTCGCCACAACTCGACCCCGAGCCGTGCCGGCCGCAAGGCAATCGTCAAGCCCCCCCCGCAATGTGGACCGACCCCGAGACCCGAGGGCGCCCTCGACGGGGGCGCTGGTTGTGACTCCGGTTGCAGGCCTGTCCCGGAGCCCCAGAGAAATGTTTCCCACAGCCCCAGCCCTCACCCCACGGCACATCCTCCCCACAACCCCAGCCCTCACCCCACGGCATATCCTCCACACAGCCCCAGCCCTCACCCCACGGCACATCCTCCCCACAACCCCAGCCCTCACTCCACGGCATATCCTCCACACAGCCCCAGCCCTCACCCCACGGCACATCCTCCCCACAACCCCAGCCCAAATGGGAGGTCGGGCTCCAGTCCACAGCGGCAGCACACCGACCCCGAGCCCTCGAATGTGGTTTGGGCCCTCTTTCAAAGCCCGTCACCCGGGCATCCGGACCCCGGCCCGCGGCCCATCGACATGTGCCATGCGGGACAACCCCAGAGGCCCGCGGCCGCCGCCCAGCCCTCGTCCCGCGAGCCCCCCTCGGCGGCCGCGCAACAGCGGGAGGGCAGTGGCTTGCGGGAGGAGGGCTCTGTGGAAGCCGCCGGCGAGCGAGGCCCCGCGGGCCCCGAGGGCGGGGGGGCCGTGCCGCTCGATACCGCTGCGCCCCGTCCCTTTACCGCCAGCCCCAGCCCCGCCCCCAAAAGACAACGGCGTCGTTTGGGTGGGCGTCCACCGAGGCCCTCCGCGCCCGTGTCCTCGGGGGCCCGCGGCCCCGGGTCTGTGGCACCCAAAGCCCCTCATCATCCCGAGGGCCCTGCCCCCCATGACCCGTCTTCGCCGCTGCCGCTCGTCACATTCCCCGTCGGCCGCCGGGGGCATCGGCGGCTGCTGTCGCTGCCCTCGGCACTGCCTGGCTCTCAGGACCTGCTCCGGGACATGAGCCCCGGCCGTGCCCTTCACGTCTGCTCCGCCAGTCTCATCTCAAGCCCTGACCTCTTGGCGCCCTCCTCGAGCCCTCAGCCCCCCTCTGCCCGCGGCCCCCCTTCCGCCCGCGATGCCACGCCGTGCCCACCACCGCCCCTGCCCGACCACGGCCCCGCGGCCTCCGGGGCCCGCGGGGATGACAGCGTCGACTCGGAGTGTGCGCTGTACTCCACGTCCACCGCGCGCCCCAGCCCCAGCCCCCGAGGGAGCGGCGGTGCCAGTCCTGCGGGTAGTATCGATGCCTCCACTTTGAGCTGCACTCCGCGAGTGATACCGGAGCCCCGGCCTCGGAGCTCCATCGGTGGGCAGGACGAAGACTCGGACGGTGGCATCCCCCCGCGCACAGCCGTCTCCACTTGGAAGGGCCTGCAGCTGCGGAAGCGGAGGCGCTGAATCGGGAGTCCGGTGGAGTATGTCGCGGGGAACACCCAAACTTGACCCATGATTTCACGCCTACTTTCCCCTCCATTTCTAAGCAAGCCCAATCCACCCAAAATTGGCACCGACGAAACCGGAAACATTTTTGCGTGTCTGCGTGCTTGTGCTGCCAAAATCAGTTCCGGCTCCTTTACAGGGGGGCCTGAGCGGTGTGGGGCAGGCCATTGCTGAGTGCTCCATCCTACCCCACCTCTCGGAGTAATGGGGGGTTGACGGGAGGGGGGGCGTCCGGGGGGGATCTCTGGACGCCCCAATAGTTATCCAGGCCCCATGTCCGACCTGGTCCCGGGAGGTCAGCCCCACGGCCCAGCCCAGTTGTGCCGCCCTGGATGGTCGGCTCATGCGGCCAGAGGTGTCAAGTGGTTCGAACACAGGTCCCTTCGAGCGAGCATCCACCGCTCATCGGTAGGAGGGGGGGGTATAGAACTCCTGTAAATGCACAAATGCAGGGGTCACGAAGCTCGGCATGGCGCCAGCCTGTGTCATATGCCCCACAACAAAGCCAACGCCTCCGTACATCGCTGGTTCGGGGGCTGCTGGGGCGGCACCACCGACCGAGATCCCTGGGACACCGAAAAAAGGCCCAAGCCGGCAACTGTCACCATCACATGCCGCATCTACTTACACAAACAATGGGTCACGCGCTGTGAGGCGGGGAAGGTCCAAAGCCGTCCACCCATGTGACTCAAGCACACACACCACCGACATCGCCGAACTACGCATGCCGACCACTGACCTTTTTTGCCACAGTCCACCCTTGCGCCCTTGCCTCTGGCAGCGGGATACCCATAATCCGGCAACTGACGAGCTTTCGGTGTTGGCGTCTGCTGACTTGTGCTTGCTCGCCGCAGCCCGACGGCATTCCGTTCGGGGGTGGGGTGCGTAGGTCTGCGCCCCCCACAACACGTTTGTGTACCTAAAATCGGCCTCGTATTTTGAGCCTCTGGACCAGGGTTTCATTTCTGATGTGGGGGTGGGCGGACGGGCGAGTGGGTCCCGTGCGTGCGCCAGGGTCCATATTTTGCTCGTGTGCAGCAATCCCCTGGAGTGGGAGCGTCCTTGCTCATGTATTGTGGGATGACACCCCCACCGGTGGTTGGGTGGTTGATAGCCTCTCCGAGTACGTACCCATGCCATGCCTACCACGCCTGGACGCTGGGCACTGGTTGCACGTCTTCGCTCCACGAGTTTCCTCGTCTTTCCATGTTTTCTTCCAGCCCCCTTCCCTTGACAGACCACTGCCCCGACAGGCCCAGCCCGTCCCCACAAAGCAGGCACGCCCCCTGCACGGATTTTTCAGCCAAGGCTCCGCATCTCTGCGCCAAAGCATAGACCTGTGGAGCCCCCCCCCCCCCCCATCGCCGATCCCCCATTTGCCGCCTGTTTTCCCCTGTTTGGCCCCATTTTCCTATCTGCCCATTTTGCCTGGGAATAAAGATTACCGGGAACAGCAACCCCTACCGTGACCGACAATTTCTGTGCCCCGTAAGAGCGCTGCTCCTGCAAGGACAACAACGCTTGCTGCATCAAGCTGGGTCTTCTCATGCAAGATTTGTCCCCTGTGAGCACTCACCATCACCACTGCCACGGCCCACGGTAAAAGAGTGTTGCAATGGGTCTCACAAACGTGAGCATGCTGGCGGTGCACATGGGAACGTCCAGATGTCTGGTGCAGCTGCCAACTGTCACTTTTTGCCCCCCGAGAGTGGTGCCGCACTCTGGGCTTTGCCATGTGCTGTGTTGTGTGTGCCTGTGGGCACTCTTTGCGTGATGTGCGCAGGACATGCTCAAGCCTGTCCTACTCGCCTTTGATCCCTACCGTTGGTTGAAGAGGGTGTTTTAACACAGTGTCAAAAGTCTGAGGCCCCGGGTGCTTACAAAAATGCGCTTGGGAAGGGCACCACGACACTAGGCATCTCACCTCACCAGGCACAGCATGGTTCCACAAAAGCACAGCAGTAGTGGTTGTTGTTGC
Organism: Eutreptiella sp. 'Long Island Sound 2002'; assembly: GCA_964036045.1. Taxonomy (NCBI): domain Eukaryota; phylum Euglenozoa; class Euglenophyceae; order Eutreptiales; family Eutreptiaceae; genus Eutreptiella; species Eutreptiella sp. 'Long Island Sound 2002'. The sequence goes on along the minus strand of OZ038387.1, from coordinate 4,168,571 downwards.
CTTTCGTGTTGTTGCCATTGTCTGTGCAAACGCAGGAGTGGTTATCTTTCCCTTTCCCACTTCTCCTATCGTCAATCATTTTCCTCCGTGACGCGGTCGTGTTTTTGTTTTGATGGGTGTGTGGGCCACCTGCTTCAAGCAAGCCTGACGATGCATTTAACTCTCAGCAGAGGTGCATGCCCAGGGCCAAGCAACCAAGCCACAGGCCCTGTTGGATGGAAAGGCCCTCCCGGTCCAGCAAGATTCCTGGCAGTTTGGCATTTGGCATGCGCATGTGCCCAGTTCAGGGAACAGGCCCACTGCTAGAGTAAGACGGCCCAACGCAAGACACACACCCTACCAGGGCGTTTCGATTGCAAGGCGGCCATAGCGGCGGTCATGATAATTACGGTAGCTCTATCTGGGGTAGAATGGTAGACATTGCCTCCAGGCGGATGTCTAACCTGGAGTCTGTGGTCATGCACACCCTCAGAGGGCCAACAGGCCATGCTGTTCCAAGGAAATAGTATTTGCCCGGCTGGATACGGGGCAGTGGATTGCCCCTCCATGGTGGTTCCGTGCCACAAAATGTGCTCGCTAGCATGGCTGGCCCACACGCCGGGCACAACCCAAACAGTGACACCACCCATCTGGGAGAGGAACCACACACCCAAGACCACTTGCCCACTCACCAGAGCATTGCAGAAACTCAGGAATCTGGGCTGGCAGCCACTGAGGGGCCAGTGGGAGTGGATTTACCCAGCAGCCAACACGATGGGCAAATGGAGCTATCTGGAGCACCTTTTCAGAGAGCAGCTGTGCAAACACCAGGTGATGGCCTTTGAGCCCGTAGACCACGCCTTTTCAGGGCATGGCAGCAAATCTGCAGAGAGCTTTGACCCTCATGCCAATGGCCCAGTGCACAATGGAGAAAAACGCCAGCAACCTGAGGACAGCGCTAGGAACCCGAGAAAAACTCTAAGAACCCGAGAAAAATGCTAGGAACGCCAGAAATACTCTAGTAACGCGAGAAAAACACTTGGAACCCGAGGAAAACTCTAGGAACCCGAGGAAAACGCTAGGAACTGGAGAAAAGTTCTACCAAGCGAAGGAAAACTGTGGGAGCCCGAGAAAAACTCCAAGGACCAGAAGAACAATCTAGGAACCCGAGAAACAATCTAGGAACACGAGAAAAACGCTAGGAACCCGAGAAAAACTGTCGGCCCCGAGAAAAACTCTCAGACCCCGAGGAAAAACTCTAGGAACCCGAGGAAAACTCTAGGAACCCTAGAAAACTCTAGGAACCCTAGAAAACTCTAACAACCCGAAGAAAACCCTAGGAACCGGAGGAAACCTCTAAGAACACGAGGAAAACTCTAGGAACCCGATAAAAACTCTAGGAACCCGGGAAAAGTCCTAAGAACCCGAGGAAAACTCTAGGAACCCGAGAAGAGCTGTAGGAACCCGCGAAAAACTCTACGAACCCGAGAAAAACTCTAGGAACCCAAGGAAAACTCTAGGAACCCAAGAAAAACGCTAGGAGCCCGACAAAAACTCTAGGGACCCGAAAAAAGTGCTAGGAACCGGAGAAAAACTCCAAGAAACCAGAGTAAAACTCTGGGAACCCGAGGAAAACTCAAGGAACCCGAGAAAAACTCAAGGAATCCGGGGAAAGCTCTAGGATCCCGAGAAAAACTCTAGGAACCCGATGAAAACTGTAGGAACCGCAGAAAAAATCTATGAACCCGAGGAAAACTCTAGGAACCCGAGGAAAACTCTAGGAACACGAAGAAAACTCTAGGAACCGCACCAAAACTCTAGGAACCCGAGGAAAACTCTAGGATCCCGAGAAAAACGCTATGAACCCGAGGAAAAGTGTAGGAACCCAAGGAAAACTCTAGGAACCCGAGGAAAACTCTTAGACCGTGAGAAAATCGCTAGGAACCCCAGGAAAACTCTAGGATCCCGAGAAAAACGCTATGAACCCGAGGAAAAGTGTAGGAACCCAAGGAAAACTCTAGGAACCCAAGGGAAACTCTTAGACCCTGAGAAAATCGCTAGGAACCCCAGGAAAACTCTAGGAACTCGAGAAAAAGGCTAGGCACTAGAGGAAAACTCTAGGAACCCGAGGAAAACTCCAGGAACCCGAGGAAAACTCTGGGAACCCGACGAGCACTTTGGGGACCCGAGGAACACTCGAGGAACCCAACAAAAACGCTAGGAACCAAACAAAAACTCTAGGATCCCGAGAAAAGTGCTAGGAACCCGAGGAAAACTCAAGGAACCCGAGGCAAACTCAGGAAGCCGAGGAAAACTCTAGGAACTCGAGGAAAACTCTCGGAACCCGAGGAAAACTCTAGGAACCCCAGAAAAACGCTAGGAGCTGGAGAAAAGGTCTAGGAAGCGAAGAAAAATTCTTGGGGCCCGACAAAAACTCTAAGAACCCGAGGAAAACTCTAGGAACACGGGAAAACTCTAGGAACCCAAGGAAAACTCTAGGAACCGGAGAAAAACTCTAGGAACACGAGGAAAACTCGAGGAACCCGATAAAAACTCTAGGAACCCGAGGAAAACTCTAGGAACCGGAGAAAAACTCCAAGAACCCGAGGAAAACTCTAGGAACCCCATAAAACCTCTAGGAATCCGAGAAAAACTCTAAGAACCTCAAGAAAACTCTAGGCACCCGAGATAAACGCCAGCAACGCGAGGAACACTATAGGAACCCAAGGAAAATTCTAAGAACCCGAGAAAAATGCTAGGAACACGAGGAAAACTCTAGGAACCCGAGGAAAACGGTAGGAACTGGAGAAAAGCTCTACCAAGCGAAGGAAAACTTTGGGGGCCCGAGAAAAACTCTAAGAACCAGAAGAACAATCTAGGAACGCGAGAAACAATCTAGGAAGATCAGAAAAACGCTAGGAACCCGAGGAAAACTCTCGGCCCCGAGGAAAACTCTAGGAACCGGAGGAAAACTCCAAGAACCCGAGGAAAACTCTAGCAAACCGATAAAAAGTCTAGGAACCCTAGAAAAAGTCTAAGAACCCGAAGAAAACCCTAGGAACCGGAGGAAAACTCAAAGAACATGAGGACATCCCTAAGAACCCGAGAAAAACGCCAGCAACCCGAGAAAAGTGCTAGGAACCCGAGAAAAACGCTAGTAACGCGAGAAAATCGCTTGGAACCTGAAGAAAACTCTAGGAACCCGAGAAAAACGCTAGGAACCTGAGGACAACTCGAGGAACCCGAGGAAAACTCTTAGGACCCCGAGGAAAACTCTAGGAACCGGGGGAAAGCTCTAGGAACCTAGGGGAAACTCTAGGAACCCGTGAAAAGTGCTCGGACCCGAGGAAAACTCTTGGAACCGGAGAAAAACGCTAGGAACCCGCGCAGAACTCTAGCAGCCCGAGGAAAACTCTAGCAACCCGCGGAAAACTCTAGGGACCCAAGAAAATCTTTGCGTACCCGAGAAAAACGCCACGAACACCAGGAAAACTCTAAGAACCCAAGGACAACTCTAGGAACCCGAGAAAAGCGGTACGCACCCGAGAAAACCTCTAGGAACCCGAGAAAAACTCTAGGAACCCGCGAAAAACTCTAGGAACCCGAGGAAAATGATACCAACCCGAGGAAAACTGAGTTTTTGTCCGGTTCCTAGAGTTTTCCTCGGGGTCCTAAGAGTTTTCCTCCGGTACCAAGAGTTGTCCTCTGGTTCCTAGCGTTTTTCTCGGGTTCCTGGAGTTTTCCTCAGGTTCCAAGCGATTTTCTCGCGTTACTAGCGTTTTTCTCGGGTTCTTAGAGTTTTTCTCGGGTTCCTACAGTTTTCCTCGGGTTGCTAGCGTTTTTCTCGGGTTCCTAGAGTTTTCCTCGTGTTCCTAGAGTTTTCCTCCGGTTCCTAGGGTTCTCTTCAGGTTCTTAGAGTTTTTCTAGGGTTCCTAGACTTTTTATCGGGTTCTTGGAGTTTTCCTCGGGTTCTTAGAGTTTTCCTCCGGTTCCTAGAGTTTTCCTCGGGTTCCTATAGTGTTCCTCGGGTTGTTGGCGCTTTTCTCGGGTTCCTAGAATTTTTCTCGGGTTCCTAGAGCTTTCCTGGTGTTCGTGGCATTTTTCTCAGGTACGCAAAGATTTTCTTGGGTCCCTAGAGTTTTCCGCGGGTTGCTAGAGTTTTCCTCAGGCTGCTAGAGTTCTGTGCGGGTTCCTAGCGTTTTTCTCCACTTCCTAGAGTTTTCCTCGGGTTCCTAGCGCTTTTCTCGGGTTCCTAGAGTTTTTATCTGGTTCCTAGAGTCTTCCTAATGTTCTTAGAGTTTTCCTCCGGTTCCTAGGGTTTTCTTCGGGTTCTTAGAGTTTTCTAGGGTTCCTAGACTTTTTATCGGATTCCTGGAGTTTTCCTCGGGTTCTTAAAGTTTTCCTCCGGTTCCTAGAGTTTTCCTCGGGGCCGAGAGTTTTTCTCGGCTTCCTAGCGCTTTTCTCGGGTTCCTAGATTGTTTGTCGGGTTCCTAGAATGTTCTTCTAGTTCTTAGAGTTTTTCTCGGGCCCCCACAGTTTTCCTTCGCTTGGTAGAACTTTTCTCCAGTTCCTACCGTTTTCCTCGGGTTCCTAGAGTTTTCCTTGGGTTCCAAGCGTTTTTCTCGCGTTACTAGAGTTTTCCTCGCGTTCCTAGCATTTTTCTCGGGTTCTTAGATTTTTTTTTTTGGGTTCCAATAGTGTTCCTCGCGTTGCTGGCGTTTTTCTCGGGTTCCTAGAGTTTTTCTCAGGTTCCTAGAGTTTTCCTCAAGTTTGTAGGGTTTTTCTCGGGTACCTACCGCTTTTCTCGTTTTCCTAGAGTTTTCCGCGGGTTGCTAGAAGTTTTGTCGGGCTGCTAGAGTTCTGCGCGGGTTCCTAGCGTTTTTCTCCAGTTCGTAGAATTTTCCTCGGGTTCCTAGTACTTTTCTCGGGTTCCTAGAGTTTCCCCTGGGTTCCTAGAGGTTTCCCCCGGTTCCTAGAGTTTTCTTGGTGTGCCTATATTTTTCCTCGGGTTCATAGAGTTTTCCTGAGGTTCTTAGAGTTTTTCTCGGGTTCCTACAGTTTTTCTTAGGTTCCTAGCGCTTTTCTCGGGTTGCTAGAGTTTTCCTCCATTTCCTAGACCCCGAGGAAGGCTCTAGGAATAAGAGAAAAACTCTAGGAACCTAGGGGATACTCTAGGAACCCGAGGAAAACTCCAGGAACCCGAGGAAAATTCTAGGACCTGGAGAAAAACGCTAGGAACCCGCGCAGAACTCTAGCAGCTTGACAAAAACTCTAGCAACCCGCGGAAAACTCTAGGAACCCGATAAAAACTTTAGGTACCCGAGAAAAGCGCCAGCAACCCGAGGAACACTATAGGAACCCGAGAAGCCCCAATGCATTAGTGATGTGTGTAAGGGAAAATGCCACCCCTCCAGCAGGGCACCCCAAAGAGAAGGGATGAGCTGCAAAAAACGCCTGCAAATGGATAAGGATATTGCTCATGCTGCCGCAACATCAGGCAGGCCATTGACCTCATGTCATACGAGTATTGCTCCTTGTGCTATAGTGCAATTCCGCATGCAACATCTGCACTTTTGCCCACATCTACAGCCCCTCGCGGCTCTGCCAATTATTGGTCTGCTGCAAGGTTTTTTGCCTCTGCTATCGCTCGAGAGAAGGCTTGCCCAAGTAGTTTCCAATCGTAAGAACGTTTCATGCTCGTTCACACCATTCCGAAGGGTTTGCAGGATCGTTCAGGCCTCATGGTATGCCCGCCAACACATCACTTTGTGGTACAATCGTGGCATCATACAGCTCTGATCCTGCATTCCGAGAGCCGTCTTGAGTACCAGTTTGGCACGGAGCTGTGCAAGCCCAGTCTTGCCAGTCTTGCCAGGAACGAAGAGGACAATTCAGGCCTTGTACACCGTCCTACTAACAGATGCGACAGCCTGGCAGTCAGTGCCGTCCTTCCCCCTGGTCAGGGGACTATCTGCCGTCGTCTGGGGCAGATTCACAAAGCGCATTCTGAGGCGCCACACTGCCATGACGCAGAGGAGGCTTGCAGTGGCAGGGGATGTAAGACACGAGTCTGGTCCTGTGGCATGGATCTGCGGTCTTGGGGTGCGCGTGCAGGTAAACCCTCATTGCGTTTTCAGTTGCTCTGTACATGACTTCCTCAAACTGAACCACAAAGTGTGTTCACTTGTGCATCGATGCCTCCCAAGAGCCACCGCTACCAGCAGAAAGTGGTGGAACAATTGATACAGAGCTGTGGTGATCGGCTGAGCATCTTTCAAGCGGAGCTACTGGACGAAGCCTCAGGGAAGCTCGTCAAGGATGTGATCGACCTGGTGCCTGAGATTAGCCGCAAGCCCCTGGCTGCACAAGCAAGCCGCATGCACGGCCGCGTGCGTGCTTTTCTGACAGCCCTTGGGCGCCCCGCAGAAGAGGACGGCATGGAGATCACGGGCATCGATATCAAGGCGCTGAAAGAGGAGTCGTACAGTTGCGGGGACGCCTTCAGTCTCACTCCCAAAGAAATCCGGGAGCTAGCGGATGCGGCGACGGTCACGTACATCGACGGTGAAGTGGACCCTGACACGATCTTCCAACTTGATGTACCGGAGGTACCGCAGGTGTACTTTCCCATCACGAACGTCCACAAGCTGGGCGAAAGGGAGGCCGTGGCATTCCATCAAGAAAGGGGCTGTTGCACGCACGTGTGCTCGTCAGGGGGGGCTGCTTTCAGCGCGGTGCATGGGATGGGACATGTCGTAGGAGCAGCTGCAAACCGACACAGTCCTGTCGCGCGGCATGCCATGTGCACACCGTGTGCAACAACCCCACACAATCCCATTGAAAGCTTATCCGGGCCTCGTGGCTGACCAGGGAAGTGGTGTCATGACCGGGACGATGGAACAGATCATTCGTTGTTCCGCTTGTGGTGGACACCGGCATAGGAGGGTGGCACTGGGGGAGTAAGAGAGACAGACAGATAGAGTGAGGAGGGGGGTTGGATTGGGTTGGGTTGGGTGAAGGCCTCACCTGGTCGCCTACCCACGGTCCGTGCTGCCTTCCCTGGCGGACCCGACTGGGCGGCCGTACCCGGGTGTCCGGTCACAAGGCCTACCGGACTGTTGACCGCCCCCAGACCCCGCGGTGGCGCTCGCGGGCGGGAGATGCCGCCGTGCCTGTGTGTATGTGCCCTGGTGTGTCTGGGGGGGGGGAGGGCTGTGGCACACCTGCTTGCTCCATTGTTGTTCGGCGTTGGCGCACATGGTGCGGGGAAGTGTGTGCCTGGTGCTCCAGGCCCCGGCAGGGAGGCTGGAGAGCCTGACGCTGAGCCCGCCGGGGGAGATGTAGGCCTGGGCTCGCAACCTCCACGTCACAAGGACAAGCTACCCAACCACTCCATGTCTGCCTGTTGGCACGGGAAGGCGGTGGTACGTGGCACGACTGGGGTCAGACCTGCACTCCTTGACTGCATTCGGCACAGGTGGTGCTGCCACGCGGGCTGGGTCCGCCTCCCCACGGCCGAGGGCGTACCCCGGGCAAGTGGAGGGGCACCAGGGCGCAGAGAATGCTTCCCTGCCCTGGGTGCCACCGGTGCTGGCTGCACTGGCTGCGGCGCTACAGCCCGCGGAGACGAGGGGGCCCAGTGGGCACCACACCCGAATGGCCTCTCCGTTGAGGAAGGGGGGGGGGGGCAGGGGTCGGCAGGTGGCTGTTCGGCCTCCAGGGTCGCCCACAACTGCACTGGAGTGCACGGGGCTGTGCTGGCCTAGGCGTCTGTGATGAAGTTGGAGGGGCGCGCGCACACCTGGAGGTTCCCTGGGCAGGCCGCTCAAGGGATACCCACAACGGTCAAGCTGTGGGCCCTTCACAGCCTCCACTTTTCAGGCCCTCAGGGCGCCGACTCCGTGCACCCCTCCTGTCGGGGGCGCAGGCTTGGGGGGGGGTAGAGTGGTGGTAGGGTCTACCTGTCCGTTCAGTGGCTTGTGGTGCTCACTTGTTTGGGAGAGGAGGACCACCTGCTGGGTTACCATGCGGGTCCCAGATCCCAACATACTTGTCGTTCGGCGTCCGCCCCCTTTCCGCGAGGGGAGGGACCTCGATCACCAAGTGTCGGCCTGTAGTGTGGGTGTGAGGGCATGCTGGGGGGGGGGGGTGTGCCGGGCCTGCTTTCGGTCTGGCCCCATTTCTGTTGGGGGGGATAGGGGCAGCAAAAGGTCTGCTCCCCTGTTTCCTGGTCCCCAAGGGGAACCAGCCCACGGCCCGCACCCTCGCTTTGTGGTGGCTGAAATTTGGGCCGACAGAGAGGAGGGGGGGCGGGAGGGAGGGAGGGAGGGAAGGAGGGAGGGAGGGAGGGAGGGAGACCAAGACAGAGGGAAAGAGGGAGGGGGTAGACAAACAGAGAGAGAGAGAGAGAGAGAGAGAGAGAGAGAGAGAGAGAGAGAGAGAGAGAGAGAGAGAGAGAGAACCCAATGGGGCGGATCAACTTGATGTTTCTCACTACACGCAGTGTTTGTGTTTGGGGTCCACACGGCACCGCCCGGTCCGTTGGGCGGAGGGTGACGTTGTGTACGTTTTGTGGTGCCCCACATGCTGCCTGTGGCTGGCTGGTTCTCCCTCACCTGCACATCAGACCCTCTGTCCTTGCTGCACAGACCTGTCTGCGACCGGCACCCATTGCCAATTTGACCCGTGGTACTCCAAGGCCATCCTTGCACATGTTCCTGTGCCTGTGCTGCTGCTTTTGCGAACACCAACACCCCCGTGGCATCGCGATGTGTCACCATACGGGTCCCGAGGGGGGCGGCGTGTTCCAATCCGGAACCCCCCCCCCCCACCTCCAGACCCCCCAAAGTTCTCGAACCCAGCAATTTGAGATTTTGGGGAAGGAAAAGTGTTGGCGCCGAAGGCGCCACAATTTTTTTTTTGGCCTCCCAAGGCGGAAAATTTGTTTACCCTATGTGTCTCTACCCAAAAAAAAATTCAGAATTTATGGAGAATTCAAAAATGGTTAAAAAACCTGGGGATCACTTTGAGGTACGTATGTTGGGGCACCCACCGACCCCCCCTCCCCCCGGGGGACCCCGGTGGCTGACCGGCCGACCCACCTACCCCCCCCCCCCCCCAAGAGCTCTCTGACATGGTTGGGTCTCAATATTCTAGCAGGCCGCCCCCCTCGACGGGTACGGGCTGGGTGGGGCTCATTTTGCCGGGCCAGGCAGGGCAGGGCTCGCATGGCCCGGTCACCTCACCCCAACAAATGGCGCTGTGCACACGCTGTGCAAACACGCCCCCGAGGGCGGGGCAGGGCAAGCAATTTTGCTGGAAGCATCAACTGCCCATCCATGAGCACGGGGGAGACAGCCGGGCCCAGTCCTTGTATGCGCCACTGTGGACACACCTACCCATCTGCAGCCCCTGCTTCACAACAGCCACCAGCAGCTTCCCCAAACCCAAACCCGCCCCAGACACACATCCCCCCTCGAGGTATGCATGTGGTAGTAGTGGGTCCCCCCCCCCCCCACCTTGGGAAACACCCTCCCCCCCACGGGCGAACCCACCCCCCCACCCTCCGGCCGACCCTCCCCCCCAAGGGGGAGCCTTACGCGCAGTGCGCGCGCAGTGCAGCTATTTGGGCGCCTGGCCGTACTAGAGACCCATACTTTGAGATACTAGGGGCCCCTAGGGGCATCATGGTGACCCCTAGCGGAGGTTTTGACTTCTGATTTTGTCCCCCTTTGTTGGGGACCCCCGAGAATGCACGGGTGGTAGACCTGAATGAAGTTCAGGTGGAGTTGTTCGCGAGTAAGGAGCAGCATATGATGCAGCTCTAATGTTCGCGATACCTCAATAACGCCTATCGCTTCTACTGGAGATCGATGGGGTTGTGCTATGCTAACCCCCCATTCTCCCAACTTGCTAAGGTGTTGACCAAGATCGCCCTTAAAGGAGCGAGAGTGGTACTGCGTACCCTAGTTTGCAACTTTCTTGAGCTAGGGCAGCTTGGGTCACCTAATTCTAAGGGTGTTTCCAAGGGGTGTGCTTGGGGGCTCTTCGGGGGGAACATAGTCTAAAAGTAGCGCGCAGTGCGCGCGCAGTGCAAAGATCCCCCCCAAGACCCTCCAGCCGACCCCCCCCCCCCCACATCCTCCAGCTGACTCCCCCCCCCAACTGCCCACCAGCCCCCCGCACGTTTTAATAGATAGTTGGGGGGGGTGTCGCATTAGGACAGGTTGTAGTCGCCCCCCGTTGTCCATGAGAGGGTCCTGGGGCAACAACGGGAGGAGGGGGAGAATAGGCACAACGGCCGGGGCTGTCTGTGAGGAAAACTGAAATTCGTTGCTTTACATGCGACCCAGTGACTGGAGGGCTGTTTTACAATGCACTCCAACGCGTTGGAATTACTACATTACTACATTACTACGCACTCCGGTGCGTAGTACTGTACTACGTTACTATGTTACTACGTGTGTGGTAATTTACTCCGGTACTACGTGACTACGCCTTGGAGTGCGTGGTAACATAGTAACATAGTAACATAGTAACGTAGTAAAGTACTTGCACACTTCCTTACGATTTACTATGCTTACTACGCCCTTGCTACGCACTTATTACGCATATCATACATGCACCACGCACTTACTACACATTTTACCAGTTACCACGCACTTGGAGGTACGAACCTGACATCCGAAGGTCTCGGCCCACACCCGGGATAGGCAGTTTCACTGTTGCAGAAAAATGACCACAAACCCCCAACAGATCTTCATATTTCCGAAAACACCACTTTTCAACCAACACTGTTTTGGGGATTCCTCTTGTGCCACCCCAAACTGCCAAGGGTTTCACCGTCAACAGTGAAACCCTTGGGTCACGTTTGTGCTGTACTATGCTCTGGGCTGTATGCAACCCCTTAGTCCTATCTACATACCCCCCCTTGGGATGGTATTGGTGGTTCATTTTTGGGGGGATGGATTATATGGGCACCAAAGTGGGCTTAATAGTGCAGGTTAGTTTCACTGTCAACAGTGAAACTCTGCCTTGCTCCGGAGGATATGACATAGCATCAATGACTGGAGCACATAACTGCAGGAACTCGATGACCGGAAACAGTTTCACTGTTGACAGTGAAACTATCTGTGATACCGTGGTGTGTTTGTATGTACTGAGAAAGCGGTAACACGCATCAAGCACTTTCACTGTTGACAGTGAAACTATTTCCCACACTGTGGTGTCCAGGGGTAAACAAGGAAAGCTGGTACAGTGAATTTTCTTTTTTGGAAGAGGCCTGTAAAAAACGGAACCGGAAATATCACCGGACCGTCGTCTGGTCCAATGGTTATAACCCTCGTCTCGTGATTCTGGGGGGTGGGTTCGATTCCCACTAGATCCCCCATCCTAGCCACCACGTGGCATACGACACCAGTACATGGTCACCCACTAGGCATGGTAAGTGCCCCGTTGCAGAGGGGGTACACTACTAGTACTACCAAACTGGTAGTTTTTAGACATGTTTTGCAGTATATGGTTGACTATGTAGTGAGACACCAGATTTCTAGCCCTGGCTGTAGGAAAAGTACCCCACCAGGACTTGGAGGCATCAATAGAGTTGTACCACACCCGTTATGTCCTTGTGTGCATGTCCTTGTGTGCATGGGGGAACAGTGGGGTGCCAGGTGAGGATCTCTTTGACTTTATCCCCCCCCCCCCCATGTACTTGCATTCACTCTATTGCCCACCTGCTTTCAGGTGGGAGGCATCGGATCACAAGGACTTTCACTGTCAACAGTGAAACCATTTACAGCCACTGCCTGTTGGGTCCACATGTTGTCTTTTATCTCTGCATAAGTTGTGTTATTGTACCTGCTGACACCTTCTCTCTACTAACTTTGCCTGTCGACTGTGAAACCACTGGTTGTTGTCTGCTTGTTCTGTCTGTATGTAATCCGCCTGTACTGCCTCAGAGGGCAATATGACTGACAGCAGTGCCTCCCCATTCAGTCTACGAGACTTTTGCTCGGGGTTGTATGACGTCCTGGACCGGGCTGACATGTACCAAGACGGGGGCTCGCTGGTGGAGTGCGCTATGGGGGGAGGACCAGCTTTGACTCTTGTGGAGATGGCCCTGGAGTTGCGTATGAATCCTCGAACAAGACGAGGTATTGCTGACCTGAAGCAGGACTCGCCGAGTCGTGGGTCTAAGCAATGGTTACTGCGCTTTGTGCCTGCTGCATTCAAGCTCTTCCGCTGCATGCTGGTGCTGGCAAAGCCGATGAAAGTGGCAGAAACGGTACCCAGTACAGGGGTTATGACAACATTGACCAAGGAACAGCGGCTTAAGTTGCGGGGAAGTGGGCTTATAATGCATCGAGAATTACCATTGGCCAACCGGGTTGCCCTTGCACAAGAGCGGATCCGCGAAGAAATGACACAAGGATGCTATGTGACATGGGCAGACCAGTTTTGCAAGAGCCGGTACAGCAAAAATCCAGATGGACCACGGGACATCTCCTTGTCATGCACTGCTGTTGCCGTCCTCACAGGCTTGTCGGTGAGATTGTCGTACGCTGGGTGGCCTTCCGCAGAGAAATTGACAACACGGGTCAAGGATGTGGCACTGCATATGCGGGACTCGGTTAGTGAGTTTTTGACTGTTGTGCAGGACCTGGCATCGGATCGACTGCCCCTTGGTCTTCTTCGCAGAAGCCCCATATAACATTGGGCTGCGTCCAGACGGTGCAGGGTAGGTTGCAAAACTTGTTGCACTGTTTGACCTCAGGCACGGCCCCCTTTGTAGATATCAGAACAGGTGAGATGGAGGATAATCCTAAGGCCGCCTGCGTAACAGGTACCAACATTTGGCCAGACAGTTTCAAATTTCCACCAGCCCTCATGGACTCAACAAGCCTGGTTGAGTCGGAGTATATCCTACTGCACCAAAGCCTTCACACTCTTTTTTACCTCTCCGGCAAAGCGTCTGACAAGGCAGACCGCCGGGCTGTAGCTGATCAGATGATCCAGCACCAGCAACCGCCCCGGGGTCGTGACTATAGTTCCTTTTTTGATGACTATGCAGGAACAGCTGCGCACCTACGTGGAATGTTACCACATGATGCTATGGCGTTGGGACTGCCCATTTGGGAAAAAGTACCCAGAAAACGCAAAAGAGCAGGTGATATTGGTGACCAAAACGGGTCTCAGGTAGACTCTGATGATGATGTGGACCTTGATGCCGTGGCATTGGCTGACAATGAGTTGTGCTATGTTGATTCTGAAAGCGATGATGACGACTATATCTTAGTTGGGTAGGGCTGGCAATGCTCCAGAACACGGATGTATATTGTGGCTAATGGACCTGTCGTACTGCCAATGGTTGCGGTTCCACACCGTGTCCACATACCCCGCGTTTGTTGATGCCTGTGTGTCCAGTGCAGTGTCCAGTGCAATTGCCATCAGGTTGGGGGACAGTGACTGACTTTCACTGTCAACTGTGAAACACCAGGTGAAGGAGGTTGGAATGTATCACACGACGATTATGCGATGGTGAGTTCATAATGCCACAAATGGCATGCAAATCACGGATCACTTTCACTGTTGACAGTGAAACCCTTGGGAAAGGGATCCAAAATGGGGGACGGTTCAGACAATGTTCGGCATCCAGTGCAACGTTCTGCGCGCGTGGCATCTGATGCCTGTGGTTTCTCCGCCCTGCCTGTTGTGGGTCTGTGGCCAGCACGATATCACTCATGCTGATTAATTTGCGCCGTCATTGGTAAGAATTTGGAGTGCATTTGAAGAAAAGCGGTTACTGCTTGTGTGGTTTTGAGGCTTTGAAAGGGCTTTGATCACGTTACTAATCATTGGTGAAACAAACAACCAAGCAAGGGTGAGACAATGGAATATTTGGTCTTCACACAGAACAAGGTTAACCGAGTATCTGGCATGATAGTGACAAACGAAAACTAGTGCCCTATTGATAACTAAAGACACATACTGTGTTGAATCAAATGGCCTGCAACACACTTTCACCGTTGACAGTGAAACACCGTTCCAAAGGTGCCTCCAACAGGCAATTTCAGGGTGTTTTGGGCTGTTTTTCTGCTACTTGTGGCTCCTCCTTGTTCTCTGCAGGATTCCGTAAAATGGAGGACCCCCCTGTGGAGCCTGAGCACCAAGACCAGGCGGAATCTGGTGAAGTGCCTACAGATGAGAAACAGGAAGACGTCGAACCGGAGCGCTGTTCTGGCGGTGAAGCACATGCTGATGGTGACGAAAGTGGTTTGGGTGAGGAGGAGGAGGAGAGTTCTGAGTCTGAAGAGGAGGAAGAGGAGGAAGTTGAGCCGGAGCAGGATGACGAGACCAAAATACAATCGCGACCGTGCAACCTGGAGGGTGGAGACGCAGAGGCTCAGCAGTTCAGAAAGTACATCATCGCAAGGAAGTACGTTCATGTCAGCAAGTTGATCTGGGATGACGAGCTGAAGTACGGTCAGTCACGACGTGTACAGCGCCCCCGCCTCGCAAGACTCCGTCGCAGTGTCGCCCACCGAGGGCTAATCGAGGAGGTCCGCGGTTATCTACTGGACAGGAGAGGTATATGCCCCAACCAGTGCAGGCTTTTGTATCAATCGTTTCACTGTTGACAGTGAAAGTCTCCTGTCCTGTACCGATCGTTTCACTGTTGACAGTGAAAGTCTCCTGTCCTGTGGCCCTTGTCTGCCTGCAGGAGACATCCAGCTGGTGCTCGGCGGACAACACATGTGCGCCATTGTCAAAGAACCGTGGCTCGCAGTGACATCACCGATTGAGCAGGGGGGTCAAGCTGTAGCTGAAAGCGATGTACCCCGAGAAATGCGATTCATCTATGGCGTTATACTTCGTGAAGACACACCACTGGAGATCTGCCGCCTTGCCGCAGGCCTGCACCAAAGGGCCCAGAGGGAATTCTGTGAGACTACTTTCTCTGAGGTGGCTGCTGCATTTCTGCAACGCTGTGCTGAAATCGTGAAGAGGACCGACCAGAAGTACGCAACGCCCGATGCTGGTGAGATCTGGGAAGTGGTCAGAGATGTTGGGGTGCCATACAAGGAGTATATGGACATTGACACAACGGTATGTGACAAGCGAATTTGCACTTCGAGGGCCGTGTTTCCACTGAGTTTCACTGTCAACAGTGAAACTATCTCTGTCTTACTCCTCAGCGTACCAAGGCTGTCAATGAGTGGAGGGGTCTGGCGCAGTTCTGTGGGATGATACTGGATGTTGGCGACAAGTTCACCCAAGCTGTTGCGGCGTTTGACGAGAAGAAGTGTTTCAGTCATGCTGCCTTCAAGGAAAGTGCTGGGCTACTGCGGGCGTACTGTTTGGAGTTTGCCGACTGGGTGGCGAGTCGAGGGTCCACAATCAACACCAATACAGTCTCCCAGAAACTCAGATACCTGAAGTGCCTCTATC
Organism: Eutreptiella sp. 'Long Island Sound 2002'; assembly: GCA_964036045.1. Lineage (NCBI taxonomy): Eukaryota > Euglenozoa > Euglenophyceae > Eutreptiales > Eutreptiaceae > Eutreptiella > Eutreptiella sp. 'Long Island Sound 2002'. Next base: position 4,153,145 of record OZ038387.1, on the reverse strand, counting down.
ACGTCCGGAGTCATGTGTTCTGCCAAGGCAACCCAGAGATCCACGAAAGCCAACGCATGCCTGTTGCCATCTACTCACATTTGTTGTTTCTTGATTCTACTGCCTGACGTCGCGCCGTATCACTGTCAACAGTGAAACTCATTTGGTGTCTCCTTGCAATGCAGGAACTGAGGCCACCGTGCAGATGCTCTGTAACGCAGTCAAGTGGGATGAGAGATATTGGGCACTGGGTGCAACAGGCCGCGAGGCAGCGAGGTACCGGCTGGGAACTGCTAAACCGACATGGCAAAATTTGCGGAAGGCTAAATTCTGGCAAGACCCTTTGCGCGCTGACACACGCAGGTCACTGCGGGAAGCACTGTGTGCTGAGGAGACTGAAGCTGGTAGCGGGGGAGCGTACCGTGCCTGTGTTTTGTGTTGCATATTTACATACACGTCTTTGTCACAGGGGAAGTTGTTCGAGTATTACTGCAGTCCACCGCCGTAGACTACATGGAAGGGGGGGGGGGGTCTGGGGATACGGTCTGCCACACCTCAATGCTTCCACAACAGTAAGAGTTTCACTGTTGACAGTGAAACAATATGAAATATGAGCCCCACACTGGGGTTTTGGGAAATTGAATTTTTCTGCGAGTTTCACTGTTGGCCACGAGGGCCAACAGTGAAACTTTTTGCCCGTTTTTGGGGGCCCCGACGACCCGGTATGTCAGGTTCGTACCCCCAAGACGCACTTACTACGGTTACTGTGCACTTACTACGCTTGGCATCTACAACATGCACACACAGACCCGTGGTTAGAGGCGTGCGCACAGACCAGGGTTAAGCGTGCGCAAGTGTGCTCAGTGTTGGGTGGTAAGTGTGTGTAAGTGTGCGCCATCTCCCCGTCCAAGCGTGCGCAAGGGTGCACATTTTTTTTTGTGACTTGAAAGCCCCTTAAGTGCCTTTTCGGCACACAGTGCTCTTAAACAAAAATATCACCAGCACCAATTTTTTTTCTGCAGAGAACCTGTGCATGACTATACAAGAGGTTAACCTCTGTGTCCCCGAGCCCAAGCGTACACAAGCGTGCGGAGTGTTGGGGTGTAAGCGTGCGTAAGCGTGCATAGCCATGGAAAGTAAGCGTGCACAAGCGTACACGCACGCTTCTAACCACGGGTCTGTGCACACAGTGTCTACCATTAGTAGACAGCGTCTACTTGTAGCAGACAGTGTCTACAAACGACACTTCGCGTCTACAACATGCACACAGTGTCTACAATTAGCAGACCACGTCCACTTGTAGCAGACAGTGTCTACAAATGGCACTTCGCGTCTACAACATGCACACAGTGTACAATTAGCAGACCACGTCTACTTGTAGCAGACAGTGTCTACAAACTATTCACCTGTGGTGCACAGGTAAACGCAGGAGTTAAACTAAACTTACTATGCACGTACTAAACCTACTACACACCTAATGCACATTGTAAGTGCCTGGTAAATTACTATGTTACTACGTTACTATGTTACTACGCACCCTTGTGCGGAGTAAATTACTATGTTACTACATTACTGCGCACCATAGTGTGCAGTAAATTGCTACGTTACTACGCACTCCATTGCGTAGCACTGGAGCGCGTAGTAACGTAGCAACGTAGTAACTCCAACGCGTTGGAGTGCGTGGTAAAACAGCTCTGAGCGACTGCGCACACCCCCATTTAGAGCGCACCCAGGCACGGCACACAGCACAGTCATGTGGCAATATACTCATCTGGAGTTTGTCAGTGGCAAAGAGAGAACACATGAACCTTCAGCGGTTCCAACAGACCACAGCCCCTCCCTCCACCTTCTTCCCTCAGGACATGCACCTCAGCTCACAATTAATTGCGATCTCCGGGCCCGTCTATGTCATGTTTGACAACAACCTCTGCCCCCAGAAGAAGTCTGCCAAGCCCATCACCGTTGTATCGATCCCCGGCATCAATTTTGCGTACTCCAAGATTGACCGCCTGGAGTTCACGAGGGAGATCAGCACGAAGACCGACGACGACGACGACGAGACACCATCGCAGAAGAAGCGCCGCAGTGTTGACGAGGCCAAGGCCCTGCAGCGGATGAAGCAGATCATGCACCACGTGTTCGTGCTGTTCCGGGACGACAAGATCAAATTCCCGTGCCTGAACGCCATTGGCTGCGGGGCTTTCAAGGGCCCCTTTCAGGAGGTGCCGCAGCTCTGGGCCCTGGCGGCCTTCGAGCTGCTGCGCGACAACGACTACGGTTTTGAGGCGGTGTTCTACTCTCTCCCCAACTTTGGGGATGACAACTTCGCGATTTTTGGTGACGTTTTCCAGCGCCGCCAGAGCGAGCACAACGAGAAGTTGAAGGCCCCCGTGGTGATGATCTCGGACCTGAGTATGGTTGCCATCGCGGACTGGTTAAGCCGGAAGGATGTCTTGGCGGGAATGCTTAACCCGTCCGATGTCAAGGCCATTCGCCAGGTACGTTGCGGGCGCTTGTTCTCAGTCCGGGCTCCGGCATGGTCAGTGTGGGCATGAGGGCACAAGGGGAGGCGGTTCTATACCACCAGTACGACTGCCCGCACCAATTTCAAGTTGGGTCCGGCTGTCTGACATCGCAGACAAGCAGCGGGAACGAGAGATCATTCTGTGAACCCAAGGCATAGACCTTGAATATCACAATTGGGACTTTGACACGCACTCCGCATGCAAGGGCTTCGGCGACGGCAGGATCACCACACAATGGAGGAATCGACAGGGTGCCCCCTGGAGCAAACAAGACGGTATTCATCTTGGGGTGCAATGTGCGCACGCGTGCGCAAACGTGGGGCGCGCAGGTGCAAAAAGTGCGGTAAACACCACGGAGATTCCCATTAAGTGTAGGGATTGTCAACAGAGGGATGGTAAGTGGTTTGAAACGTTTACGGCACCAGCGCCGTAAACGTTTACGGGGCTAGTGCTGTAAATTGGCAGGGGGATTGCAGGGGAAGCAGTCATGTAGCAGGGAGATTCGAACCCCCCTCCCCCATAGAGGAATTGAGACTACACCCCTCCTTGGATCCCTGTCTGACAGAGAAGGGCAGAGATGAACTAATTGGGAGGAACCTGCATCCACTTACAGAGGTGAACTCAAAAGCTTTCCACACAAGCCCAATGGGACACACCAGTGAACACCACCAATGGGCACGGGGTGATCATTCTGTAGTGGGTACACATTTACGGCGCCAGCACCGTAAATGTTTACCGCCTGGCGCCGTAAAATGAGAGGGGGTAATGGTGACAATGGGGTTTTTGTGGCAGTGCCCTTCACCAGCACCAGCCAGAAAATGTCCGGGTGCATCTAAACACAGACACATGTTAAAACCGCAAACTGTAAAAACTGCGATATGCAGGGGTCATGAAAATATGGGGGTGATCTCAAAAGGTTTCCACACTAGCCTAATGAGATCCAACAGTTGAAACTGTTAGGTTGTCTTGTCGGGGGTGGTTTGAAACGGGCTGTAAGAGCCAGGGATTCTTCCAAGTGGGGAGTCCCCCAGTCTGACTGCAGTGCGTCACCTTCCTGAATCTCTTGTTTCTGACGATTATCGTGACAATGGGGTTTTTGTGGCACTGCCCGTCATCAGCACCGATGACAAATGTGACCAGCATGTCCTTGGGTGCACCCTGGCCTATGCTCACGCATGCATCAGTCCCGCCATCAGCAGCAGCAGCAGCATTGTGATCATCATCGATATGCTCATCCTCTTAAGAGCCCACGTCTGACTGATGTGATGACTGACATGTAGAAGGGCTATAATTGGCCTTGCATTGTTCGCAAGGAGGGTCAGCCCCCTCCCGCTCCCCCTGCTCTAAATTGGTGAAGATGGGGATAACGATGGGATGGCAATGGGCGCGGAAAGAGAAAATTGCAGAACGCAACAGATGCGTTTAGAAGGGGGGGGACTGAAGCGGCTGGAGAATGGGATTGAGAAAGAGGCTGGGGATAAAGTTGGGGATGGGGTTGGCGATGGGCATGGGCATGGGCACGGGGCTGCGAATGGAGATGAGGATGAGGATGGGGAGGAGGATAGGATGCCCACGATTACTTTAGGGCTGATCATTGGGATGCGTCAGTGACCGGTGGTGGTTTTGTTGGCAGTGGCGGAATGTGTGTAGAGCTGCCCTGTCCCGCAGTCACCCCCATATCCTCGTCCAGGGATACATCGGCATGTTCTGGGACGGTGGCCACATTGCTCTCGAAGAGATTCTCGCAATGCAGACCACGTTGCTCTTGCAGCACAAGGGCATCTCCCCCGACCTGTACTCGGACCCGAAGCGGCGGAGGCCCTTAGAGCCCAAGGCCAAGGCGTCAAAGGCCCCAAAGCCTTCCCCAAAGGCGCCCAAGGGCTCGAAGAAGAAGTGAACGCAACGTGTCGCTGATGGTCTTTATGGCAGGCCCGCGCGCAGGGCTGTCCTTTCGGAGGGAGATATTTCTTCTTTTTTTTCTCATTGGTTTGAGGTTGATGGCGGCAGGATTCGGTTGACCGACGGCGGTTGTCACTCACCGCGGCTGAGGTTTGCGCTGAACCGACGGCAGTTGAAGGCCTACCGAGGCCGAGTGGACGATGACCGACCGCAGGTACCCACCGGCTGGCGCTCTGTTGACGTCCGAGCGAACTGGAGACCAGTATTTCTTTTTTCGTGCATTAAGTACAGCCCTGCGTGCGGGCACTTGACCAAAGTTTTTTTGACCTCAGCTGCAGAAGTGCTGATTGTGTACAATTTAACCCGTGCCAGAAGGGCTCAGTCCCACTGAGGCATCCGTGGACCCGCAGGGGGGGGGTGATCGTGATAGAGGTCCAGCGTGTGAAGCTGGAGCTGGATGTTGAGGGTTGTGAAGGGGCGTGGAGTGTTGTGGGGTGTTGTGGGATGTTGTGTGGGTCATGGATAGGGGAGAAGGCGGACAAGGTAGTGCAGAGATGACATATACGTGTGTGCGGGGGTCTACGCGGGAGGGGGTATTGTGGGTGACCGGAGATGCGTGTTCCCTGCAGGCGTCCCCAGTGACTCTCAAGGGATAGTGACCGGATCCGCCCCAGTGATCAGATGTGCACGTAGTGGTCCCTCACGACGTGCGGCTGCGAGTCCAGGGCCTGCACGTGTGTGGGGTCCTGCTGGGGTGGCTCTTCTCTGAGCCGAGTGGCGTAGGTGAGCGTGGCATTGGGTCTGCATTGCTGGTGCAGTCCTGTAGGAGGGTGGTGTTGGTGGGGGGGATGGGACATGAGGAGAGGGGCTGCGCACTCTGACGGGCGTCCGGGGCACGACGCATTCCGTGCAACACCCGGAGCGGGATCTGCGCGTGGCAGTGGAGGCCTGTGGCATGCGCCAGGGCGACCTGAAAATTGCTCTGCGGGGGGGGGGGGGGGGATGACATGGACGCCCGCCAAAGGAGGGAGGGGGGGGGGGTTGGAGAAATGGGGTTCCGTGTCGGGCCCTTTGTTTTGTGTAAGACCGGATGTTGGCGCCAAAGGCACAGGAACACAAAATTTGGCCCAAGAAAGTTTTTTCCACCAATAATTTCCCCCCCGACATTTGAGTAGTCAAAATGATCAGCGCGACGTGGGTATCATTTTGAGCCATAGATGTTGGGTTGACCCCCTCCCCCCGGCACGGCAGGTCGGGCACCCCCGCCCTGAACCCCCCCTCCCGTCACGGCGGCCAAGGAGGGAGGGGGGGGGGGTTGGGAAAATGGGCTTCCGTGTCCCCCCCCCCCCCGCAGAGCAATTTTCTTCCTGCCCAGGAACTGGCAACCGTGCCGACCTACCCCTCCCGCCGCCATAATGAGGCCCCTGCCCCCCCGATTTTGGGGGATAGTGCTGTGTATTACGACCTCGTTCCTGTGATGGAACCCGTGTGAGCCCAAGCCTAACCCAATGACCCTGCCACACTCGGGCGCCCCATCGCAGCATCCCACATCATTTAATCTCGGGGATGTTGTTCCCAAACTCTTCCGCGAGGCACGCGACACAATCAAACAGAAGTGGCTTCCACACACCCCCAGGCAACGGCTGGGGCGTGCTGCCCCCACGACCATGGGGGCTCCCATCCCTTGTTCTTTTTCGCGAGACATGACTTTCACTCAGTCCTTCTACCAAAACTTTTCATTCTGCGGGTGCTGCTGCAGGTTCCACCGTTCCATGTACTGTGCACAGAGAAATGCGATTCGTCGTCAGCCATTTTACTTTTGTGGTGCGTGGGTCCCATGACATTTGCCGTAGGTTGCCAAGCCCATTTTCCTTGGGACATTCCCATCTTGCAACTGCGTTCGTGCGGGGGTACGTCTGTGGGGACTTGCAGTGGCACGTTCGGTGAGAGAACTACAGAGGTGCCTCTGTATACGCTTCACCCTCCTGAGTCCTCACCGCTGAGGGCTTTTTGGTTTGGGGACCTGGGTCCCCCTTTCCCCAGCCTCAGGTGGAAAATACAGACAAAAAGCGGGTTTTGGAGCCCAACTGGACAGCGGAATTCAGGTTTTTGCCCATTTTTTGACTGTACTATTTTTTGCTGTTTTATCCAGCAACGACGCCATTTGGTGGGACTGTAGGCCATAGAATTGTTTCCAATCACATTTCTCTCTTCAAAATATGTTTCATGTCCAAATTGGGGGGGGGGGGGGGCAAATTCAGTGGTTTGCAACCGATTTTCTGCCATGCCCTTTTTTGCAAGTAACAAGCATAATTGATTGATTGAGAATGAAATCGTCCCCTGGGTTGGGGCAATGGGCAAACACACACACACACACACACACACACACACACACACACACACACACACACACACACACACACACACACACACACACACACACACACACACACACACACACACACACACACACACACACACACACACACACACACACACACACACACACACACACACACACACACACACACACACACACACACACACACACACACACACACACACACACACACACACACACACACACACACACACACACACACACACACACACACACACACACACACACACACACACACACACACACACACACACACACACACACACACACACACACACACACACACACACACACACACACACACACACACGCCCGCACGCCCGCCCGCACGCACGCACGCACGCACGCACGCACACACCCACGCACGCACGCACGCACGCACGCACGCAACAGCCAACATGACCTCTAGGATTCGCTTTGGTCCCTGATGCGCTCTCACTCTGGCGAAACGCCGTGGAAACACGTCTACAGTCACGTGGGCATTGTAGGTAACGAGCGCGCTGACGCTCTGGCCAACCTTGGCCGTCTGCGGCATCCAGGGCGCCTGCAGTTTCTGCGCGATTTGAAGTCCCGTCAGGGCATCAGCCCGGTGATTCTGCTGTGAGGGGTCCTCCCCCTCCTTTCCCTAATTTCTCCTTCCCCTCCATGGTTGGATGGTTGGCAGCCGGTTGGCTAGCAGGGGGGGACATGACAGTACACCCATGCCCCCCCTCAACCGTTCGTCTTGTCTGTGGGTGCCCAACAGCCCCCCGCCCCCCCTGCCTTCCCAGGGATGCATGGGACGGGGATGTGGGGAGCGGTAGGGCACACCAGCATGCAATGTGTGTCTTGATGTCTCGCGGTGGGTTCTTAGGGCAGGAGCCATAGTGTGTTGGCGGCGACTGTACATAAGACGAGATCCGGCCCTCCTGGGCAGCCACCCTGCAGGACAGGACAATGAACTTATGGTTTGCACTAGTGGTAGGAGCGTAGGATTGTTGAACCTCGCCGTTTGAGCATGATTGAATTGATTCCCTTGGCACACACACACACACACGAGCCACAGGAAGCGGAAGACCAAACATTGCTGCAGTGCAGACATTGCTGTAGAGAGGTGCTGTATGATAGCGAACGCTTTGAGATTGTTGAAATGATTGGGCGTCACACACACACACACACACACACACACACAAATGCACGCACGCGTGCAAGCGCATGAGGGCGCGTGCAGACACACACACACACACACAGGTTGAATTACTGTTTCCAGAAATGCAACGTTTTTATACGTCTATGACACACTCATTTTTATTCCAGGGGATCTGCAGCACGCGACGACGGCGAGGCTGCAGGGGCTCAGGGAACTGTTTGAAGAGTACAGCGAAATTTCAGGGTGTAAGTTAAATTTGCAAAAGTGCGGGGTGGTGCTGCAGGGGCATGTGTGGCCGGACCCGACAGTGCCCATTGCAGGCTTCGTGGTGGGTCACAGGGTAAAATAAATGGGTATGTGGCTGGGAACAGCCAGTAACATGGAGCACTTTCAGGGACCGCTAGCAAAGCTCCAGGCCAAAGCACAATTTTTGGCAACGCTTGCATTGACAGAAAGAGGTGCAAGCACTGCACCTCTGGGCGTACCCCGTGCTTCGGCAACACAGTTTTTTCCGTCTGCAGCAGTGATTAGGCGAGCCAACATCGTTACGCCTACAGCGCTTCTAATTAAGAACTGGGACCTGCCGACCTCTTGTTGGCAGCAGCCTATTTCAGAGGTGGGTTACGACTTGGGGACAGTGATTATATGAGTATATGTACGCATTCTCAGACTGGGCGGCCACCACCTCAAAACAGCCGACCTCTTTCAGGAATTGGAACAGTGGGTGTTGGCACGGAAACCGCTGTAGGCACGGACAACGCTGCCACTCACAAGCAGCTTTCTTTGCTGGTGTGGAGCTATATCCCACAGGATCATTGGCCACTGTTAATGACTTCCTCGGTGGCATACTCATGCTGTACAAAGGACCTTTGTGGTGCAGCGCTGAAGGGAGGGCAACTGCTTGAACTTCCGTTATGGCACTCCGCAGTCTTCACCAGGGTGGTAAAGTCACAAGTAAGGGAGATAAGGGAACGGCCGTTCTGCAGTCCCAAGCTGGTCAGACGGGGTGTCCATACACTCAGGGATTTTCTCACCCTGGTGGGGCAGATGAAGGTGCACCTCATCCCCTCCCTTCCGCGCTCCATTTGAGCTTTACATACCAGGTGCATGATCAAGTTGGTGGACTGTTCACAATCAGGGGGTAGGGGAGGCACAGCAAGGCAGGAGAGGCAACCAGAACAGCGGGAACAGGGAACCAGAATGGAGCGGATGGCAGAGCGTGCGCATGGGAGGCAGCGGCAATAAAGGGGATGGCTTGGCCAGCCAGCCCCGTCGCTACCGGGTGCCAGGGCAACCCCTGCTCAACCGGCATCAGGTGGGGGGTGTCTCCCGCAGCCCAGATGGGCTGTTTGCGCAACAGGAGCTGGAGCCCATCAGGGGCAGACCAGCCGTGAGGGGGAAAGGGACATATGGTGGACGGCCGGGACAGCACGTGGAGGAACAGGGCACCTGTGCCTCACGCATACAGAAACACAGCGAGGCAGGCTATGGACGGCCTGTGGACAGAGGCTCGTGGACAGCAAAAATAGTCAAACGACCCCGGCAACAACCAGCACATCCTCAGTACGCCAATTATTGGGCGCCGCTGACGCGCAAACGGCACACCATGCCACATTCAGCACAGCCCCAACACACCAACCACTGGGCTCCGCGAATGCGGAAACGACACCAGCAAGAGCACCAACCGCAGCGGCCGATAGAAAGCAGCAACCCGACGCAACATGCGAAGGGAAGAACGGGTTACTGTCCAGGGCCCCGGAAAGGAGCAACAAGCAGACGGAATGTCACACAGGGGGAGGAACAGGGCAGGGAGGAACATCTCACCCCACCTCCCATAGACAGCTAGTCTTTCAAGGCCTTTTTTTTTGCCACGCAAGGGCGATCCAGCCGCAGCGAGGAGCGGCAGACACTGCAAGTATGGGAGACGCTCTCCGCTTTCAATGCACCTCCCAAGTTGCACGTACCCGTCTTTGCCAGTTTCCATCATTCGGAGGCTATGGAGGGCTGCGATACATGAAAATCAGTGGGTTGAACCATCAACACTCGCTCTGACAGATCAAAGAGGGCCCCTTCTCCCTGGGAAAGAGAAGTCCACTGTTTAACAATAGAGTACCACTTCTGGAGGATCGCCGCCGTGGCATCCACCCTTTGGAAAGTGATGTATTCGCCACGAATTAACCACCGTGCATATACTGCTGCCCAACATAGCCAGCCTTGCACTGTTGTCAGCGCTGATAAAATGTGTTCAACACAGCATTTGTTGATACCCAAACAATGCGGTTCTGAGCCATGAGCGCTTGGAATCAGCTGAAGCAAAAGCTCAGCGAGAAGTCTGCCACGGTGGCCCGGCAAGGGCCCAAGTACAGAAAGCGCAGTGACATCGAAGCTGAACGGGTGGAACGGTACCTCAAGGAACAGGCGGAAGACAAGAAGCGGCAGGTCTGCCTAATGCGCTGTTAGCTGTCCCGTCATCCCTGCGTTTCTTGGTATTATGGGTATGGTAGGCACAGAGCTGTCATTCTGCTTCTCATGCGTGTCATATCCTTGCACCCTGTGGAATGCGTTTGATGGTTAGTGGTCTGTATGCGTAGCATTCCTATTGCAATGCGATGCCCCCGAGCCGTTATTGTTTGAGACGGCCATTTTTGTGGTGCTGAGTATGAAATTGCACGAATGTCAGCCTAATGTCCGTGGACAGAGGAGTGCAAGCCATTGGGATTGGGCTTGAAGTCATTGACAGCCATGCCTCATGTGCGATACCCAACATGCACGATGTCGAGACGGAAAGACCCTTTTTCTACCGTCCTTTTCTGCGACCTTGGCTGTGCTTGCTGTGCTTGCATTTCCTTACCAGGGCCATAGGTCGAAAAGGGGTCCATGCCTCATGCCTCTTGTGCATATTATACCCCCCATACTGGGTACAATGGAGAAATTAAGTATCATGGCATCCTATGCCTCGTACCCCTGTTGTACCTGGTTCAATAGCTATAATGGCGTACCTGTGCCAATTTTACCTGTTATACATAGAATCGATACAACTGGCAGAAGGGAGTTCTATGCCCATTGTAAAATATTGTGACCATTAAACCTGGCATGGACATCACGTGTATTATATAGTTGGGTCTCGATGCTCATTGCACTTGTTGTGTCTGGTCAAATGGAGGGTAGATCCGGGGTTACAGTCGGGATAGTTAATACAAAAGTAGCGCGCCGGGCGCCGCACCGGGCACGCGCCAGGCAACACCCCCCCCCCCCCCCGCAGGCCGGCATGTGCCATGTCGTTGTGCTCCGCCTTGTGATGGTCCCGGGTCTGTTCATGAGGCGCCCTTGTGCGGGTGTTGAAGTTGAGGCACTGCAGGATCCAGGGCTGTCCTTTTCAGGTGAGACATTTCCTTTTCTTTTTACCCACTCAGGACAACCTGAGGTCTTCGGTGGCTTCGCCGTCGTAGCTTAACCGACGCCGGCTGGCCGGCAACCAACAGCAGGACCGGATGGTGCGCTGTTGAGACCCAGGGGCCAGTTTGTTTTTTTGTGAGGGGCGGGGGGGGGGGGGTATTAAGGACAGCCCTCGCTGGATGGCAGGGCGCGGGTCGTCCAGGGGTTGCGAAGCAGGGCCCGCGGTATTGGTTTGGAGTCGCACCCGGTGGTGAGGAGCTGAGGGGGTCGTTGGCCGCGGCTCCGCTCCGTCGCATGTGATTTGCAGGAGGAGAATCGGTTGAAGCGCCTTGCGGAACTGCGAGAGATCAAAAAGCCGGTGGAACCTGCCCCCGCTGCGACTGCCGAAGTCGAGGAATTGCCCGTGCACGAGGAACTTGAGACCGATGGAGCTTCCGCAATGTCCGCAGTGGAGGTATGAGGGCTTCGAATGTATCGCCCCGCCGTCCATCCACTCGTAGCCGTTGGGGTGACCTGTTGCGTGCCGCCCCCCCAAAAAAATTACCCAAACCCGCTCTCAGGCTGCACAGCACCATCGGTAAGTCTCCAACCGCCAGCGGTTAGCCATTGGCCCAAGCTCCTTCTCGCAGCCAACCGGCGTCGGTTGAGCCGGTGTGTTTGGAATCGTGGCTTTTGCCGTCCAAACCGTAAGAGCCCGCTCCCTCTTCACCCGCCCCCGATGGCGCTGTTCTGGTTGCTTGTGCACACGGCACTTTTGGGAGGATGGCCGGTCGAAGCAGAGCTTTGGCCGGTCCGTTTGTTGTTGTTTGGAACGTTTGCTGTGCACTGTGGCATTTTTCGCTGTTGAAGGGACCGGGAAGTGTTTGCTCTGTTTGCTCCCCAACTGGCGGAACCACATTCACCCGCTTTCAGTCCTATTGCTGTATGTTTGTGGCACCGCCGTACATACCCACCGGCCTCGTCTGACAGCTCTTTGCGGTGCTTAGTAGGCGCTCCGTGCGCTGTGCGAAAAGTAGGCTTTTTTGTGGAAGGTCACCGTGGCAGTGGATAATTTGGTTAACATTGTGTGGGTATACCCGGTTTTACCCGGTACGGGCGCCAATGTTAAGATGTGGGACAAGTATGGGCCACAACGCACCAAACGGTGTTTCATAACGTTTGAGGTGGGTTTACATGATGGTGCATGTCAGGGAAGATTGCATTCCCACATCCCTTTCATTGGCCGCAAGGCATTGACTGTCCGGCAAAAGACCTACAATGATATTCATGGGTATTATAGAGCAAGGGTTGAACGTTTGTTTGCCGGTCTTTGGACTTGGAGGGTTGTGCGTGACGTTTGGCTGGGGTCCTATGAGGATTTTGTCTGTTTTTGTCATGTGCACGTGTGCTTCCCCATAGGTGGGTGGAGTCCAGGGTTGTCACGGTAAAGTTGAATTATTGTTTGGCGCTGTACGGGCGCTGTGCAGACGCACCCCCTCAGACGGTTGTCTGCAAGGGACAGCGGCAGAGTTTGGAAGTGGTTGGAGGTTGGGTCCCTGGGTCGGGCTGTTTGCTGAGCATGCCTTCTGGTGGTGTTGCCTTCCTCGTGCTGTGTGTTGCTTTTGTGTGTGCCTGTGGTGTGTGCCCGTGCTTGTGTTGTGTGGTGTGTGTCACTGTCGATGCTGGGAGCCTTTTGCTGGTTGGTGCTGCTGTTGCGCGCGCTGGGGATCCTCTGCCCTCCAGGCCTCATGCGCTACACCCCCCACCCCTCCATCGCGCAAGACCACAAGACACACACAAAATCTGCGAATCCGGAGGGCTCTATGTTGACCTGAGGCTTGTTGATAGAGCGTGTTGCCATACAGCACGGCCGAGCCACTCATGCGCCGAAAGGAAGACCCATTGCCGGGACTGCTCCATGGTCATGGCACTCCAATTCAAATTAACTAACGGTGATGCAGACAATTTAGCCTGTCCTCACACGTTTTGCCGACATTTCTTTTGTGGGGCAATCGCCCCCCCCCCCATTTTCCAATTTTCTGGTCGTCCGCGAAGAGGAGGTTTATTCTGTGAATTGGGGTGGGGGACGGTATTTTGGGGATGCCGATTAACGCTGCCACTTAGTGCCACGCGTCTGGCAGCCCAGGTGTGCGGGTCATCATACACAGGCCGGGCACTGGGGTAGTGGTGCCACCGCTGGTGCCTTCGCAGGATGCGGGTAAACAACGCCCTGGGCAGAACAACAGGTGGCGCCCGTTCCGCCATTTTCAGTGCTTTTCTCATTGGTCTCCCATGGGTGGGCGGGCCTCGCATCACGCAGCTCTCCTCCGTGATGCCAAGCGGTTTACTGGATGCCATCGGATGCGAGTTGCCCCAGACCCAGACCCTCCCCCCCCGCACTGCGGCACGTGACACCCGCCCCACCCCCCCCTCGCCCCGGATTGGCCCCAGAGAGAGTCTGGCGAGTCCCTCTGGCGGTGCCCAGCGACGGATGTCCGCGTGCCGGCCTGTGTCCCCGTTGTTGTGATGCGAAGGTCACGAAGCGGCTCCGTGTCATTGGAGAGCCCATAAGACTGTTCGGGGAAACGGATCACGACCGTTGGCTCCGACTGCGGCAGCTGCAGCTCACGGGCAACTACGACATGCTCGTGGAACAAGGTATTCCATCCGCACACCGTGCGCCTCCGGAAATGAGCACCATGTGGTACACGTCATGGGCCCCCGCTTAAGAGGGCGCTCTTGCCGCGGTGCGGGCGCAGTGCAAACTTGGGTATATCTGGGGACCCTCTTGGCGATGACTGCAACCATCAAGAGGCCTGAAGGAAAGCGCACAAACTACCCAGAAGCCTTTGGAAACTCTTGGCAATCACAGACAAAACCCTAGGAAGACAGGTGGTGTGCTTGCAGCCAAGGTTCTCTGGGGTTGAATGGGCTGTTTGGGTGGGTACATCTTGGGATGGTGCACCGGTGGTTGAGGACACAACCAATCGTTGCCACGGTGCGGACGCCGCGCGCGCGCGGTGCAACAACTCCCACTAACAATATCAAGCCGTGGTGGATGTGCCGCGCTGGCCAACTGAATGCTGGTCTCTGCGACCAGCTGCCCCACAAACGCCATCTACCCATACCTAAGCCTCATCGTCATTGTCCCTGTCCCTTTGACCCCCAAGACAAACACAATACCTCATACGCAAGCGACCCAAGGGGTTATCCCACGCCGTGGGAAGCCTCCCTTCACCCACCCCCAAACCGCCACAAGGCACATTGGGACCCCATTGACTGGGAGGTACTGAACTGACAACGACACCTTGTCCTTGTGACTTACCGCCCCGTCCTGGTCAAGTCGGCGCCATGCCCCAGTATTCTGGAACCAGCAGGCCTAGTCTGCCACGACGCCTCGCCGTGGGGCTGGATGGACGGCGGAGGGCAGGCGCACCGGGCGGTAGCTGTGGCTCTGTTGCCCAGGAACTGCAGACACCGCCTCCGTGCCCTTCAGCCTCCGTGGGTCCTTCTCCCATGCCTCCCACACACCCCCGTTGTGGTGCTGCGCCTCCCCTTCTCTTGGGCGTAGGTCGGAATGTCTTTGCGGATGATCTGAAGCGGCACGAGGAGGAGGCCTCAAGGCGCGCGGCGGAGGACAATAAAGAGGACGAGGAGGAGGTCAAAGAGCGCGAGGCCCAGGTAACGGACGCTCACGGCCAAGGGGCATTTCGCTTTAAAAGCGGCGGGGCTCGTGGGCATGCGTCTGCAAATGGAACGGGAGTGGGCCATTCCTGGATCCCCCCCCCCCCCTCCCTCCTCCACTGCCATAGCCCCCATTCGTAACCCCCCACCCATTCCCGCACTGCAATGCCCCCAGGTGGCCGGAGGCGGTCCGCTGTGGCGGTGGCCTTCACCGGGCAGCTGGGCGGTGCTGGCTCTGAACGGCAGAGATGGGTCTGTCCGTTGTGATGGATATTGACATGCCCGAAGTGCAATTCCCAGACCGCTGTGGGATCGACTGCGGCCAAGGCGTTCCACTGGGGCATGTTCGTCGATCAAGACCGAGGGTGTGGGGAGCGAAGACGATCAGATACCATCGCAGTCTACCCCTGCAGACCATGTCAGCTCGGTGCCGGTGGGCCATAGTCTCCTCAACAGGATGCCATCGGTTTCACTCCTCTGCAGCAAGAAATCAAAGCTTACGGAATCCGGGTCAGGGGCAGTACGGCCTCAGCGGTGCTCTGAGTCCCCCACTGCCACCCCCCTCTCCGCAGCCCCCTTCCCCCACTACCACTCTACCCCCCGCCTTCCCCCCCCCCCCCCGTGATGCACCCATCGCCCCCACCCCCGCCTACTGCCATAACCCCCGGTGTCTTGGTCACTCAGGTTTTAGCAAAGATGGAGGCAGACTACAAAGAGATAACCGACGGCATCGCCAAAGCCCAAGAGAAGGGCGGCCAGCGGGAGGACTTTGTGGGCTGCATCTTCAAGAAATGCCTCAAGGCCTGGGAGATCCAACTGCAGAAGCGGCCTCAGGCGGAGAAGATGACTGCTCAGGGCCGCCATGCGTGGGCCTTTTTCAAGTATCCCTCCTCTTCACTGCCGTCCGGTCTATTCAACGAGGGCACCCCCCCCCCCCCCCCCGTCCCCACAGGTGTGTGGCCGAGAGGGGCCAGCAAAAGCAAGCATACCAGTGCACCGGCGAACACCAAAATGGGACACATTCTTACGCTACGCCCCGAACTCAGTCCAAAAGGCGACAAAGCCCAGAACCCTGTAGATGCAGCCCAACTCTTACCCCATTCAGGGCGGAGGGAAGGGACAAGAACTGCAAAGCACTGTCTGCGTGACACGCACAATCAAGGAACTGAGTTGGCAATGAAGGTCGTGAGGCAGGCGCAGCTGGAGCTAAGTGGCGGGTCCACACCTGACCTATTGAGGCCCCCCGGTCCCCCGCAGGGCCCGTACGGTATCGGGGGCCCGGCCCTCTTCAGCCTCTCCGGGCCCCAGCCCCTCCCCACTCCCCCTCCGCCCGCCCTCTGGTGCGGCGCACATCAGCAGCACGAAGATGGACGGAGGGCACGCGCGGAACGGACTTGCAGGGCTGGCGCCGCCTGCAGTGGCCTGGCAGCATCCGTCGCTCCACTACGGACGCGTGCAAGACCCAAAGATACAGACACTTGGGGTCTTCGTGCTCCGAACGAGACTGCTGACCCCCCCCCCCCCGTCCGTTGGGCTGCCAACCCCCTGTGCGCTTGAAGGGGTGGGCTTTCGGGGTCATAGTCCATTCCACCCCACCCGCAACCAGCGATGTGTTAGAACGGCTGACAACGAAGGAGGAGGGGGGTACTCCCCCCCCCCATTGGACCCCCTCCCCCCCTCGGACCCAGATTTCATAGTGGGACAAAAATAAATTCACAAAAGGAAATATTGAGTTGGGCTCACGGGGGGGGCGGCCGGGCCCGGTCCCTGTATGCGACACCCCCCAGCCCCCCCCCCCCCCCCGGGTTTTGAAAGATAGTGGTGCCGGGTCGGCCACCAGCAAGTGTCCCTAGAGAAAACTGTCCGGCGCCGAAGGCGCCAATTTTTTTTTCATACTATTTCATACTCAAAATGCTCAAAATTTTGTAGAGAATTCATATTTGGGCTATAGGAGGGCTGCAGGCCCTAATGGCAACCCTAGCCCTAATCAAGACTGAATATTGGGACCGAGCTGGTGGGGGAGGGAACATCAGCTATGATTGGTGAAGGACATCAAGAATGATTCACACATTGATGGCTCTTGACAAAGTGAAATCAGCTTGCAAGTGAACCCCATCACCATGAGGCCCACTTTCAAGGCTTTTTGGACTTCTGAGGGGCCAAAATGCCCCAAAATGGGCTCAGAATGGGCTCATTTCACCCGTTTGTGCACCCCAAATGGTCTAGGATGAGGTTTGGAAAAATGCGTTTTTGACCCATTTTTGACCCATTTTTGGTCCCAAAACAGCCCATTTTCAAGGCATTTTGGGATTCTCGGAGGACCAAAATGGGCCACCACAAGCTCAAAACGGTCCAAAAACACTTGTTTTAGCGTCGCACATGGTCTAGGATCATTTTTGAGAAAAGTCATCTTTTTGCCCCTATTGGACCTTGTTGACCCATTTGGGCACCCACCTGTTTGGGCTTGAGCTTGCAGCTTGCTGCAGCCGAGTGGGCCTAGGTATTGGGGTCTAGGTGTCCGTTTGGGCAATTCTGAGGGGTGGAAACCACAAAAAGTGGGGGGTTGCGGGTGGAGTAGGTGCCCTCGGAATCGCATTTTGAGCCATGTAGCCAAAGATATGGCCTATTCTTGGTTTGTGGCTGTCAGCAGTTGGAGTTTCTGGGGGCCTTTTTGGGCCACTTCCGCGGCATATCATCGAGTTAGAGGGCCGCAAAGAGCTCGTTGACACGGAGAAGTCAAGCGGCACGTGGAGTGTACCCACCGTTTCCCTTCGTTTGGCCGTTTTGAATGTGTTCCAGGGCATTTTTGGCCCAAAAATGGCTGTTTTTGGCCCTAAACTGCAGATTTTGAAACTGAGGTCCGCCACTTGCGAATCCCGTTCCCGGCCGCCACCGTTGAGTTTCTTGCTCAAACTTTGTGTGATTGTACTTCACACCCATAGGTATCATCCACCAAAATTTCACCCGAATCTGAAGCACCACGACGGAAATCTGATTTTTACCCATTTCGCGCGTGCTGCTGCTTGCTGCTTGCTGCTGCTGCTTGCTGCTTGCTGCTGCTGCTAAACCTGGTAGGTCCACCCTAGACACTAAAAAGGGTTATAAAACCAAGACTGGTTCCACCAGCTCGGTGACCCTAACCCTAATCAAGACTGAATATTGGGACCGAGCTGGTGGGGGAGGGAACATCAGCTATGATTGGTGAAGGACATCAAGAATGATTCACACATTGATGGCTCTTGACAAAGTGAAATCGGCTTGCAAGTGAACCCCATCACCATGAGGCCCACTTTCAAGGCTTTTTGGACTTCTGAGGGGCCAAAATGCCCCAAAATGGGCTCAAAATGGGCTCATTTCACCCGTTTGTGCACCCCAAATGGTCTAGGATGAGGTTTGGAAAAATGCGTTTTTGACCCATTTTTGACCCATTTTTGGTCCCAAAACAGCCCATTTTCAAGGCATTTTGGGATTCTCGGAGGACCAAAATGGGCCACCACAAGCTCAAAACGGTCCAAAAACACTTGTTTTAGCGTCGCACATGGTCTAGGATCATTTTTGAGAAAAGTCATCTTTTTGCCCCTATTGGACCTTGTTGACCCATTTGGGCACCCACCTGTTTGGGCTTGAGCTTGCAGCTTGCTGCAGCCGAGTGGGCCTAGGTATTGGGGTCTAGGTGTCCGTTTGGGCAATTCTGAGGGGTGGAAACTACAAAACGTGGGGGGTTGCAGGTGGAGTAGGTGCCCTCGGAATCGCATTTTGAGCCATGTAGCCAAAGATATGGCCTATTCTTGGTTTTTGGCTGTCGGCATTTGGAGCTTCTGGGGGCCTTTTTGGGCCGTTTCCGGGACAATTCATGGAGTTAGAGGGCCGCAAAGAGCTCGTTGACACGGAGAAGTCAAGCCGCAGGTGCAGTGTACCCACCGTTTCCCTTCGTTTGGCCGTTTTGAATGTGTTCCAGGGCATTTTTGGCCCAAAAATGGCTGTTTTTGGCCCTAAACTGCAGATTTTGAAACTGAGGTCTGCCACTTGCGAATCCCGTTCCCGGCCGCCACCGTTGAGTTTCTTGCTCAAACTTTGTGTGATTGTACTTCACACCCATAGGTATCATCCACCAAAATTTCACCCGAATCTGAAGCACCACGACGGAAATCTGATTTTTACCCATTTCGCGCGTGGTGTTGCTTGCTGCTTGCTGCTGCTGCTTGCTGCTTGCTGCTGCGGCTAAACCTGGTAGGTCCACCCTAGACACTAAAAAGGGTTATAAAACCAAGACTGGTTCCACCAGCTCAGTGACCCTAACCCTAGGGCTAACCTTAACCCTAATCAAGACTGAATATTGGGACCGAGCTGGTGGGGGAGGGAACATCAGCTATGATTGGTGAAGGACATCAAGAATGATTCACACATTGATGGCTCTTGACAAAGTGAAATCAGCTTGCAAGTGAACCCCATCACCATGAGGCCCGCTTTCAAGGCTTTTTGGACTTCTGAGGGGCCAAAATGCCCCAAAATGGGCTCAAAATGGGCTCATTTCACCCGTTTGTGCACCCCAAATGGTCTAGGATGAGGTTTGGAAAAATGCGTTTTTGACCCATTTTTGACCCATTTTTGGTCCCAAAACAGCCCATTGTCAAGGCATTTTGGGATTCTCGGAGGACCAAAATGGGCCACCACAAGCTCAAAACGGTCCAAAAACACTTGTTTTAGCGTCGCACATGGTCTAGGATCATTTTTGAGAAAAGTCATCTTTTTGCCCCTATTGGACCTTGTTGACCCATTTGGGCACCCACCTGTTTGGGCTTGAGCTTGCAGCTTGCTGCAGCCGAGTGGGCCTAGGTATTGGGGTCTAGGTGTCCGTTTGGGCAATTCTGAGGGGTGGAAACCACAAAAAGTGGGGGGTTGCGGGTGGAGTAGGTGCCCTCGGAATCGCATTTTGAGCCATGTAGCCAAAGATATGGCCTATTCTTGGTTTTTGGCTGTCGGCATTTGGAGCTTCTGGGGGCCTTTTTGGGCCGTTTCCGGGACATATCATGGAGTTAGAGGGCCGCAAAGAGCTCGTTGACACGGGGAAGTCAAGCCGCAGGTGCAGTGTACCCACCGTTTCCCTTCGTTTGGCCGTTTTGAATGTGTTCCAGGGCTTTTTTGGCCCAAAAATGGCTGTTTTTGGCCCTAAACTGCAGTTTTTGAAACTGAGGTCCGCCACTTGCGAATCCCGTTCCCGGCCGCCACCGTTGAGTTTCTTGCTCAAACTTTGTGTGATTGTACTTCACACCCATAGGTATCATCCACCAAAATTTCACTGAAATCCAAAGCACCACGACGGAGGTCTGATTTTTACCCATTTCGCGCGTGCTGTTGCTTGCTGCTTGCTGCTGCTGCTTGCTGCTTGCTGCTGCTGCTAAACCTGGTAGGTCCACCCTAGACACTAAAAAGGGTTATAAAACCAAGACTGGTTCCACCAGCTCAGTGACCCTAACCCTCGGGCTAACCTTAACCCTAATCAAGACTGAATATTGGGACCGAGCTGGTGGGGGAGGGAACATCAGCTATGATTGGTGAAGGACATCAAGAATGATTCACACATTGATGGCTCTTGACAAAGTGAAATCAGCTTGCAAGTGAACCCCATCACCATGAGGCCCACTTTCAAGGCTTTTTGGACTTCTGAGGGGCCAAAATGCCCCAAAATGGGCTCAAAATGGGCTCATTTCACCCGTTTGTGCACCCCAAATGGTCTAGGATGAGGTTTGGAAAAATGCGTTTTTGACCCATTTTTGACCCATTTTTGGTCCCAAAACAGCCCATTTTCAAGGCATTTTGGGATTCTCGGAGGACCAAAATGGGCCACCACAAGCTCAAAACGGTCCAAAAACACTTGTTTTAGCGTCGCACATGGTCTAGGATCATTTTTGAGAAAAGTCATCTTTTTGCCCCTATTGGACCTTGTTGACCCATTTGGGCACCCACCTGTTTGGGCTTGAGCTTGCAGCTTGCTGCAGCCGAGTGGGCCTAGGTATTGGGGTCTAGGTGTCCGTTTGGGCAATTCTGAGGGGTGGAAACCACAAAAAGTGGGGGGTTGCGGGTGGAGTAGGTGCCCTCGGAATCGCATTTTGAGCCATGTAGCCAAAGATATGGCCTATTCTTGGTTTTTGGCTGTCGGCATTTGGAGCTTCTGGGGGCCTTTTTGGGCCGTTTCCGGGACAATTCATGGAGTTAGAGGGCCGCAAAGAGCTCGTTGACACGGAGAAGTCAAGCCGCAGGTGCAGTGTACCCACCGTTTCCCTTCGTTTGGCCGTTTTGAATGTGTTCCAGGGCTTTTTTGGCCCAAAAATGGCTGTTTTTGGCCCTAAACTGCAGTTTTTGAAACTGAGGTCTGCCACTTGCGAATCCCGTTCCCGGCCGCCACCGTTGAGTTTCTCGCTCAAACTTTGTGTGATTGTACTTCACACCCATAGGTATCATCCACCAAAATTTCAATGAAATCCAAAGCACCACGACGGAGTTCTGATTTTTACCCATTTCGCGCGTGCTGTTGCTTGCTGCTTGCTGCTGTTGCCTGCTGCTAAACCTGGTAGGTCCACCCTAGACACTAAAAAGGGTTATAAAACCAAGACTGGTTCCACCAGCTCGGTGACCTTAACCCTAATCAAGACTGAATATTGGGACCGAGCTGGTGGGGGAGGGAACATCAGCTATGATTGGTGAAGGACATCAAGAATGATTCACACATTGATGGCTCTTGACAAAGTGAAATCAGCTTGCAAGTGAACCCCATCACCATGAGGCCCACTTTCAAGGCTTTTTGGACTTCTGAGGGGCCAAAATGCCCCAAAATGGGCTCAGAATGGGCTCATTTCACCCGTTTGTGCACCCCAAATGGTCTAGGATGAGGTTTGGAAAAATGCGTTTTTGACCCATTTTTGACCCATTTTTGGTCCCAAAACAGCCCATTTTCAAGGCATTTTGGGATTCTCGGAGGACCAAAATGGGCCACCACAAGCTCAAAACGGTCCAAAAACACTTGTTTTAGCGTCGCACATGGTCTAGGATCATTTTTGAGAAAAGTCATCTTTTTGCCCCTATTGGACCTTGTTGACCCATTTGGGCACCCACCTGTTTGGGCTTGAGCTTGCAGCTTGCTGCAGCCGAGTGGGCCTAGGTATTGGGGTCTAGGTGTCCGTTTGGGCAATTCTGAGGGGTGGAAACCACAAAAAGTGGGGGGTTGCGGGTGGAGTAGGTGCCCTCGGAATCGCATTTTGAGCCATGTAGCCAAAGATATGGCCTATTCTTGGTTTTTGGCTGTCGGCATTTGGAGCTTCTGGGGGCCTTTTTGGGCCGTTTCCGGGACATATCATGGAGTTAGAGGGCCGCAAAGAGCTCGTTGACACGGGGAAGTCAAGCCGCAGGTGCAGTGTACCCACCGTTTCCCTTCGTTTGGCCGTTTTGAATGTGTTCCAGGGCTTTTTTGGCCCAAAAATGGCTGTTTTTGGCCCTAAACTGCAGTTTTTGAAACTGAGGTCCGCCACTTGCGAATCCCGTTCCCGGCCGCCACCGTTGAGTTTCTGGCTCAAACTTTGTGTGATTGTACTTCACACCCATAGGTATCATCCACCAAAATTTCACTGAAATCCAAAGCACCACGACGGAGGTCTGATTTTTACCCATTTCGCGCGTGCTGTTGCTTGCTGCTTGCTGCTGTTGCTTGCTGCTAAACCTGGTAGGTCCACCCTAGACACTAAAAAGGGTTATAAAACCAAGACTGGTTCCACCAGCTCAGTGACCCTAACCCTAACCCCCCCCCTCACCCCATCCGACGCCCCCCTGACCCCCGGCCAGACCCCCCCCCCCGACCCCCAGCCGGACCCCCCCCCCCAACTCTGCCCCCCCCCCCGAGTTTTGACAGATAGCTGGGGGGTATGTCGCATCAGGACCGGTTGTAGTCGCCCCCTCGTGGTTGGGCTATTTTTGGTACACCCCCCCCCCCCCTCTGCCCCAAACGGCCCAGATCTTGTCCCCCAACTACTCTCGCCACCCCCGTGCAGCCCCCTACCCCCTCAAGCGGTACCCCGTGCCCCGCACAAGTGCGTTTGGCATCAGCCCTGCCCTGGGCGCTACCCACGTGTGTCGTGATTTTACAGTCAGACCCAGAACTTCATCAACCCGCTCTTCGACGCGCTGTCCGGCAGAACCCTCGCACCTGCGATCCTCTTGCCGCTGGTCACCATCTGCGAGAACATTGAAGCTCGCGAGTACGTGCGCGCGAATGAGTGGTACATGAAGTTGGCGATTGGCAACTCCGCATGGTTCCCCCTCCCTGACGCAGCGTGTCCCTCCCTGCCCCTCACACCCGTGTCTGCTGCTCTTTCTGCCCCTCTGCGTGTTGGTGCTCCTGTGTCCGTGTTTTGTTTGTGTTTGTGCGGGTCATTGGGTTTATGTTGGTGTGTTGCATTTGTGTCTGTGTTTGCGTTTGCGTTTGCGGTTGTGCTGGTAGTTGTGTTTTTGTTGGGATTGGTGTGTCCATGTTTCTGTGCATGTCTGTGTTTGTGCCTGTGTTTGTTTTTTTTGTCTGCGTCCGTCCATGTTTGTTTCTGTGCGTTTCTGTTTCTGTTTCTATTGGTATTTGTGCTGGTGGTTGTGGTTGTGTCTGTCCCTGTGTCTGTTGGTTGTGTCTGTGTTTGTTGGCGTCTGTCTCTTTCATTATGGTTGTGTTTGTGTTTGTGTTGGCTTTTCATTTCT
This sequence comes from Eutreptiella sp. 'Long Island Sound 2002', assembly GCA_964036045.1. Classification (NCBI taxonomy): domain Eukaryota; phylum Euglenozoa; class Euglenophyceae; order Eutreptiales; family Eutreptiaceae; genus Eutreptiella; species Eutreptiella sp. 'Long Island Sound 2002'. Next base: position 4,129,417 of record OZ038387.1, on the reverse strand, counting down.
TTTGCCGTTACCATGCCAATATTCATCATTTGCGAAAATAATCAATTTCCGGACAATTTCCGCAAAAAAAAATGGCAGATTTTTTGTTTTGCCCCCGCCCCATTTTCCGACTTGAACACCCTTGTGCTGCATGGTGCATCCCTTTTCTTGTTTGCCCTCCTTGCTGCACCTTTAGACAATGTGGAATCATTGGTGTGGTATGTTTTTCCTGTCCTGTGTGAGCATTTATAGGCTAGCCAAAGGGTTGCTCCTTGTTGTATGTTCCTGTAGCACTTGCTGCGCCATTGTTTCAGCATTAAATGCGCTTTGTGCACAATCATCGACCCATTTGGTTTTCGTGAAAAAATGTTAGGGCCATGTTGCAAAGTGCATTGGGTCCAACTGATCCGCAATTGTATGCCGTGTAGGGATGGACTGCAATCCCAGAGTCCCAGGTACCCCAGGTCCTTTTCAGTGGCACAAAAATGAATGAAACATGACTTGTCAAAAAAGGAGGCCAAACGCAAAAAAAAAGTGAGCAAAGGTACAAAAAAATCTATCACTCAGTGTCCCAAAAACAGCCCCACAAAACTGAATTCCGCAGAAAAAAATTGCAACAAGTAAAATATTTTTCCCTATTCTGGGTACTGTAGCGAAATTTTGGGTAAATAAAATTCCCGCTCCACAGCCAGCACAACGAGTTAGTGTTCCGCAAAACGCTAAGACTGGCGCGGTATTGTTTGTGTCTGTGTTTATGTTTGTGGCTGTGTTTGTGTTTTTGTGCACGTTCCTGTATTGCTTTTACTGTGTTTGTGTTTTGTGTTTGTGTTCGCGGCTGTCTTTGTTGCTGTATCTGTCTTTTTGTCTGTTTTTGCGTTTTGTATTGTATCTTTTTGTGTTTCTGTTTGTGTTTCTGTTTGCGTTTGTGTCTGTGTCTGCAATTGTCTGGTTTTGTCTTTTTATTTCTGTCTGTGTGGTGTACCTGTGTTGGCATTTGTGTTTGTGTTTATATGTGTTATTGTGTCCTGTTTTTTGTGCGTGTATTTTTGTTCGTTGGTTGTGGTGCTTGTGCTTGCTTTGGTTTGGTAACCCAGTCCAAATGTGTGATCACAGGCCAATGGGTGTCACCAGCGTCGGCATCCACGAACGTGCAGCCACAGAGGCCATTTTTTGTGGCAAAGTGGCGCACATTCTGAACAACGAGACCCAACGCAAGTATATTCAGGGCGTGAAGCGATTGATGACGCAGGCTCAAGTCTTATTCCCGACGGACCCATCGAAATCTGTTTGGTGAGCGCCGAGGCCTGGGTGGTCCCCAACGCCCAGGATTGAGGCAAGCACCGGAATTTTGCGTCAGGGGAATGCCGTGGACTACACATGACTGCGGGAAGTGAGGGATGTTTCGGAGAGAAGGTTCCCTGGTGCTTAAGACTTGGTGCCTGAAGCGAAGGATCAATTGTCAGAAGTCTTGTCGTTCACCGGTGGCAAGATCCATAGCAAAGCCGCATATCCGGTGGTATCAAGTCTGTATGACAGGGCTGGTCCCCATGTTCCTGCGGCAGTGCACTGCGTTGTGCGCCCTTCAAGGGCTTTGCCACGGTCCAGTGCTTTGCGTTCTACCGCTGACAATTGGCACCAAAACTGTGCATTTCCCATTTTACGGCCACACACACATCCTCCGTTCCCCCGGGCGCAAGCATGAACCGTTGCCCGCGAAGGTGGGGGGGCTCGTCCTTCAATTCCGGGCGGTATCCGAAGCACTCGCTCGGCGTGTTCTGTTGCCCAATGATATTCAAGACATTTCGAAGTCCGAGGCCCGACAAGGGCCTCAGACTCGGATGGGGCGAAGGCGATGGCACTGCAGAAGACACGAAGGAGTCGCTCTTTGCAGGCCATCGGGACAATTATTTTGTCTGTTGCGCTGTTTGTTACCCGCAGGTAGCGGATGTGGTTGAGCTACTCCGACCCATCCAAATGCAACGAGTGTCCGAAGGTCGATATGCCATGTCATGGGATCGCTCCTTCTCTGGATCGCATGAGTGTGTGTGTCGGGGGGGGGGGGGGGGGATGGTCTTTTAGGCCACTGACGAGCCAATTTTCTTTCTGCGTTTTCGTGCTGGCCGCGTCTTGTGCCCACGTGCAATAACTCAGCATTCCTTCGGGGGGGATGTCGAAGTTGGGATTTACGGGCCGTCCCATTGCTGCATTTCCACTGCTCCCCATGTGCTCAGGGCCCCCAACAATGTCCATTCTAACCCCAATCGTCACACCCCGTTCTCCTGAGGCCATTTAACTTGCCCTTTGCTGTCCAGTGCCCCTGAAACCGTTCCTGCGTGCGCGGCGCGCCCCCCCCCCCCCCTCGCCCTCTGCCTAGAAATGGGACCTGAATTACAGTAACCATCCACCATCCGCGCAGAATCAACAGCAATCATTCAGATGCCTGTTGAAACAACAGCAATCATCTAGAAGGCCCCACGAAATTCAGTTGGGCAAAAGGGCTCCTCCCCAAAACAAATGCTTTAAAAGGAAAAAAGAAGAACTGGGGAAAATCAATGAGTTCTCAGCTGAACTTGTGGCATTTGTTTCCGCGCAAGCTGACTTCGCAATAACAAATGCGCCAAAAAAGAGGAGCGAATTTTTCAGATTTCTGGGAGGTTTTCGACGTCGCAAAGCAGAAATGGATACTCGGGTGCGCAGACAATACAATTGCGCAACACATTAGGAATTGTATAGTAATGCTGACCCAAACCGCATGTCGTCATGGCTCTCAATAGACCACGAGGCAAGGTGGATTGTTTCTTTTGTGAATTACCATTTCCCGGCTTTGGACACTGATTGCTGAGCGTTGCCTATCGAACACCTGGCACATTGCGTGCACATGGGGTGCCAGAGGCGCCACGGCTGTACGTGGCAAGGGGTCGATTGTGACGTTGGATCGTGGAGTTTTCTGCGTGCTCTTCATTGCAGTTGTTCACGTGTTGTGTGGTTGCCCACACAACACACAGTGTTCATTGCACTGATGGCGCCGTGCAGGTCCTGTGGACTGACAGTTTCTGGCATTTTCTGGCACAAAGAATGCGAAGTTCCAAAGAAGTTGTTCCCATCCTGGAACTACCTCTCGAAGAATAGTGTCAAGATAATCCATGAATTTAAGTGCAAATGGTATCCTAAATCATGGGTGACCTGGAGTACACTTAGCAATGTGCGGGGGGGCGGGACGGGACGTGACAAGATGATGGGCGGGTCCATATGGGGGGCGGGGCGGGTATCATTGTTTGCTTGCTGTCAGGATTGAGCATTCAGGCGCACCTTTGTGCATTCATGACTCCTATCGGTGCTTCGGTAATTTCTAGGTATGATTTACGGATCACAGCCCGTGCTTCCGCCTCTTATTTTCTGCAGCTTTTATCTCATTTTTGCAGAACCATTTATCTTTTCTTTTCAAGAATGGGGGACTGGACAAAAAAAAACCGCCAGCCTGGGTAGCCACCCACTTTGGGGAAGCTGAATGATATCAGCCCTGCCTCTGTTTGGAAAGACATGCGGGAAGCTGCAGCTTTGACTGGCATCCTTGGGAGAGGCACCATTTTTGGAGTATTTGTCACTTTGTCATAGATGGGACCAGGCGGGAAAACCGCAAACACCTGTAAACTGATTGCATTTTCATTGCATTCAGAAAAATCTGGTATTGCCGGCGCCATACAACTTGGTGCACGGCTCATTTCACTTGTTTGTGCACCCCCAATTGTCCCGGATCACAAAAACGGCCCTTTTTCAAGGCATTTTGGGATTTTCCATGGGCCAAAATGCGTCACCATGGGCTCAAAATGGGCTAAAAACACTTGTGTGAGCATCCCGAATGGTCCTGGATCACTTTTGGAAAAATGTGTTATTAACCAATTTTTGACCCATTTTTGGTCCCAAAACAGCCCATTTTCATGGCATTTTGGGATTTTCCATGGGCCAAAACGCATCACCATGGGCTCAAAACGGGCTAAAAACACTTGGTTGAACACCCCAAATGGTCTAGGATCACTTTTGGAAAAATGCATTTTGGACCCATTTTTGACCCATTTTTGGTACCGAAACCGCCCATTTTCAAGGCATTTTGGGATTTTCCATGGCCCCAAACGCACTACCATGGGCTCAAAACGGGCGAAAAACACTTTTTTGAGCATCCCAAGTGGTGCAGGAACAACTTTGGAAACAATCTTTTTTTCGCCCCGGGGACCCTGGTGGACCCACCATTGGCCCCCACCGTGCGCGGCACGGGCTACCGTCTGGCTCCACATAGTGACCACTGGTATAGGGGTCTAGGCGTCTCGTTGGGGGATTGTGAGGCTTGGAAACCACAACAAGTGGGGGGCTGTGTGTGGACTAGGTGTCCTCAGATTTCTGAGTCGAGCCACGTAGCCCAAGATACGGCCCGATCTTGGTTTTGGGTCAATTTGACACAAACTGCGCACATTCTGGGTCATTTTAAGTCTTTTTTGGGCTGTTTGTTGCACATATCGTGGAGTTAGAGGGCAAGAAAGGGCTCTTTGTCACGAGGAAGTCAAGGCGCACGTGATGTGTAGCCATGGTTTCCCTTCGTTGGTCCGGTTTGAATGGGTTTCAGGGCCCTTTTGGGGAAAAAAAAGGCCGTTTTAGGGCCCAAAATGTGCAGTTTTGGGAGGGCACCTTCCGACTTGGCGCCTCCGCCCCGGGGCGCCACTGGTGAGTTTTTGGCTCAAAACTTGGATTTGGCAAGGCCACCACCTAGGCTCTAGGATGGCTAGATTAGGGAAGGATCCGAGGCGTTGGGACGGAGGAACGGCCAAAGCGGAAAATTTATGTGCTTGCTTGCTTGCCAGCTAGCTTTAAGGGGAGAGGGATGTAGTAATATACAACGCCACCATGAGTGTACCCCAAAAAGCCAAATGGCCACTTCTGATTTTCTCCCTGCGCTTGGCGTCGGGGACCCCCGAGAATGCAGGGGTGACGTAGCATTTCTAACCTCTTGTGGGCCCCTGAGAAGGCAGGGTTGAGACAACCACTTTTGGTTTTGCTCCCCTTTGTTGGGGACCTCTTCCGATGTTGCTCCCCGTGCGTGGCGTTGGGGACCCGCAAGAATGTAGGGGTGACGGAGCATTTCCGCCCTCCTTTGGGCCCCCGACAAGGCAAGGCTGAGGCAGCCACTTCTGATTTTGTTCCCCTTTGTTGGCTAGTACTTTTGATTTTGCTCTCCGTGCTTGGCGTTGGGGACCCCCGTGAATGCAGGGGTGACGTAGCATTTCCGCCCTCTTTTGGGCCCCCGAGAAGGCAGGGGTGAGGCAACCACTTCTGATTTTGTTTCCCTTTGTTGAGGACCACTTCTATTTTTGCTCCCACGCTTGGCGTTGGTGAACCCCCGGAATGCAGGGGTGGCATAGCATTTCCGCCTTCTTTTGGGCCCCCGAGAATGCAGGGGTGACATAGCATTTCCAGCCTCTTTTCTTAGGCCACGTAAAGTACCCACCCGTTCGGAACCCCGTTATGTCCACTTTCTTATATATTGGCTGTGTCATTTTTGTACATGTGTTTTTGGGTTGTTGTCTTTATGTTAACACATGGTGCATAAAGAATGTGTGTTTTTTTCCGTGTTCTGTGCGTGCACAACCGCAAACTCAAATCTTATGTCTCTATTTGCCATTATGCCTAGTTCTGCCCTCCATAGATAGCAAAAAAGGTATACATGTTTTAAGCGTTTTATTAAGCTGGACAAAATTTAGTTCACCCCTTCCCCTCCTCCTAAAATCTATACTCTAAAATGACAATGATTTGTTCTGGACGAAATTTAGGCCAGCCCCCCCCCCCCCCAATGATGTTGCATTGCTCTCACTTGCATTGCCCCCACTTGCATGGCCCCCTTCTGCTTAGGGAATTTGCAAAGCAATGGTATTGGACTAGTTTGCTGTCAGCTTCACACACCCTTTTGTGTTAACTTTTTTGGGTTTGACGGAGATATGCTTTGACTGTTGCTGCAGATATTTGTGCCTAATGCCTTCAGAATGATTGACATTCATCTTCTTCAAATGGCCGGGGGGGGTACACGGGCCCGGACCCCAAACGATGTGATTCAACTGACACTGAACAAAGGCAGGTCCCTGCCCTTGTTGGAGTTGGCGCTTGAGTTGCGACACAATAGAAAGACTAGGTGTACTGTAGGGAATGTGTGTGCTGCCTGGGATCGTGTGCGTCCACTAGGATGGATGATTGTATTGCAGAAGTAGCTATTCTCATTGTACAACGTTGTGCGGGATTTCACATATCCACACACTGAGAGGGCCACGGGAGCCTCATATCGGGGTACTATGACTCAAGCCATGAGGCGTAAACTTCCCATGGCAGGGGAATGCACAAGCAATGCACCAAGAGTCCTAGGCGTCACTAGTGTTCAAGCTGCAGATCTTTTGGGGTCATTTGAGAGACAACAAATTGCCTTGTGGTATGAAAACTAACGTCGCTATATCAGCAGGGTGGACATCCACACCGAGCTACCACAATACCTAGGTCTGCCTCATTTGGATGTTGCACAAGCAGTCCCTCGAGTCGTTGCTTATCTTGTCCGATGTGTTGGGTTGCTTCTACAAAGGAGTACAATACCAGATGGGCCTGTTCTCGGGACCTGGGTTCTTGCACCTCTAGACTTGGCTCGTACTGCAGTAGTGTCCCTCAACCGGAGGCCTTTTCTGTTACCGGAATTGAAATGCGGAACTCATGTTGAGTTGCTTGAATTTGTCAAGGGGCCAGAATGTTTGCAGCTCAAGACAAGACAGCTTGTGCCATTTCTGATTGACATGAAGATTTTCTATGCATTGCTGAAGATCTCCTACGGAGTTAGCTACACCCCCTAGCACGTAGACCAGATTCTCGTGGGACACCCATGAATGTATGGAGTCTGGCACCCTACAAGTACTCTGTGGAAATGACCTACAAGGCATTTGTACCAATTGTTAAATTTCTTGAGCAAGGTTGGGAGCTAACGCTCGGGGCGTTGGTGCCCGTTAAAGTGAAGCCGCGTCACGTGGAGAAGACACTAATTGGACTAATGCTTGCCACTGCTGCCAACAAAGCTCCGTTGGATAGCACAACACTGATGGACAATTGTAGGGAGCCGAGTGATGTGCAAAGAGTTGGTCTCGAATGCCTCCTGGGACTGAAAGCCATGTTATTTTCCTCCTGTCCGGCACTGCTTGCCCTGGGTGTTCTTGTTCGTGAGTGTAATTGGAATGGCCGGACAGCCTCTTCCACCACTGTTGCAAAAGAATGTATTGCAATGAGTACCAGTCTGTTGATGCACATAATACCTTCTGACACGTGGCTAACTATGAATACCTGCGTACAAACAGTGTGGCGCCGTTGGTCTAGTCTGACGCGCACAGCCGGACACTTGGCTTTCTGTTTTCCGAAGAGTATGGCGAAGCAACATTGAGCCGTTTACTCATGAGGTCAACATAGGTTGGCAATGCGCAACCGGTGCAACAACCTTCTGACATTTTTTTAACGCTCCCACTTACAGTACCGGGACAGAACAAGTGTGCTGGTGTTTTGACTTAGAAATCCGTTGACAAGTACACCAAAAATGTTCGCTTGTTCATCCAAAATGTATCACATGGCTGGTTCCCTGTTCCTCTTTTTCAACAGGACAAATATGTGATCAAACGCCTTGATGAAGCCCCTGCCATGTGTTTTCCAGGAGTGTTGTCGCATGCTGAGGCTCAAGAGCCATATTTTGCCAGACTGGTTAGACATAGCCTCAAGTGTCTCATAGCACAGACACGAGTACCAACTGGTGTGGAGGATTTTAGAGTGCCAGTGAGGGGCCTGAAGAGGTTCACAGTGACTCGTCTCTGGAGATGCTAGATGAAGATCCGGGGGTGGGACAGGGTACACAGGGTTAGGATTAAATTGATTGTGTTATTTGTTGTTATTGCTCAAAGCTGGACTAAATTTCTTCTGGCCTTCGGATTTAGTGATTCGATTGTATTATTTGTTGTTGTGGTTCAAGCTAGACTAAATTTCGTCCAGGCCCGCCTATGTTGTGAATTTGCCAGTCTGCAGCACTGTCCCATCACCGTTGCAGATCTGTTAGCGTTTCTGAACTTAGTTTCTATCCAGAGGGTAATATTCTGTTGATTCTACATTATAACGTCTGGGATTTCATCAGAACAACAGTGCCCCTATGCTTCTTTTGTTGTTTTCGAGCTATGTTTGCGATTGATGAATCTCAAAATGTCAATTCTTCACCGACGGAGCAGGCCAATAATGAGCCACCTACAAATGGAAGTGAGGTCTACTGTGTCTTAGACCCCAGCTAAGGCCTCTCCACTCTACAGCATGGGATAGTCTGCACTGGGACTCTGCAGTTTGCATCAGTTCAGTTCCCGTCTGCCCCGATATATGATGTTTACACAGGGTACAGTGACAAGTTCCCTTCGTGTTGAAATTGTCTATTTTTTGCTATGTCACCTTAATTTAGTCAAGCAGAACGGCACATGGATCATGGTTGCCAAACACCGGCCGGAAGTTGCCGCGGCATTTTGTGTACAGAGTATGTTCCCAGTTAACATTGCTGTGGCGTATTTGTCTGATGACAAAGCGGTTCCAAAAGCCTTTGTTACTGACCTAAGGGCCGGTGTGTCAAACATCGACTCTGTGGCGCCCATTAACTAGGATATGGGATAGGGCCTGTGAGGACCTTGAAGACGGTTTTCCATTGCATTATACCGGAATGAGGTATATAGAGCAAGAAGAAGAGGCTCCCACACAAGAGGAAGAGCAAGGTGACACCCAGAAACGCCCCTCCCCAAGGCATGAGGTACCCGGGGGGGGGGGAGGGGGGCACACCGGCTAAAGCAAAAAAAGCAAAGCTGAGTGCCAATGGCACTCCCACGCAATCCACCCCCCAACCCACAAGGAGACCGGCAGCCAACAAGGCAATGAGTGCCTTTGCGGCACATCCCACGCCCTCCCAACAAACTCAGGCATCCGGTGCTGCTGGTGCTGCAGCCAACCCAAAGGTGGATGCCCAACAAGTACCGCAAACCAATGCAGGGAAGGGTGGACCTAAGGGTGCCAATGATAGGCCTATTGGCTTGCGCAAGAGGTGGTAATTTGTCTCTTTTGCTTGTTCTAACCTGTCTAACGCATGCATTCTATTTATAAACCCTGCTCCTTTGCTGTGCGTTGTCCCTGCAGGTGTTGCTGACGTCTTGATACCTGTTTTTTCTGTTTCAGTTGAGATGGGAAAAATTTCGTCCAAGGTTGTTGTTTTTCAATAATATGTCGTGCATTTTCACAGCTTTATAAGGTCTGGCGCAAATTTCATCCAGGGGTCTCTACATTGGCAAATAGAGACCTTATTTATGATGACTTGGTTTTTCTAACCTATGAGTTTGTTTGTTACGAATGGCATAGCCTTCGGTAGACAACCGGGGCTTAAATCCGTGCGCGTTGCATGGGACCCCAGGGCCGTGAGGGGCTCTGGGCGAATCGAGAAGGCCCGCCTTTGGGGCCTCTACGTGGGCGGCTCCGCAGCGGATTACGTGGAGAGCCGGGCAGCCGCTACAAGTCGAGAAGGAGTTGCAGGAGTCGAGACTGCAGAAGTTGTGCAAGGCGGACTTGACGAAGAACGCCCGGTTACCGCGGCGGGCAGTCGGGGAACCAAGGTCCCTGACGAGCAGCGGGAGACCGTGGAGTTCGAGGGGGGCACACTGGGGAAAGCCGGTGAGGTAGGGGCCGGTGGACAGGACGCCCAAGGCGGGGAGGGGGCCCGAAGGGCAGGGGCCAGGCGCGGAAGCTACCGTGCCGGTGCCCAAAACAACCACACCGGTGGGCATTCCGTCGTATTTGAGGGGGGTGGATGCGCCGGGGCCTCCGAGCTGCTGCGGAGGTTCGTCTCAACTGGCCCGGGTGTGGGTACAGGGACCGGAGGGGTGGTGCCAACGGCACGTAGGAGGGATGGAAGGGCTGCAACGAGCGGTGCAAGACGTATAGGGGGCACCCATGGGGACATGGTGGTGGTTGGGGGGGGGTGTCGCAGGACGACGCGGAGACCCTGTACGAGGGCGACCACATCTAGGTCCGTTTCCGCGGGGTGGGAGGGGGAGGGGAGGGTGAGGCGGGACGGGCTGGCGCACAGGGGGGGGGGGGCACCGGGCGGGGAGGCTGGGACGGGGTAGGCGTTGGAGAAGATCATCCCCATCATGCATGGGGAGCAGCTGCAGCTGCTGGCCGCCAGCACTAGCGGCCTGCGGAAGGAGGTGGAGGAGCTGAAGAGCGGCAAGGGGAAGGAGAAGCAGCAGGAGGAGAAGGAGGAGCCCATCCCACCGATTTCGGTGGCCAATGTGGAGAAGATGGAGGCCGCCCCGCATCTGCCCCGGTGGATGTCGGGGCAATGCAAGCTCCCAAGGGAGTTGTGGGGGGGGGGCTAGGGGAAGAGAGGGTAGCCGAAGACATGGAGGGGGTGGAAGGGGGGGAGGGGGAATGGGGAGTAGACTCCGACATGATTTTGACGGATTCGGAGGATGGGGGGACACCTTGGGACAAGTTTGCCTGGGTGATCTCGGTGGGCATGGTTCCAAACCAACAGGAGCATGGCGCCAAATGGGGTGGTTCTAAGAAAGGGGGGGGGGGGGGCGGGGTTGTTGCTATTACGCAAGCGGGATTTTACCGGGGGCTGGAGGTGGCGTTGCACTAGGGGGAGCTGCACATGTACCACCGGTGCCTAGCATAGAACATTGGAAGGGAGACCAATATTGTCCCGTTACCGGTGGCAATTTTAGGAAATCTGTACCCATATGCATGCGATATGCTTCGGTCCGCCGCTTGCAAGTTTTCGAAAACCCTTGGAAAAATGCTCGGAAGTTTTGGCAGCCAGATCGGCCCCCCAAAACGCAACCGATATTGGTAGGAATGTTCCATGGACTTCCCAGCCGACCGTGGCGGGGGAGCCAGGAAGAAATTTTGGCTGGGACTTCCGAAATCAACCCTGCAATATGAGTCCCATTTGCTAAGCATAAATACTGAGCATCCCCAAATATCCTGAGCAATATGCTTAGCATTTTCCTGCCATTTGTTACCTTCTATGCTGTGCGTTCCAGCACCATGTGGTGCTTTAAGACATTGGGAAGCAACCCCAAGTGGGTCCCTCTGTCGGGCAAGCCCAGCCAGCCCTGCCAGCGGTGCATCGAGAAGGTGGCGAGGAGGGAGCAAGCCCTCCATGGGAGGGTGTACTGTCCCCATTGGACAGGGTGAATCGCTGCTGAGGATCCCGTGAACGGGGGGGAGGAACGCGCACGCACCGGGGGGCTCAAACGGCGAAGAGACGTGGTGGGCGGAAGGTATCGTTTCGCTTGGGGACGCCTCTGGGAGGCAAGAACGCAAGAGCCGGGAGATAGCCCAGAGGCGCTGGCGGTTCATTCCGTTGCTGGCCGCACCTCGAGACGTTGGGGGGGGGACCTTGGGGAAGTTGTGGAAGTACGCCATGGGCAGCCCGGGGAAGGGGAAGGGGGAGGTCCTTTCTGGATACTCGTCCATAGTTGGGGCCTCGTCGTCAACTATGCGGGGGACAATCGCGGCTGTGCAGTTTGCAGAGGACATGGGTTGGATCCCCGCAACCCTGGTCCCGATTCACAGGCGTCTTGCCAAGAGCGGTGGGGGGGGGGCGCAGGGTTCCAATTTTACCTTTTGCCTCGGGTATTGCGAGAAGCGGCGAGAAGAGGGTGGGGAGAGCCGGGTGGGAGGCCCATGGTGGGCTTATGTGTTTGTCCTGGTTTGCATTCCTCCGGGTTGGTGAAGCAGCGTCCATCCGGGTGGCAAATATTCGGGGGGGGGGGGAAGCCCTTGGTTTCTGGGCCACAAAAAGAGGGATTGTTGGCCGGAGGTGGCGCCGGTGGTCTGAATAGTCGAAGGCCTGGGGAGAGTACCTACGCAAGTACACGAAGGGCCGGTAGGGCGACGAGCTGGTTGTTCCTGGGGGACCTTCGGTTTTTGAAAGCGCGTTGGCGAGGTTCCTCCAAGGGACTGACTGGGAGGATGGGAGGTGGCATGGTCACCGCAGGGGGGGGGGGGGGGCGTCTGCGTGGGCGCGTGGCCCGCCGGAAGCGTGGTTCCTGTCCTTCGGGAGGTGGGAGGACAAGCGCACGGCCATGGCGTATGCCAAGGATTTCCAAGATCCGAGGGTGCTGGGCGACCTCCTGCTGCCGTGGCCCGGGGAAAGGGACACGCTGGAGTTCCGGGACATGGCGGCAAGCCAAATGTGGGCGGGGTGCAATTTGCCACCGAGAGGTTGGGGGGGGGGGGGGGCAACGTCGCATGGGGGCTGATCTTGACTCGGATGACCACTACCCCCGAGGGGGGACATTCATCCGCTAAGGAGGGCGCCAGAGGGAGGGCTCTTGAGCCTCCCGCTCCTGGGCCGAGGGGGGCACCAGCTGGCCATGAGGCCATCTGCGAGTCCTCGGCCTCAGACGGGGGACCTAGGGGCGGGGGGGGCGCGGGTGATGGAGGGGGGGGACGCTTCGTTGTTGGGGCAAGGCCCCGACGGGGCGTTGGGGGGTCCAAGCGCCCCCCAGCCTGGGGTGCCCCGGGGAGGGGGAGAAGACCGCCTGTGGCTCCTGCCCGGAGTACGCGTTGGCCGCGGATGACGCGTGCGCCGGTGGGAGTCGTGGCTAGGGGTGGGGGGGAGAGGACCTGCTAGCGGGGGCCTTGATGGTCGCGTCTGGAGTGCGTCAGGGGCGGGGCTTCCGGGTGGAGGGGGAGGCCCGAAGCGACCCCGGCTGGCCGGCACTGGCGCGGGTGGCGTTGTGGCTGGCCCCCAGGCTCAGAGTCGATCTCCTACGGCTTCTGGGTAGATGCGCAGTCCTGGCGGAGAGGGTAATCGCAGCGCCGGAGGACTGGGGGACGGGGGAGATAGTTACACGTTTCCTGGGGGTGTTGGGGGACATGACCGAGGACGCTTTTGAGTCTCTGGCCCATGTGGGGACATCCCCCCGGCCCAACAAAGCGACCACTTCAGATGAGATTTTACGTAAAGGGTTGGGGGAGATGGGTGAGTGCTCAATCGCAATGGAACTTTGGGACGAGCTCGTATCGGCTAGTCCGCGCGGGGTACAGATGCCGGAGGGGAAGGGTTACCCGAGCCCGGAGACGGAGGTGATGCTTGAGGTGCTGAAGGGCCAGGGAGTGTTTGCTGAGGTCCAAGTGCGGCAAGGTGAAAGGGGCGGGCCCAATTGTACCCCTTTTGTTATCCCCAAGAACGATGTCAAGGCTTCCATGATTTTGGATTGCACCCCAAGGAACGCGGCAGTCCCTCAGCCGCCGCCCCACTTTATCTTGGCTTCTTGGACGGCTTTGGGGGAGTGGCTGCAGGTTTACGGGGGGGATGACCTGTGCATGACGCACATAGATATTCATCAAACGCTTTTTGGAGTTTCTTGCTACCTGCAGGGTCTGAGGTGATGTTTAGGTTTCGGTTCGGGGGGAAGCTGTGGGACATGAAGAGGTTGCCCTTTGGCTGGAAATACTCGCCGGTTATATGCCAGCGACTGTTGGGGTCATTGGTTCAGGATCTCATCCCCCCCGACAGTTTACTCCTCCAATATTTGGATGATGGTCTGTTGGTTGCTAGGGATAGGACTCGGCTGCGTGAGGTGACGGGTCGGTTGGCGGCAAGGTTACGAGAGGCAAAGTTCCTCGTTAGCCCTAAAAGCACGTTGGAGCCCACGGAATCGCTTCATTGCCTGGGTAAGTTTCTCGATGTGGCGGGGGGGACCATCACCAACACGTAGTTTTCGCTGGCAAAGTTGGTCCTGGTATGACTGCGGCTAAGCCTTACGCCGTATACCCAACGTTGCTTGCAGCCGTTTATGGGATCACTGCAGTGGGCTATGCAGCCACGTACGGGCTTGGGACCGATGGCGGCGGGCTCCCTGGCGTGGGTCGTGTGGGGTCGTGAGCGCTGCGATGGGTTACCTGCGGGTGTGGGTGAGGCTCTGGCCCAGCTGCTCGGGCACGTTATGTTGCCGTGGAGGCCGCCTGGGGGCACACTGGGTTGGACACTAGAGGGGGTGAGGCATGGTTTGGGGTTCGGCAGGCTGGTTGGGGTGCTGGCCCCATGCGGGATGGGGTACAACCATCCTGTATTGGTCTACCCTAACCTTTTTGTGGACGCGGCTTGGGACTCACTGCGGGGAGAGGAGGGTTATAGGGTGGGCCTTTTCTCTCCCACGCTGGGCACTCACGTGGAGTGGTTGGGGATGACATTTTCTTTGGGTTCGCGTGCGGGCAGGGTGAACTAGCAGATGGCCGAGCTTTGGGGGGTATGGACGACAGTGCGGTTGGCCTATCACATGGGTTGGGGAGGGGTGACCCTTTTCCTTGACAATGCGGGGGGCATTTACCAAGGGGTGCGTGGTAGGGCGTCTGTTGGTTTGTGGGTCCAGCAGTGGATCTTGCGCAAGGTCAACTTACAATTGTTTAGGTGCCCTTTGGTGGTGCACTTCGTGTTTGTCCCCACATCTTTGCAGCCGGCTGACCCCGTGTCTAGGTCTGTGAGGCGTCGTGTGGGGGGTGCAGGGCACGGGCACTGGAGGCCGCCGGCGGTATTTGGCGGCGGCTCGGAAACAACCTTTTCTATGCCTTATGTATTGGGTCTGTGGCCCGGTATGTGGGTGACGCGCTGGGGCCTGTGGTGGCGTTGCCGAGAGAACTTGAAGGAGGGGGTGAGGAGGACGTGGGGCTTTTTGGGTCGTTGTTGGTGTCGGGACGCGTGGAGAGGGTTGGTGGTTTTATTCGATTTGTGGGGGCCAAGGGAGTCTGGGTGTGGATGCCGGAGCGGCCCCAAGACCCGTGCGGCAGATGTGCGGCAGCGGGGGTCGATCCCGGTGATTGTTGGCATTGGAGGGTTGATTGCCCGAGGCGCGGAGTGGGAGCATCATAGGGTGAGTGCGAGGGTGGAGCGGCTCTGTTTTTTTTTGTGTCGCCCTACCGCAGTTTCCCTAGCACCCTCGTCGCCTAGTACAGTTGGTGTGGCACTCGTCTAGTAAGGTGACAGTCCTGGGTTTGATTCCCATTGCCTCTTGGGAGTCGTCCAGGTTAATCCTCCACTATAAGGTCCGGTATAGCAAGGGGCCTTTCTTTTCCGACGCAATTTTTCTTTGCCCCGGGGTGGGCATGGCGGGCCGGACTGGGTTGAGGGGGAGGGGAAGGGGGGGGAGGGGGGCAGCGAGAGGGAGGCGGGTGGCGATGATGATCGACCCCCGGGCGGTAAGGGAAACCAAAGGGCAGGGGCCAGGCGCGGAAGTTCCCTGGCGGCGACCGAAATAAACACACCGGTGGGCATACCACCGTAGCCGAGGGGGACAGATGCACCAGGCCCTACCCGGAGGCGCCCATGAGACGCTATGGGGGAGGGGCGGGGGCGCCGGGGTGTTGGGGTGTGGTGGGGGGGGAGTTGGATACAGCAGGGGTGAGAGATGCGGTGGACGGCTGCTACCGGGGGGTCGGCTTACTTTGGGTCACCAGGGTGCTTGATGGCCTTGTGGAACGATCTTAGCCCTATGCCTCCCTTTGTCTTGCTGCCTGCTGTTCGGCCCCTGCCCCCTCCGGCGCCGTGGTCGGGGACGGCGGCCGACTGGGAGGAGTGGCGGCGGGCGACGCGTGTGCTGCTGCAGCGGGTGCACCCGGTCCCCGTCATCCGCGGTTGGGTTCGGGACATCACGGCTTGCTAGCCGGTGGCCCGGACCGAGAGGCGGGTGACTGAGCGTGCCTGTACGCTATGGGCCGTGCTGGAGGCGTCGCCGGGAGTGCTGGCCATGGAGGATGTCTTGGTTGGGGCCTTCAAGCTTTATGTCGCCACCGGAGCGATGGAGACCAAGGCCTCCATTTACAACACGCCTCAGGGGTTGGGCATCGCGGTGCCAGCCCTCTTGGCCGGCTGATCCCGCAGATTCCTTTGTGCTTGTGTTGCCGGCATGGGAAACTAGGATATGGGATAGGGCCTGTGAGGACCTTGAAGACGGGTTTCCAGTGCATTGTACCGGAATGAGGTATATAGAGCAAGAAGAAGAGGTTCCCACACAAGAGGAAGAGCAAGGTGACACCCAGAAACGCCCCTCCCCAAGGCATGAGGTACCCGGGGGGGGGGGGGAGGGGGGCACACCGGCTAAAGCAAAACTAGCAAAGCCGAGCGCCAATGGCACTCCCACGCTGTCCACCCCCCAACCCACAAGGAGACCGGCAGCCAACAAGGCAATGAGTGCCTTTGCGGCACATCCCACACCCTCCCAACAGACTCAGGCATCCGGTGCTGCTGGTGCTGCAGCCAACCCAAAGGTGGATGCCCAACAAGTACCACAAACCAATGCAGGGAAGGGTGGACCTAAGGGTGCCAATGACAGGCCTATTGGCTTGCGCAAGAGGCGGTAATTTGTCTCTTCTGCTTGTTCTAACCTGTCTAAAGCATGCATGCTATTTATAAACCCTGCTCCTTTGCTGTGCGTTGTCCCTGCAGGTGTTGCTGACGTCTTGATACCTGTTTTTTCTGTTTCAGTTGAGATGGGAAAATTTTCGTCCAAGGTTGTTGTTTTTCAATAATATGTCGTGCATTTTCACAGCTTTATAAGGTCTGGCTCAAATTTCATCCAGGGGTCTCTACATTGGCAAATAGAGACCTCATTTATGATGACTGGATTTGAGTGATTGTCGGTAGACAGTTATTGTGCACTCACATGCTGCGTCAGTGAATGTCATGGGTGTGTCATCCTATTTCTTGTAATGGAGTGCAGTGGTGCATGATCCATATGTTTGTCACACGAAATGGTTGATGTATTACAAACATGCGCTGAAGTTCAGCCTCTCCCCACATGCATGCATGGTTGTTGGGTGAGACTCCCTGGATCCGCTTGCATGAGAGTAGCAGTTTTCAAATATAAAGCACTCCATTTTCCCTCACCAAGTGCATGGGGTCCCCTGCGTCAAATAATCATGCCCCATTTTTGAGTGCAGCTCTAGTGGGCCAGTATGGCCCCTTGTAGCCCGGGGGGGGGGGGGTAGTTTGCGTGACCTAAGCTTTTGGGCCCCCGAGAACGCAGGGTGAGGAAGCCACTTCTGATTTTGTTCCCCTTTGTTGGGGATCCCCGAGAATGCAAGGTCGATGTAGCATTTCCGCCGTCTTTTGGGCCCCCGAGAAGGCAAGGGTGAGGTAGCCACTTCTGATTTTGTTCCCCTTTGTTGGGGATTCCCGAGAATGCGGGGAAGACATAGCGCTTCCGCCCTCTTTTGGGGGTGAGGCAGGTACGTCTGATTTTGCTCTCCTTTGTTGGGGACCACTTCTGTTTTTGCTCCCCGCTCTTGGCGTTGGGGACCCCCGAGAATACACGGGTGACGTAGCATTTCCGCCCTCTTTTGTGCCCCCGAGAAGGCAGGGGTGAGTTGGCCACTTCTGATTTTGTTCCCCTTTGTTGGAGATCCCCGAGAATGCAGGGGAGACATAGCATTTCCGCCCTCTTGTGGCCCCCAAGAAGGCAGGGGTGAGGCAGCCACTTCTGATTTTGTTCCGCTTTGTTGGGCACCTTTTCTGTTTTTGCTCCCACGCGCGTGGCATTGGGGACCCCCCAAGAATGTAGGGGTGACGTAGCATTTCCCGCCCTCTGTTGGGCCTCTAAGAAGGCAGGGTTGAGGCAGCCAGCTTTGATTTTATTTCCCTTTGTTCGGGATCCCCGAGAATGTAGGGGAGACATAGCATTTCTTCCCTCTTTTGGCCCCCCCGAGTAGGTAGGGGTGAGGCAGCCACTTCTGATTTTGTTCCCCTTTGTTGGGGATCACTTCTGATTTTGCTCCCTGCGCTTGGTGTTGGCCTCTTGCACGGCAACGACAGTGACTCTGGTATTCTGTCTCAATGGATTGCCACTGCGGCTCCTACGGAGGGCCAGGACCATTGCGGGACGTAGGATGTGTACCACGAGTGGCGTAGCGGGCAAAAACAGTCGCATGTGTGTGCCATGATCTGCCCACCCTACACTTGTGCCCAATGCAACTGCAAGCGGTCCTCTTGGTGCACACACTGTCGGGGATGCGCTTTTTGTTTGGCTACCACTAATTATCCGGCAAGGGGCGGGGTCACTCGTGACACAGATCCGTGGGTTCATCTTCCTGCTCATCAGGAGCCTAGTATGCCCCGCATTGTGGCCCATGACAATGGCAGCGACACAGCTCCGGTGGTGTGAACCCCTCCCCGACCCAAAAAGCAGTCCGCTCCCGGGCACACACTTCTATGCCCACCACCACCCGCACCACGCGTTCTGGGCGTTGCAACAAGCCCCCTCCTCCCACGGATGGTGGCTATCTTACCGAAGGAGACTCAATCCCTGAGAAGACGTACACAAAGAATGACCCCACCCCACGACGCCGTTTTGAAGGCACAGGCATCCAAGCTTGGATGGATGACCACCACATTTGTTCCTACCAAGAAGTTGTGTGGTGCATGGGAGAGGTGCTCGAGTCAAGGGCCTGGTCACAAGCCTTGGATTGGTGTGATGACCTCAAGCAGCTTATGGACAAGTGTGATTGCTCGATGTCACGCAAACCCCATTGGTGGCATTGTTTTTTTTTTTAATGAATTGCGATTGTTCTTCCGGGGTCCATTGGTTTGTGTTGGGGGCAGTTGTTGAGCCCGCCATGCACGTGCGCTTTTAGGTGCAGT
Organism: Eutreptiella sp. 'Long Island Sound 2002'; assembly: GCA_964036045.1. Lineage (NCBI taxonomy): Eukaryota > Euglenozoa > Euglenophyceae > Eutreptiales > Eutreptiaceae > Eutreptiella > Eutreptiella sp. 'Long Island Sound 2002'. The sequence continues at coordinate 4,110,714 of OZ038387.1, read as the reverse complement.
GTATCCAATCTTTATTGGTTCTCCCTCAACCCCTACCTCTCCTATTCCCTCTGCTCATCAAACCTGATACACCCTAACCTACCAACTAATCTGTTGTAAACCTGCTACTTGCGGTGTATTCAATGCCCACCCATTGGTCTCCCCTCCCATCCCTGTTATCATCCAGCTGCGCCACGGCTCCATTGCATTGCCCATGCTTGGAGTACCCAAAATGTCCGTGTGGGTGACCTTGCCTCACTTCACCTCTCCAAGTCACAATGGCGGTCCGATTGGTTTTTTTTTTTCATCGGCACTCACACCGACACTAAAAAAAAATAAAAACTGGGGGTACACTCGCGCTGGCACTCAAAACAAAAATATAAAAAGATGTATTTTTTTTCCCGAGTGTCCCGCGAGTACACTCGCGTGACACTTCCCCCATCAGTTGCCATCCGGCATGTCTCTTGACATTGCATTGTGCCTTGTCTCGACACGTTGTCAAGGGCATTTTGCAAGAGCCACGGGATAGATTGTGGTTGTTGCGTGAAATGGCTGAAGCTACTCCGTACCTTAGTCGTTCCAAGTCGACATCCACCCCGCCGACCCCAGCATTGCATTAGTAGGTAGCTTGGATGTACACCGAACCCGAATCTGTGGACCCCGTTAACAAATGCTTTTCTTGTGATGGCACACCTCACATAGCCTACCACGAATGTCAGGTTCTTCAATGAACCTTGCATGCATCTATCTTGTGTCAATTGGATATGTGTTGGATTGCACCAATTCTGGGCGGCCAACCTTGCTACTATTGCGGTTGCTTCTGCTGTTGTGGCTACTTCTACTGTTAACACCCGTCCCGGTGTGTGGATGTGTCGCAAGTGGTATGCGGTACCTCCTCAATACCCCCCAAATGCTGATGGTCAACTGACAAATGACCAAGGATCTTGCACCAAGCTGCAAGGGGAATGCAAAAGGCTCTATTTGGGATGTGCACCAAAAATCCCACGGAGGGAGGTCAACCGAGGCACGCAGATACCGAGACCGACTTGATTTTCAAGTGTGTCTTTTGTAACTACTTGCAAATAGTTGGCGCGGATGTTGGCCATGGCCCTGTCGGGACTCTTTTCTTGAGCCTGATTTTGTTTCTAGTGCCCGATCCCAATTATATTTTGTTATGTTGGCCGGGTGCCAACTCATTGGTGTGCATGATGCTTTGGCCTTGGTGGGTGCCACTAACACAAGTGGCCCGGGATCGACCCGGGGGCCTTGTGCCCTTAAACAAATGTACTACCTACCATCGAAGTGTTGACTACCTTGTTTAAAAGGGCTGGTGGGGGAGGGAGGCTAAAACTTAGTAGAAACGAGGTAAAACTTAGTAAAAAATTTTAATTTTTTTTAAATTTTTGTTCACTAAGTTTTACCTCGTTTCTACTAACGTGTACCAAAATTTACTAAGTTTTACCTTGTGTGGTACTAAGTTTTACCAAATACCCCTGAAAACATAGGGCAATGTCTAAAACCACTTCCGGTTTGGTAAATTGGGTCTCACTAACAGGTACTGCCGTCATCCTCCAACAGTTCAAGAGAATCCAATGGTGGCCTCCCAAGGTCCTGATGCACCATGTCCGATGCAGCCAGTGTGCTCAGCTCTTGAAGTTTTACGGGATCTGCCAGTCATGTGTCCACGAAGAGGTCAGGACCTGGTCACACATGGCATCGCACGATGCATGGCCCAGTAAGCCCAACCTATCCAGGGCCAATGCCCTTCAATCTGTGCCACCCAGGTCCAACCCCGTTGTTTACTCTACTTTTCTCATTCATGGCTGATGCCCATCCTTTGCTCAGTTTTGACCATGTCCAATACCCTCTTTGAGTCAGCCTTGCCCACGCCTTCCATGTGCCTCTGCCTCTCAGCATCTGTAGGGACACTGTGCAATCGCTAATTTTGGCGGAAATGTTTCTTTCTTAGCCTGAGGTGACCAAACTGCTGTACCTTCCTGCTGGCTGCTCTCTGCTTCATTTTTAGAGAATGCTTTAAGGGATATGCATTCGAATTTCTTTGTACCATGCCTATTGCTATCTGCATGATTTCTGGTGCCACCAGATGGATGCTGTTTGTGCAGCAGACTTTGGGCTTGAGTCCAAAAAGACCTGATGTGGGACCAACAAAGAGCCGAAGACCCGGCAGTGCCATTCGATGGAGTTCAATGGAGGGCCACATTTGTTGTAAACGCTCCGTTGCCTTTGCGCCCGTACTGGCTCGACCAGCAGATTGACAATGAGACTTGCAAATGCTTCACCGAATTACCCAATTGTGAGGGGCAGGCTGCATGCGGCTGTCAACAGAGTTAACCATGTCGATAACAATGCCTCTGCAGAAATCAGACGCAGCGGCCTGGTCTGCAGCAGCAGCCAAGCCAAGCATGCCACAGCTGATTGGTGGCGAATGGCAGAAAATAATTGCAAATGTTCAACATGGGTAAAAGGAGCATGCCTCTATAAAGCACCAGCAATTAACAGCATCCGTCTGGGGCTCGCCACAAATTATGATTAGCATCCATCAAGAAAGCAGCAGGACTTTGCAGCATCCCTTAGGAAAGCAGGAAGAATCAACAGCATCTAAATGGCGAGCAACAAGACCAGCATCCATCCAAGGAGTGCCAAGCATTGACAACAACCATCCAGGAACACCAAGAAGTAACTGCATCCCCCCAGGGGCCACCAGGAATTGACAGCATCCATGTCGGCCTCCAAGGATGAACAGCATCCAACCAGGCAGCAACAATAAGCAGTCCCAGCATCCAAGCAGCGCAACGAAATAAGCTCTTAGTCCAAATCCCTGAGAAAAATTGATACTTGCCAAAAAAATTGCAAAATTTTTCTGGGTCTCCTGCGGCTCTGCAGAAATTTTTACAAATTGTGCACCAATCAGCGGTCTGTGAGACACTACCGGTTGCACGGTGTCTTTGTGCCCTTAGAATGCCATTTGCATTGCCCCTGATTCATGTTTTAGACCTCTGATTCATGTTTTAAACCGAACGGTTGTATGGGTTGATGGAATACCAATGCCCCACTATTGAACCACCACCACAAGAACCCCTTATAGAGAAGCTGTTGGATGATGTTCACCAATGCCCGCAGCGCCACATTCGACTTCGTATACTGGGCACTTGCTTCATTGCATTGCTTGCAATAGTTGTGCGTCAATCTTTCTCCCGTGATCTTCAAGTCCGGTTGTATGCGGCACCCACACACGTCCGAACATCTGCGGTTGCCATGCGCACCGTGACTCCCTCCAACCCGGAACACCATGTCCTTGCGCCCAAAGCATTGCATACCAATGGAGCGGCTGTGTCGCAAGCAAGTGCTGTCGAGCCGGGAATGCCCCTGCCTACTCATCCACATTGGCCCAGTGCACGCAGCTGCAACACAATTGTGGGAAGCGTGTGTCTTGTGCTGGCTCTGGGCTTGTTCTCTTGGATGCGCCATGGATCGGATATAGTCGTTGCTTCCGCAAGTGGTGCCAGGCAAACGGTGTGTGATGCTGATGCGGTTCCACTCCTTCGTTGTGGTTTGGTTGTTGTGATGTGGAGGGGCTGCAGCTGTTGACCGCGCCATGTGCGAAGCAGGAACGAGACAGCAACTTCTCAAACCAAGTGCGGGCTCGCCGTGGTCGCTTACGTGGCATGCTCGTTTGCAACCGAGTCTGGCGCATGCGCATTCGGGGACTTGCCAGTGGCCCTTGTGTTGCTGGGGTAACCCACACATTACGTCGTCCATCAGATCTTCAGCCGCATGACGCGACAGCAAGAGGTCCGTCCCCAAACAGTGTGGGTATTCTCCTACGGAGCCAATCTATGCAAGGTATCCTGCCTGACCCAAGGCCCTCAGAGGAGCGCGAGATGGGAGTGGCTCGGCGGTTGGAAATGCCCCAGGAGGGGGGTTGGGGGTCCTGTAAAAGGGGGAGGCCTGGAAATGGCCTGACAGGAGAGCCTCTGGGGAGAGGGGGGGGGGGGGTAGAAAAAGGGGCTGCAACGACCCCCCCCCCCATCTCCTAGAGCAATTTGCCCCCTACCCTCGGATTTGCCCAAATTTCGATGGACGATGCCCCAGGGTACAAAGCCGATTCATGCTGCATAGGGGCAAAAGACACTCTCCCCCTGGCGGTCTGCAAGTGCGGCACCACGGTAGTGTTCTGCTATTGAGCTGGCGCCACGTCGGCGCATGGTTGTCTGGGCGGCGCCACGGTGGCGCCCTGCCCTGGAAGTCGCGCCACGATGGCGCACGCGTTTGTCGGCAGCACCACGGTGGTTCTCTGCCACTGAGCTGGCGCCATGTCAGCGCAGGGTTGTCTAGGCGGCTCCACGGTGGCGCTTTGCCCTGGAGGAAAGCGCGGTTCGTTGGCGGCACCACGTTGGTGTTTAGTCACCGAGCTGGCGCCACGTTGGCACACGGTTATCTGGGCAGCGCCACGGTATCGCTCTGCCCCGGAGGTCGCGCCGCGACGGCGCACGTGCACGTTGGCGGCACTATTGTGGTGTTCTGCCACTGAGCCGGCCCCACACCGGCGCACTATTCTCTGGGTGGCGCCACGGTGGCGCTGTGCCCTGGAGGTTGCGCAGCAATGGCATACCTGTACGTTACACCATGGTGGTGCCTCGCCACTGAGATTGCGCCACGTTGGCGCATGGTTGTCTGGGCTGCGCCACGGTGGCGCTCTGCCCTGGAGGTGGCGCCACGACGGCGCACTTGCGCGTTGGCGGCACCACGGTGGTGCTTTGCCGCTGAGCTGGCGTCACGTAGGCGTTCGGCTGTCTGGGCGGCGCCACGGTGGCGCTCTGTCCTGGAGGAAAGCGCGGGAAGGGACGCGGGGGGGAGGGGGACGACAGGGGTTGCACGATCAACCGATTTCCCGGTGAACACGTGACCGTTGCCCAGCGGTGCGGGCGGGCAGACCGTCCCGCAGCTACCATCCTGGAGGTTCTGCCACTGGTGCCAGGTCACCAGTTATCAAGGAGGTGCACTGAGTGTGGCAGTGGTGCGCCTGCCCCTCACCTCTGGCACAGAGAGGAGACCTGGACGGTTGGCGGGCGGGTGGGGCCGGTATGACGATGAGGTGAGGTGAGGCGAGGCGAGGTGGTGTGATGTGAGGTGATGTGAGGTGAGGTTAGGTGATGTGAGGTGAGGCGAGGTGAGGCGAGGTGAGGTGATGTGATGTCATGTAAGGTGATGTGAGGCGATGTGAGGCGAGGTGATGTGGGGTGATGTGAGGTGATGCGAGGTGATATGATGTGAGGTGAGGTGAAGTGATGTGAGGTGAGGTGCAAGCCGATTATTTACGGGGGTTTACAGTGGTTTTGGCCCCCGGCCCCCACATGGTGTAAATTGTTGTAAATTTTCCCAAAAGTGGCGTAAATTTCTGTAAAAATAGTGTAAATTTAAAAAACGGACGGTGTCACTCAACAGCTCAACCAATTACAAAAACTCAAAACACTGTAATATGGTGTTTTGAACATTGGTTGCTTGGGCCTTGTGACCCCAAGTGGCGTTTTCCCACCGTTTGGTTTCGTGTTCATGATTGGTTTCGTGTTTGGATTAAATTTTTTTTGTGTGTACATACTTATATAGACCGGCAGGCTGGGTTTTTTTTTTAGGTGGGTTTGCCCAAGCACTGCCGGGGGTGGAGGGGGTATCGTGGGCTGGGAAATGTACCATGGACCCAGGTTGTGGTCGCCACTTTGTACCATTTAATGTTTTTGATGCCGGCGATCCACCCAGGTTGGGCGGCCAACTGGGGGAATGCACGGCATGCTGCGCAGAACATCACCCCATTTTCGCACCTCAGCCAAAGGTGCCCAGATTGCCAAGAGCTCTGGAATGCCCGAACCTTGGGAGCAGGGGGGCAAGGAGGGCAAATGGGCTTAGCACACCGGAGACAGGAACCATTGCGAACACATCCAACATGCACGTAGCATTTGCATTGCTTGCACTGTTGGGTATCACTATCACCCAAAGGCTTCGCACAACCCTTACAGGCACAGGCAAAACACCAACGGTCACTGTTTGCCTCTCCCTCCAGCGTGAGGAAGCAATGCTCATGAACTCCCCGTTTACACTGGGAACAGGAGCTGGTGATCCCACAAAGTTGGCCGCGGCAGCTGCTGCAATACGATGAGCCCAAGACTTGGATGAAGTTGGTCAAGCCTTGGGTCGTAGAGGGTGTGGTGGCGGTTGGGGGCTTTGGGGACTGTTGTGGCGAGGCGGAGGCAGGGGGCTTGAGCGAGAACTCAAAGCCATTCCGTGGCTTTCCGTTCTTTGCGGAGCGTTCAATTTGCACTTGTTGCAAAGTTAACGGGGCGCCTTCCGACTTGACATGGCGGAGAGCAGCAGCAGGGGTAGCAAACTCTTGCCCCTGTGCAGCCGGGTCTTGCTTCCGCACCCACATTACATGAGAAAGCTAAGGCGGCAGAGAACATTGAATGTAACCCCATACTTGATTCAACCTGGTGGCTATGAGGAATTCCCAAAAGCGTGGACTGGACCCCATACACCCATAACCCCATTACCCCGTCGGCCCTAAGCTTGCCACCCAAAGCGTGGATTGTGAGTCCCTAACCCCAACTCGAGGGGCCACGCAACAAAGCGTGGATTGTGAGTCCCTAACCCCAACTCGAGGAGCCACGCAACAAAGCGTGGATTGAGAGTCCCTAATCCCAACTCGAGTGGCCACGCAACAAAGCGTGGATTGAGAGTCCCTAACCCCAACTCGAGGGGCCACGCAACAAAGCGTGGATTGTCAGTCCCTAACCCCAACTCGAGGGGCCAAGCAACAAAGCGTGGATTGAGAGTCCCTAACCCCAACTCGAGGGGCCAGGCAACAAAGCGTGTATTGAGAGTCCCTAACCCCAACTCGAGGGGCCACGCAACAAAGCGTGGATTGAGAGTCCCTAACCCCAACTCGAGGGGCCACGCAACAAAGCGTGGATTGTGAGTCCCTAACCCCAACTCGAGGGGCCACGCAACAAAGCGTGGATTGAGAGTCCCTAACCCCAACTCGAGTGGCCACGCAACAAAGCGTGGATTGAGAGTCCCTAATCCCAACTCGAGTGGCCACGCAACAAAGCGTGGATTGAGAGTCCCTAACCCCAACTCGAGGGGCCACGCAACAAAGCGTGTATTGAGAGTCCCTAACCCCAACTGGAGGGGCCAAGCAACAAAGCGTGGATTGTGAGTCCCTAACCCCAACTCGAGGGGCCACGCAACAAAGCGTGGATTGAGAGTCCCTAATCCCAACTCGAGTGGCCACGCAACAAAGCGTGTATTGAGAGTCCCTAACCCCAACTCGAGGGGCCAGGCAACAAAGCGTGTATTGAGAGTCCCTAACCCCAACTCGAGGGGCCACGCAACAAAGCGTGGATTGTGAGTCCCTAACCCCAACTCGAGGGGCCACGCAACAAAGCGTGGATTGTGAGTCCCTAACCCCAACTCGAGGGGCCACGCAACAAAGCGTGGATTGAGAGTCCCTAACCCCAACTCGAGGGGCCACGCAACAAAGCGTGGATTGTGAGTCCCTAACCCCAACTCGAGGGGCCACGCAACAAAGCGTGGATTGAGAGTCCCTAATCCCAACTCGAGTGGCCACGCAACAAAGCGTGTATTGAGAGTCCCTAACCCCAACTCGAGGGGCCAGGCAACAAAGCGTGTATTGAGAGTCCCTAACCCCAACTCGAGGGGCCACGCAACAAAGCGTGGATTGTGAGTCCCTAACCCCAACTCGAGGGGCCACGCAACAAAGCGTGGATTGTGAGTCCCTAACCCCAACTCGAGGGGCCACGCAACAAAGCGTGGATTGTGAGTCCCTAACCCCAACTCGAGGGGCCACGCAACAAAGCGTGGATTGTGAGTCCCTAACCCCAACTCGAGGGGCCACGCAACAAAGCGTGGATTGAGAGTCCCTAACCCCAACTCGAGGGGCCACGCAACAAAGCGTGGATTGTGAGTCCCTAACCCCAACTCGAGGGGCCACGCAACAAAGCGTGGATTGTCAGTCCCTAACCCCAACTGGAGGGGCCAAGCAACAAAGCGTGGATTGTGAGTCCCTAACCCCAACTCGAGGGGCCACGCAACAAAGCGTGGATTGTGAGTCCCTAACCCCAACTCGAGGGGCCACGCAACAAAGCGTGGATTGAGAGTCCCTAACCCCAACTCGAGGGGCCACGCAACAAAGCGTGGATTGAGAGTCCCTAATCCCAACTCGAGTGGCCACGCAACAAAGCGTGTATTGAGAGTCCCTAACCCCAACTCGAGGGGCCAGGCAACAAAGCGTGTATTGAGAGTCCCTAACCCCAACTCGAGGGGCCACGCAACAAAGCGTGGATTGTGAGTCCCTAACCCCAACTCGAGGGGCCACGCAACAAAGCGTGGATTGTGAGTCCCTAACCCCAACTCGAGGGGCCACGCAACAAAGCGTGGATTGAGAGTCCCTAACCCCAACTCGAGTGGCCACGCAACAAAGCGTGTATTGAGAGTCCCTAACCCCAACTCGAGGGGCCAGGCAACAAAGCGTGTATTGAGAGTCCCTAACCCCAACTCGAGGGGCCACGCAACAAAGCGTGGATTGAGAGTCCCTAACCCCAACTCGAGGGGCCAGGCAACAAAGCGTGGATTGTGAGTCCCTAACCCCAACTCGAGGGGCCACGCAACAAAGCGTGTATTGAGAGTCCCTAACCCCAACTCGAGGGGCCACGCAACAAAGCGTGGATTGAGAGTCCCTAACCCCAACTCGAGGGGCCACGCAACAAAGCGTGGATTGAGAGTCCCTAACCCCAACTCGAGTGGCCACGCAACAAAGCGTGGATTGAGAGTCCCTAATCCCAACTCGAGTGGCCACGCAACAAAGCGTGGATTGAGAGTCCCTAACCCCAACTCGAGGGGCCAGGCAACAAAGCGTGTATTGAGAGTCCCTAACCCCAACTGGAGGGGCCAAGCAACAAAGCGTGGATTGTGAGTCCCTAACCCCAACTCGAGGGGCCACGCAACAAAGCGTGGATTGAGAGTCCCTAATCCCAACTCGAGTGGCCACGCAACAAAGCGTGTATTGAGAGTCCCTAACCCCAACTCGAGGGGCCAGGCAACAAAGCGTGTATTGAGAGTCCCTAACCCCAACTCGAGGGGCCACGCAACAAAGCGTGGATTGTGAGTCCCTAACCCCAACTCGAGGGGCCACGCAACAAAGCGTGGATTGTGAGTCCCTAACCCCAACTCGAGGGGCCACGCAACAAAGCGTGGATTGAGAGTCCCTAACCCCAACTCGAGGGGCCACGCAACAAAGCGTGGATTGTGAGTCCCTAACCCCAACTCGAGGGGCCACGCAACAAAGCGTGGATTGAGAGTCCCTAACCCCAACTCGAGTGGCCACGCAACAAAGCGTGGATTGAGAGTCCCTAATCCCAACTCGAGTGGCCACGCAACAAAGCGTGGATTGAGAGTCCCTAACCCCAACTCGAGGGGCCAGGCAACAAAGCGTGTATTGAGAGTCCCTAACCCCAACTGGAGGGGCCAAGCAACAAAGCGTGGATTGTGAGTCCCTAACCCCAACTCGAGGGGCCACGCAACAAAGCGTGGATTGAGAGTCCCTAATCCCAACTCGAGTGGCCACGCAACAAAGCGTGTATTGAGAGTCCCTAACCCCAACTCGAGGGGCCAGGCAACAAAGCGTGTATTGAGAGTCCCTAACCCCAACTCGAGGGGCCACGCAACAAAGCGTGGATTGTGAGTCCCTAACCCCAACTCGAGGGGCCACGCAACAAAGCGTGGATTGTGAGTCCCTAACCCCAACTCGAGGGGCCACGCAACAAAGCGTGGATTGAGAGTCCCTAACCCCAACTCGAGGGGCCACGCAACAAAGCGTGGATTGTGAGTCCCTAACCCCAACTCGAGGGGCCACGCAACAAAGCGTGGATTGAGAGTCCCTAATCCCAACTCGAGTGGCCACGCAACAAAGCGTGTATTGAGAGTCCCTAACCCCAACTCGAGGGGCCAGGCAACAAAGCGTGTATTGAGAGTCCCTAACCCCAACTCGAGGGGCCACGCAACAAAGCGTGGATTGTGAGTCCCTAACCCCAACTCGAGGGGCCACGCAACAAAGCGTGGATTGTGAGTCCCTAACCCCAACTCGAGGGGCCACGCAACAAAGCGTGGATTGTGAGTCCCTAACCCCAACTCGAGGGGCCACGCAACAAAGCGTGGATTGTGAGTCCCTAACCCCAACTCGAGGGGCCACGCAACAAAGCGTGGATTGAGAGTCCCTAACCCCAACTCGAGGGGCCACGCAACAAAGCGTGGATTGTGAGTCCCTAACCCCAACTCGAGGGGCCACGCAACAAAGCGTGGATTGTCAGTCCCTAACCCCAACTGGAGGGGCCAAGCAACAAAGCGTGGATTGTGAGTCCCTAACCCCAACTCGAGGGGCCACGCAACAAAGCGTGGATTGTGAGTCCCTAACCCCAACTCGAGGGGCCACGCAACAAAGCGTGGATTGAGAGTCCCTAACCCCAACTCGAGGGGCCACGCAACAAAGCGTGGATTGAGAGTCCCTAATCCCAACTCGAGTGGCCACGCAACAAAGCGTGTATTGAGAGTCCCTAACCCCAACTCGAGGGGCCAGGCAACAAAGCGTGTATTGAGAGTCCCTAACCCCAACTCGAGGGGCCACGCAACAAAGCGTGGATTGTGAGTCCCTAACCCCAACTCGAGGGGCCACGCAACAAAGCGTGGATTGTGAGTCCCTAACCCCAACTCGAGGGGCCACGCAACAAAGCGTGGATTGAGAGTCCCTAACCCCAACTCGAGTGGCCACGCAACAAAGCGTGTATTGAGAGTCCCTAACCCCAACTCGAGGGGCCACGCAACAAAGCGTGGATTGTGAGTCCCTAACCCCAACTCGAGGGGCCACGCAACAAAGCGTGGATTGAGAGTCCCTAACCCCAACTCGAGGGGCCAGGCAACAAAGCGTGGATTGTGAGTCCCTAACCCCAACTCGAGGGGCCACGCAACAAAGCGTGTATTGAGAGTCCCTAACCCCAACTCGAGGGGCCACGCAACAAAGCGTGGATTGAGAGTCCCTAACCCCAACTCGAGGGGCCACGCAACAAAGCGTGGATTGAGAGTCCCTAACCCCAACTCGAGTGGCCACGCAACAAAGCGTGGATTGAGAGTCCCTAATCCCAACTCGAGTGGCCACGCAACAAAGCGTGGATTGAGAGTCCCTAACCCCAACTCGAGGGGCCAGGCAACAAAGCGTGTATTGAGAGTCCCTAACCCCAACTGGAGGGGCCAAGCAACAAAGCGTGGATTGTGAGTCCCTAACCCCAACTCGAGGGGCCACGCAACAAAGCGTGGATTGAGAGTCCCTAATCCCAACTCGAGTGGCCACGCAACAAAGCGTGTATTGAGAGTCCCTAACCCCAACTCGAGGGGCCAGGCAACAAAGCGTGTATTGAGAGTCCCTAACCCCAACTCGAGGGGCCACGCAACAAAGCGTGGATTGTGAGTCCCTAACCCCAACTCGAGGGGCCACGCAACAAAGCGTGGATTGTGAGTCCCTAACCCCAACTCGAGGGGCCACGCAACAAAGCGTGGATTGAGAGTCCCTAACCCCAACTCGAGGGGCCACGCAACAAAGCGTGGATTGTGAGTCCCTAACCCCAACTCGAGGGGCCACGCAACAAAGCGTGGATTGAGAGTCCCTAATCCCAACTCGAGTGGCCACGCAACAAAGCGTGTATTGAGAGTCCCTAACCCCAACTCGAGGGGCCAGGCAACAAAGCGTGTATTGAGAGTCCCTAACCCCAACTCGAGGGGCCACGCAACAAAGCGTGGATTGTGAGTCCCTAACCCCAACTCGAGGGGCCACGCAACAAAGCGTGGATTGTGAGTCCCTAACCCCAACTCGAGGGGCCACGCAACAAAGCGTGGATTGTGAGTCCCTAACCCCAACTCGAGGGGCCACGCAACAAAGCGTGGATTGTGAGTCCCTAACCCCAACTCGAGGGGCCACGCAACAAAGCGTGGATTGAGAGTCCCTAACCCCAACTCGAGGGGCCACGCAACAAAGCGTGGATTGTGAGTCCCTAACCCCAACTCGAGGGGCCACGCAACAAAGCGTGGATTGTCAGTCCCTAACCCCAACTGGAGGGGCCAAGCAACAAAGCGTGGATTGTGAGTCCCTAACCCCAACTCGAGGGGCCACGCAACAAAGCGTGTATTGAGAGTCCCTAACCCCAACTCGAGGGGCCACGCAACAAAGCGTGGATTGAGAGTCCCTAACCCCAACTCGAGGGGCCACGCAACAAAGCGTGGATTGAGAGTCCCTAATCCCAACTCGAGTGGCCACGCAACAAAGCGTGTATTGAGAGTCCCTAACCCCAACTCGAGGGGCCAGGCAACAAAGCGTGTATTGAGAGTCCCTAACCCCAACTCGAGGGGCCACGCAACAAAGCGTGGATTGTGAGTCCCTAACCCCAACTCGAGGGGCCACGCAACAAAGCGTGGATTGTGAGTCCCTAACCCCAACTCGAGGGGCCACGCAACAAAGCGTGGATTGAGAGTCCCTAACCCCAACTCGAGTGGCCACGCAACAAAGCGTGGATTGAGAGTCCCTAACCCCAACTCGAGGGGCCACGCAACAAAGCGTGGATTGTGAGTCCCTAACCCCAACTCGAGGGGCCACGCAACAAAGCGTGGATTGAGAGTCCCTAACCCCAACTCGAGGGGCCAGGCAACAAAGCGTGGATTGTGAGTCCCTAACCCCAACTCGAGGGGCCACGCAACAAAGCGTGTATTGAGAGTCCCTAACCCCAACTCGAGGGGCCACGCAACAAAGCGTGGATTGAGAGTCCCTAACCCCGACTCGAGGGGCCACGCAACAAAGCGTGGATTGAGAGTCCCTAACCCCAACTCGAGGGGCCACGCAACAAAGCGTGGATTGAGAGTTCCTAACCCCAACTCGAGGGGCCACGCAACAAAGCGTGGATTGTCAGTCCCTAACCCCAACTGGAGGGGCCAAGCAACAAAGCGTGGATTGTGAGTCCCTAACCCCAACTCGAGGGGCCACGCAACAAAGCGTGGATTGAGAGTTCCTAACCCCAACTCGAGGGGCCGCGCAACAAAGCGTGGGAAGGAGAAAGAAAGTTTGAACGAATGTGTTCGCCCCAAAAAGAAATTGGCGCTACGCTCGGGCCGGGGTTTTGCTCCGAATGCAGGATCTTCAGCTAGCAACAAACGACATTTGTATAGCGGCCCGTCTTGCGAAATCTGGCGCTCAGTAGTAGTTCATGTTGCAATGTACCAGGTAGGCAGCATCAACATGGTACAAACATGGTAAAAACAAAAATATACATCACATGTGGGCAATGTGGGGGGGGTGTTTATGATATTTCCCAACATCTAGTAGCATACAAAAGACATGGGTTCCCGAATTTACACCGAATTTACAAAAATTTACAGAAATTTACGCCACTTTTTGCGCAATTTACAAAAATTTACGTAATTTACAGCGTAAATTGGATTTGGCCCCCGGCCCTACCCCCACTTTTAATCGGCTTGGTGAGGTGATGTGAGGTGATGCGAGGTGAAATGATCCGAGGTGAGGCGAGGCGAGACGAGGCGAGGCAAGGTGAGGTGAGGTGAGGTGATGTGATGTGATGTGAAGTGATCTGAGGTGAGCTGAGCTGAGGTGAGGTGATGTGATGCGAGGTCAGGTGATGTGATGTGATGTGAGGTGAGGTGAGGTGAGGCGAGGCGAGGTGATGTGATGTGAGGTGAGGTGAGGCGAGGGGAGGCGAGGTGAAGTGAGGTTATTTGAGGTGAGGTGATGCGAGGTGAGCTGAGGTCAGTTGAGGTGAGGTGAGGCGAGGCGAGGCCAGGTGATGTGAATTGAGGTGAGGTGAGGTGAGGTGATGTGCAATGATGTGAGGCGAATGTGAGGCGAGGCGAGGTGAGGTCATGTGAGGTGAGGTGATGTGAGGTCAGCTGATATGAGGTGATGTGAGGTGAGGTGAGGTGATGTGATGTGAGGTGAGGTGAGGTGAGGCGAGGTGATTCAACTGTGTTGGCGGGCCTTCTCCAACACCTATACGAGACGCGCAAATAGGCCAGCGAGGCCCGGTGGATTTGGCTTGCTTAGAAATACAGGACAACGTGTGCTTGAAATTATGGGTCAAGCTAGGGAATTCCCCGCGATGTACTCAAATGGTCCCAAAATGGCACTTGAATGGCCAAGTGGCCGGAAGTGGTTTTTGAAAACTTGCGCACGCGCGGTGCGACGCGCAAAAAAGTTTGCATTTTCGCCGGGAGCCAGCTTTGGTGGATTTGGCTTGCTTAGTGCTCCCCCCCTTCCCCCCAGCCCACCCCCCCCCACTGACCCTGTTCCTCAGGAGCGGATGCGTCAGCGGGACATGACGCCTCTGGGCTGCGTAAACGTCGTCCTGCCCGGCCACAGGCTCACGTTCAACCACCGATTTGGCTACGGGAACGTCATGCCCTGCGACACCCCCGGGGCCTGCGTGCACGGCGTGGCCCTGGAGCTCACCATCCCCGACTTCCGGCGGCTGAAGCAGGCGGAATATGGGTACGAGGTCACACGCTGCGTCATGCAGACATACCCCGATGATGGCCCGGGGGGTAAGGGGCGCGGGCTGTTTGGGGTTGTGTTCGTGGCGACCAATCTGAGCCGGGCGCCCACGGGGGAACTGGAGTCCATCCCGTCGTACCGGTACATGATGCTGATCAGGCAGGGCTGCAGGGACCACGACCTGGACCGGGGGTATACGCAGTGGGTGGATGAGGTGGCGTCCATCTACAAGAAGGGCTGGCGGGTGGAGCCAGAGCCCTTTGTGCGCGTGGACCCCGGTCTACTGGAGCCCTGAGGGTCCGAGGGCCGCCCCTCTCAACATCTGTGCGCAGTAAGTAATCTCAGCTTAATCTCAGCTTAATCTGGGCTTAATCTCAGCTTACTCTCAGCTTAATCTCAGGTTCATCTCAGCTTAGTCTCAGCTTAATCTGGGCTTAATCTCAGCTCAATGTGCGCGCAAATCTCAGCTTAATCTCAGCTTAATCTCAGCTTAATCTATGCTGAATCTGAGCTTAATCTCGGCTTAATCTCGGCTTAATCTGGGCTTAATCTCAGCTGAATCTCAGCTGAATCTGGGCTGAATCTCAGCTTAATGTGGGCTTAATCTCAGCTTAATGTGGGCTTAATCTCAGCCTAATCCCGGCTTGATCTCAGCTTAATCTCAGCTTAATCTGGGCTTGATCTCAGCTTAATCTCAGCTTAATCTGGGCTCTGGACTGCAAAGTTGTAGGTCGGCGGTTCGAATCCTGGTCGGCCGGCTGTCGTCGGCGGCGTTGCCGAAGGCAATAGAATTTTCAAACGCTTTCGATTCCCTCAAAATCCGATGACATAAAAATCCAAAGCAGAATCTCTTCACATAACTTCATCCCGTTGATCTGTCGTCAAAAGAGAAACAAAACTGTGCCTATTTTCGATTCATAATGTCAGTCTAGTCCAGTGCACATGATCACGTTCTGTCAATCTCGCTGTGCACGCATTTCATCACACTCTCCTAACAAGTCGCTTGCACGGGGTGCAAAAAATGGCTGAAAGCCCAAGCTTCTGCATACAAAATAGACATTCAACATTACACGGACGAGGGGGGGGATGAGCCAAAACTCAACAACGATGTCAACCCAATAAGTGTCAAAATCACACACCAAGAACATTTTCAATGTGGCAGACTGCAATGCAGAAGTGGACCACTGCCCTGTATGTCGGTCATAGTGGGTGTGGTACAAAAAATCTCTCTGCTTGGCTTGCAGCGAAAACCAAAAGCAACGGAACTTCATGGACTAAGGAGGTCTTTCTTGACAGCTGTCAAACTGTTAGTAAATGTGCAGACTGCAACTAATATAAAACAATATGGTTTACCGGATGTTATGTCTTCATTCATTCATTCACTTGTGCTTGGCGCTGCAAAGGAAAAGCGAGAGCAAAAGTATACATCTCATATAAAGGAATAACCACAATTGACGGTTGACAGCACATTTATACCTAAACATATCTCCTTACCGAACTGCCCAAATGAAACTTCTGACTTGTTACCGGAAATTACTAAAGCCTACCAATTCTAACGACCGCTTAATAGCGTAGAAACACAGTACATACACGTGGATAAATACACGACAATTGTGCAAGAACATGCAACACGCAACTACACAACGGACACGTGCTAGCGTCGTAAAAAAACCATTTTTTCCAAATTTGCTGATTATGCAAAAAAAAAAAGTATAACAATCAACGCGGCAACTATGGTGCCTTCACTTGTTACGCACACGTACAGATGCATAGACATACAACATTCGAAAAAGAAAAGACATTGCATTGAGAAGATGGGAGAAAACAAACACAAGGCATGATGAAAAGCAAAACACCAATGGATGGAGAATCACCCAAGCCGTCGCATTTTCCCTTTGGCCGAACAATGTTGACAGTGAAACAACAGGACAAACCAACCTACAAAAGAAAAACAAACTAATGCATACCGGGTACTTAGAATGATGAAAACAGGACGAATAGGCTACTAAACATGGCAGAGACAAACAACTTTGAACCCCTTAAAGATCAGGTCAAATGCATCACGCAACAAGGCAGGGCGCAATACGAAACACACTTGCCATATTGAAAAAGGCTAGCACAGAAAAAAGACACAACCAAATCCCAGGGGGTAGGGTGTCCAAAGAACCACCCAAAAAAGACAAGCGAGAAACTGGTGCAAAACTAAAGACTGAATCACTCGGCCCAGCGCGTCGTGTTTTGAAAATTCTTCAGACGTTTCAAAATCCCTTGATGAACAAATTCCAAACAGAATCTCATTACATAGTTTCATCCTCTTGATCTCTAAAAAAGATACTCTATAATACAAAATTCTGACATAGCTCGTGTTTGGGAAGCATGCAGTGAAATTTCACTTGCTAGATGCACTATGTGTGATTGGATGCCTGCTTGTCTCTTGACCTTTCAGATTTCCCTTGTTGCAAGCAATGGGTGTTGCGTCTCCCTCAAAATCTGCCAATGACAAAACATATGTTCAACATAAAACTACGCCGCAATGCTTCCTCATTTTGCCTACATTGGACCCGAATGCCTGGGGCAATCACCCTACCCTCCTATTAAAACATATCTGGCCATTTAGCAGTCATATTCTGCATATTTTGCAAAAAACGACAACATAGTACAAGTCACAAATGCATTAATTGACAGAAACACAGTGTTCAAGACTGAATGACCTCCAATGCACATGTAATTGCCATGTAATCACACTGATCACTATGGTAAAGCTTAGATAATTGCTTAACTGCAGTTGAATTATGCACCAGCAGGCATTCATCCGTCATTCCCTTCTTGCCATGCTCTTCTTTTGACACATTGCACCCTGTTCGGAATGTTTCGGACTCCAATGCTCTTCAGGCGAAAAGACCCTTTTCCTCCAAAACAATCATTGCAAGCAACTTACAAATACCTGGTAATCATCATTGGTGCTTCCACTTCACAAACAGCTACAGACCAATGCAACAGAAAACGTTCTTTCGGCAGGGCTCATTTGTTGCGGAGCACATGCCTATCTTTTAGAAATCACCCCGGCCTGCATCCAGGGCGCACACCGTGCGCTGTGCCCGCGCTGTGAGAAAAAGCGACTGTTTTTCGGGTGGTTCTCAGGGGTGTTCCCAGGATAAACAACGGAATAATTGGCAATATTTGGTGCTGTGCACTTGCTGTGCGAAAACGCCCCCCCAGTGGGTGCCGTCCATGATCCGTTGGACAACAAAATTTCTCTGGGAGTTGGATGACTGAGACAAAAGCCCTGGATTGCACCAGATCCACTCCCACACAGTACCACGCCCACTCCTCCACACAGAATGCCTGCACTGGACAAACAAAACACCGCGCTGCGCAGAAAAACAATGACAAAGCCCACACAAAACTGTTGCCGAACATATGAGCAATTAGAACACCGATGGTTCAGGTCACATGAGAGACTGAAGCTAAATCAATTCCGCATTGATAGTTCATCACAAGTCATGGGTGATCAGGTCCGGTCGGCTTGACAGGTCACGCCAGAGACAGGTAAATCACCTTAAAAAATGTCAGCCAAAGTATTGGCAGCCTACACGATACTGTCAAAGGAACCACTGCTGTACATGCGCATCCTTTGAATGGCACGCCATCATATTCAATCCGATCATATTCAATGAAAAAATTTTGTGTTCCAGTACACAGGTCCAAACATGGTGGGTAGCAGACAAAAGTATGTATGCAGTGAGGTCATGCTGCACCTGGTGTCTTGTGGGCAGTGGGTACTGCCATGCCAATGGCGGCAAAATTGGAGACCAGCAACTAGCAGAAGGTAGCAGCAGCCCTGCACATCATGTGTCCGGGTGTATTGTGAGTAGCGGCACCAACTGTGAAATTACTTCATAACTGGTCTGTGATTCCTGTACACAAACTGATCCCTAATCCTGCACGTGAATCAATGACAGGTGCATCAGGGTGCTCCCTAATTGAGGCTAAAATCTGAGTCACTCAACACTCACTATTGAAAATGGTCACACAAGCGCCACAAAGGGATTTCGCGCAAATTGCGGGTCACTAGTTGTTGGTGATCAAACACTACAATCTGGCTGCTGGTGGTTGGCGGGTACCCACTCAGTGAAACGCAGCAAAAGATTGATGAGGATCGCAACACAGCGGTGGCAGAATGGTACAAGCATTAATGATCATGCATCATGACCGGATCGAGACTTGTATGCTGCCCTGCCCTCACGTGAAGCAACAGGACAGAAGACAGATGTGTGATTTTCAAGCACCATCTGTGCTGAGTGCAAAAAACAGATGTGTCTTCTTTGATCTAGGCTTATCTTGGCTTAATCTCAGCTTACTCTGGGTTGAATGTCACCTTAGTCTCTTTATGTCAGCTTGATCTGGGCTTTTTCTCAGCTTAATCTGGGCTTAATCTCAGCTTAGTCTCAGCGTAATCTGGGTTTAATCTCAGCTCAATCTCAGCTTAATCTGGACTTAATCTCAGCTTCATCTGGGCTTAATCTCAGCATAATCTCAGCTTAAACTGGGCTTAATCTCCCACTAATCTCAGCTTAATCTCGGCTGAATCTCAGCTTAATCTCAGCTTAATGTCGGCTTAATGACAGCTTAATGTGGGCTTAATCTCAGCTCAATGTGAGCTTGATCTCAGCTTAATCTCAGCTTAATTAGGGCTGAATCTCAGCATAATCTCAGCTTAATCGCAGCTTAGTCTCCGCTTAATCTCAGCTTAATTTCAGCTTAATCTGGGCCCAATCTCAGCTTAATCTGGGCTGAATCTAAGCTTAATCTGTACCACAAAACAAAAATTACACGAATTTACGGTTTTTTTGGTTCTCGAGTTACATTTTTCACACAGGGATGGCGTTGTGGACATGGTCGTGTCACGTTCCCCAGATCATTGGAACTGATCCCAAAACATCGGGGATGGGGCGGGGGGAATAAAGCCGGGAGCTTGGCCTGATTACAAACTGCTCACGCTCCAAGTCGCCAAACAGCTCCAGTCATCAAGCAAATGATCGCAGTCATTTCGGCACGCGCAACAGTTTGCAGCATGGTTAAGAAAATTAGTGTGGTTCCGCCGTCATGCACAGGACGCTTGAACAAGGGGAACCCAGTTTGAATCCCGTGCGCAATAGCATGCGGCCTGTCTAGGTACCAGGGTCTCAGTGACCGCGGGAGCCGGAAGATAGAGGGTAACGGTTACTCTACGCGAGCGTTTGAAGATCGGTGGGACAACCTCACCTCAGCTCACCTCACACATGGCATCGTGTAGTGAGGTGCCGCAAAGCACAACCCACACAGCACCATGCAACACAAAGGATTGGCTTAGGACGGGCACCCCTCCTCCCCCTTGCAAACCACGACCAAAGCCCGAGAAAACAACTGCAACTCGGGGTCACTGTGCTGAGACTAGGCTATGTTGATATGTGTGGACATGCAGAGCGTGCGTGTTGGGTAGGGCAACATGAGCCATGGCTCTCAATCCCCCTGGTGACAATTGAGGAAGGGCTGCTTCTGGGAGGGTGAAGCATGAGGCAAAATATGCCTTCATGTTGCATCTTGATGAGGCATCGCGTATGCACCGCACAACTGAGTGGGTGCTACCAAGTTGGGGGATAACTGGGGCGGGGAGGGGGGGTGATGTGGGTTGTTAGGCCGGAACAAGAGTCGTTTTAGTTCCAATGGGGCACCCAAGTCCTTCGCCAATCGTGACCCCCACTCCAGCTCAACTCCACATAACCCAAATCATGGGTTATGCTAAGTGCTTTCCACCCCACTGTCTTCCCCAAATTGGGAAATTAGGCCGAATTAGGACGCTCTAGAGGGGTTATTAGATGGGTTTGATCGCCTTGAAACTCCATTTTTCGAATTTTGACCTGTCCGTTGGGAATTACGAAAGTCCAGCTGCAGGACTCCAAAACAGATTGATCAACATTGATCGGCATAGGGAATGCGAGCTGTCTAAAACAATGAGCCAATGCAGCTCTCTGCGATCAAGAATTACGGTTGCTTGTCATGTGGCAAAAAATTAGGAAAGGAACCGGCAAAGATTCAGCGTAGAATATAGAGTCAAGAGTTTGAAAGATGGAATCAGAAAATGCAAGTAAGTAAGCAAACAAAAATGAGTCTCGAACGCCATCAGTCGGCCGTAAGTTGTGCCAAAGAGTAAAAAAAAAAACAAGGAAAAGCCCCCACCGCTTGGAGAGTTACATCCCTGGAGACCGGAAATGGCCCCAAATCTCTGGCCGCCTCATCCTCAACTGCCACGTGGGCCTCCGTATCCCCCTGGAAGGGAATTGCCGAGCGCTTGACCACCTCGTCCTCCGAAGGCGTCAATACGCTTGGCATGCCGTGTATGATGCATGTAGTAAAGCCAAGCCACGCTTTACTGCCCGTTTTGAACCTAGTGTGGAGTGTGTGATTTGTGATGTGTGTGGTTGGTTGTGCCACGCATTGGACATGCGCTGGCCCACCTTGGGGGTGTATTGCGCGCCGTGTGCGCGCTGTGCACAAAGTTTGTTTAAGACCACACCCAAGGTAGGTAGGTAGGTAGGTAGGTCTGATAGCAATCCGGACGTCGGACAATAGTGGGGGTGTTTCCAAGCGGGCAACACGGGGCCAAGAATATGGAAGTATACTGGCAAAATGGTGAAAGATGGGAAGTATCTTGTACAGAGGGTGATCTTGAAAGAGGTTGTGGACCATTTTCATGAGCTCTTCTTTATCGGAACACAAGGTGTTGATCGGATGCTAGCCATACTTAAGGCACGGGTCACCAGTTTGAGCAAGATATTGTTGGAAGATGCATAGAAGAAGAAGCCCAAAATCATCGTTGTTCCATTGGAGGACAAGTTTTTGATAGGTACAATTCCAACCTATGTGGACAAGGATCAGCTTTACCTTGCTTGTACCATGAGGGCAGTCGCCAGCCATGCAAACTTTCAAGTGTGGAACATGCGGACTCATGATGAGGACACATCTCTGAAGCGAGCAGAGGTCAAACAAGCGTCACGTAGCACGACGTGCATTGCCAGGCCAACAAACCCCGCAATGCAGTGCGAGTTGACGGATATGGGCAACAAGAATATTTCTCATTGCCCAAGAATTATCCAATTTCTCCCTTTAAAATGTGCGTTGCGGGCGTTGCGTTGCGCCCCCTAGTAGTAACAAACACAATGGGCACAACTGTGGTTAGGGGTCACATGCTTCGGGTGGCTAGCAGCGCTTGCATGGCCACCCCGCATGTGACGATGCAGTCTTTGGCCATGTTGGATTCGTCGTCGTTATTCTGTCCCCTTCCAGCAAGCAAGTCCCAACATTGTTGCATGCATTGGGTTCATGTGTGGGGCGCATAGCGTACTATGTGTATTATGGACACGCCGTGCATGTACATCCTCATGAAACAATCATGGACACGAATGATGAAATTCTTTTTGCAACCTTGAATGCATGCCCTGTCTTCTTTCGCAAAGTGAAACCACTTGTTTTAGCATTTGTTGCTTGTTGCTTCTGCCGCTGCTATCGGCTTGCGAAAAGGGGTGGCTCCACTCTAAAGAGGGTAAGAAAGCCTCACTAGTTCCACAAGCTCGGTGATCCTAACCCTAATCCTAGCCCTAACCCTCGCTAACTTGTTGGGGATAGGGTTAGTGGTCAATGGCAGGCTTCGATGCACAAACCTTGGGGAGAACCATACATTGTATCATTCTTCTAGCAACCTGTGGACGACATGCATGCATGATGGACTTTTTTGTGGTGGGTCAGCGTTGATGGCTGTTTCCTTTCGGCGCCTTCGGCACCAATAGAAATAATGTCAATTGAACCCTCCCCAGCCCCCCTTAAGTGAAAGTCTGGCTTCTTCTTCTCAAACTACTATGCCGCACGATGGTCTTCAGATATTGTGAAAAATAAATCAATGGGTGAGTGTTACAAAGGGTGTCTTACAGACATGTGAAACAAAGTGTCTGGGAAGAGGACAAATCAAGATCCCTAGTTTCATTGATGTGAGTAGGTGCACGAATGAGAATTGCAAAAATGGGTAGGGGGGGTCAAACCAATTGTGTTAAGTGTATGTCAAATGAGATGTGTGGGAGAAGGTATTTTTGTCTGCATGTTGTGAATTCGAGAGAAGGTAGGTTTGCGTAATTATCTCTCTGTGTGTGTGGGGTCAGGGGGCCAAGTGACAATTACATGCCAGATTGCATTGACGCACACACACACACTGGGCAACACAGGGACGCACCCCTGGCCTGCACTGTGGGCCTCACCAACGGGGAGCAACCCGACCCGAGGACGCCAGTGTGGCCCTACAGGCTCAACCGGGAGACCTGGTAAAAATGGTGAAACCCCTGCATTGACACACACACACACACACACACACACTGGTGACAAGTTACAATGCTTTAATGCTCCCTAACCAAGTCTTCCAAAGAAAAGGGCGCCTTTGCACTTCAGGACAAGTGGTCCAAAAGTATGTGTCCTCTTTTCTGTTTTGCATGCTGCCTCAGCATGCCTCAGCAGGACCATCACCGCGGATGTAGAATTGCAGTGCAGCATAGGGCAGAGCATGATGCGTATTGACAACGTGTCTTGTATACAATCAAGTCTCGATGCATGTGGGACGCCCTTTGGCGCGTGCATGAGTTTGAGCTTTGCGGCAGGGTATAGATGGTTGGAAGGGGTCATTGAGGGCTGCAGAGGTGATCAAAGTGTTTGAAAGGGCAGTAGAGAGTGCCAAAGGGGTTTCAAAGATTGTAGGCGGTTGTGGAGCAATCTCCAGGCTGCACAAGAACTTTGCTGTGGATTTTTTGGCCTCTGTTGCGGACCCATAGTTCCCCTGGGGCTGAACATGCTGTGTCCGTTGGGAGCATTGAGCGTCATACAAGGGTCATGGGCTGGAGGTTTGGGTTGGATGTCATCAACAAATGCCCTCATCCGCCTTTCTGGCCATACCTACTGGGTTGTTGGAAGCGGGCGACAAACTGGAGCCCTTGCGACCCACTGTGTGGGAATGGAATCCTGCAGATATGTTGTGTGCTCTTGGATGGATGACGTGTTCCTGGGCACCGGGATTTCTGGAGGATGATCCCCCCGATGTGTGGAGGCAGAAACAGGTGACATCCGTCGCAACCATAGCGATCATAATCATGAACTCGGCCCTTGCTCTCAGCCCACATTGGTCTGGAGTTGGATTTGCACTACCTGTGGTCTGGTGGAGCCTGAGTTGCGTGTACTGGCTGTTCTTCGCCCTGTGTGTTGCGTGGTTCCTGATCAAGAAGTCGCACGTCGCGTGCTCGTACCTGATTCTGTTCTCGGGCCTCTACTTCGGTGTGTGGATGGTCGTGGGCAACACCCTGGCACTCTGGCCCACGCACGTGGCCATCTTTCTGTTCGCAAGTCTGCCGCCCGCCGTGCACGTCCTGGCGGGCGGCCGCCTGAGCATGGCCTGGGTCGTGACGGGTCTCACATTGTTGCTCACCGCCGGATGCGTCGTATTCAGTTCCTTCCAGAGGCAACGCGGGCTGCCCTATCCGCCCGTCAGTCTGGAGAAGCTCGTGCCCGTGGTCTTCTCGTGCGCCCTGACGGCCTTCGCTCAACTCTGCGCGTGGCTGACGATGCACCATTTCGCGTGGCAGAACCGCATGCTCTCGGCCGCCATCCGGCAGAACGCGGAGCTGTCGAAGGCGTCGCTGGAGATCATCATGCGGATGGACATGCCGGCGGTGGACGCGCTCATCTCCCGGTTCAGCCTGATCCCCAAGGGCCAGCACACGGAGACCCACGAGCACCTGGTCCAGATCCTGCAGCGGATGAAGGAGTACAACCCGTTCCTGCCCGACACGCTGTTCAACAGCCAACCGGACGCCCCGGGGGAGGAGCTCGCGGAGCTCGCGAAGGTGGTCACCTGCAGCAACCGGGTCATCCGGCGCGCGTCGCTGTTTTCCGAGAGGAACACAGTGGTCCCCCTCTCGCGGGAGACGACCACGACCCCCCGGGCCCTCACGGTCTGCGCCCCACCGCCCCCGCAGAGCCCCCTGTCGAACCAGAAGCCCCCGAGCAGCACCGGGACCCCCCAAAGCGCCCCGACGCCCCTGTCGGACCTGCACCGGTCGCCGCCGCACGGGCCGGGCCTGGCGCTGGAGCACAGCCCCGGTCCCGCGCCGCGCCGCCGGCGCCGCTCCGAGTGCACGCTCCCCCCCGCCGTCGGCGGCCTCGACGGTAGCAGCGCCGGCCGAAGCCGCAGCAACAGCCTCTACACGTCCCCCAACTTCCTGAGCCCCCGGTCCGCGGCCGCGTCGTCCCCGCGGAGCTCGATGGGGTGGCCGGAGCAGCAGCGGGCCTCGCTGCTGGTCCCCGTGCCGGACCCCGACGCCCTCATGGCCCGCCGCCTCACCACGGCCCCCGGGGTCTTCGACTCCCTCTTGACCACCACCCTCGCCCTGTGGCAGCCCCACGACCGCAGCTCCGCCTCCGGCCGCAGCACGACCGCGTCGCGCAGCGAGAGCGGCGAGGCCGGGAGCGCCGCCAGCCACTCCCGCTCCGGCCGGTCCCAGACCGCCACCCGCACCGTGAGCCGCACCGGGAGCCGCAAGAGCTCCGTCGTCAGCGGCAGCGGCAGCGTCTACAACGCCATCCTGAAGCAGGTGTTTGGCCGCGAGGCCTCCGCGACGGGGGGCGACTCGCAGTGCCGGGACGACCTCGCGGCCTCGCTGGACCGAATGCCCATGTCCGAGTCCGACTTGTGCCCCATGTCGCCGCCCCTGAGCCGCCAGACCACGACGGTGCCCTCGGAGGCCCCGCAGGGGAACCCGCTGTCCCCGGCCTCGCCCATCCGGAAAGGGGGCGTCATGTCGCCGCACACCCCGGCCCTCGTGGCCCTGCCGTGGGCCGCGGCCCTCGTGTCGCCGCGGGGCGCCGGCCCCCTGTCGCACGCGCGGCCGGGGGCGGTCACCATCCACTCCCCTCGGCACCAGAACATCCACCTGGAGTACGGCCTGACGAAGAAGACCATCACGATGGTGGTCGTCAACGTGCCGGAGGTCAACGCGTGCCTGCAGCGGGAGGGCGCGGAGGTCTACGCGCAGCTGACGCAGGCGACCGAGGCGATGACGGCGGTGGTGAAGCAGTTCCAGGGGACCGTGGTCCGGTCCGCGGGCGGCACAGTCTTCGCGGTGTGGAACGCGGTGACCCCCAACGGGTGCCACGCGCTGTACGCCTGCCAGTGCGCGCTGGCCATCAAGGCCACGCTCGCCCTGGTCGCCACCGGCCAGTTCGCGACGGCCCGCGTCGCGATCTGCACCGACGAGGTGCTGGTGGGCAACGTCGGCCGCGAGTACGGCGCGCAGTACAACGTCCTGGGCACGGCGGTGAACATGTGCTTTCTCATGGCCAAGCTCAACGACCAGCTGCAGACCACCGTCATCATGACCGCCAAGACGCACGCGGAGGTGAAGACCCACGTCGTGGCCCGGGGGGTCGACCTTGTCCAGTTTGGGAAGAGCCCGGGCTTCTCGCCGACGCCGGTCATGGAGATCTTCGAGCTGTGCCGGGAGCAGGTGGCTTGGGCATGCGTGTAGATGCCTGAGATGCACGATGACAGATTCTCAGGGGGGTGGTCCGGGAAGGCCGCCGGTTGCGTAACTCAGGTCGTTGGATGGCATGGGACGGGATTTCTCTGCAACAGAGGCGTCACGTTGCTGCGGCATCCTGTGGACAACGATGTGGACAACGATGATGAGGGTGAGTCAGTTCAGGGAAAACATCCGTTTTTTGTAACGGGACCAGTGATTGGAACAAGTGCGCGTTTTTTTTTTGAATTTGGTGGCAAGAGACCGCATCAGACAGACATCAGCATTTTGCATGCAAACCGCTGAAGTGTGTTTCTCACACACTTCTCTTGCTTCGTGCAAGTGTTGAGCTGCCATGCCTCCATTCTGCAGGAGAACAACGAGGAGGAGTGGATGTACCAGTTGGCGGCGCAGCACCGGATGGAGAACAACTTCGACAAGGCCTGGAAGCTGACCAAGCAGGGCAACCACATCGCGGCGAGCGCCCTCTACAAGTCCTGGCACGAGAAGAACCCGGAGGACTTGTGCGCGGCGCGGCTGCTGTCGCTCGCCCGGAAATGGAGCCTGCAGGTCTCGGAGGAGCCCTACAAGAGAGTCGTAGGGAGCCCGTGGGCCAACCTGGAGGAGATGCCTCTGGTGCAACCCGTGGCAGATCTCCCGGGGCAGTCCCTGTGTATCCCCACTTTAACTCAAGAGGCCCCGAGTCCGACAAAGCACCAACCCGCGTCAGGGTAGAGGCAGAGGCAGAATACCCGGGCGATCTCCAGGCACCAGCGAACCACTGCCGGTCCATTCCGGTTCCCGGGGGCACCAACGAGCGCACCCTCTGGCGCTTAGGACGGCCCAGTGTTATTACTGACGCCCCATCCGGGACTCGAACTCGGAACCTTCTGATCAGGCGTGATGTGCTGTGACCGCTGACCATCCAATCCGCCTGAGGGCACGGAGGCACTGCTGGGCTGCAGCCAGACATGGGCCTGCCCTGCCCTCCGTAGGCACAACTCTGAACAATTGGGCCTGGATGCAACCGTTTTGCCTCGTGACTGGTTCACTAGGCACAGGCCTGCACTGGACATGCGCCCCAGCAATGCCCGTTCCTTAGAGCTCCATGAAACGTTTTGGAATACGATCGGGGGCTGTGGTGCCTGTGTTCTGCCCACGACCCGAGGGGGGCGCTTGAGATGATTTCGGTCCAGCTCATGCACTACACGCCCTCAGGTCTGTAGCGTTGCTAAAAAACTCGACGTGGCATCTGTGGTCCCCCAGTAACCCCCACCCGACAGTACCACTGAGGCCCGTGTCATGTGTATCGACGTACACCCCTGAGTCCATTGCTCAGAATGGGCACGTTTGTATGTTGCTGCATTCTGCGATTGTTGTAGGATAAGCTCCTCCTCTTTCCCCTTGTCTCCGGAGCTGTCGGCAGCAGGGAAATGCGAGCAACGCAAAGCAACACCCCTCGGGCACTGTGTCTCGGGTGGGAGTGCGACTTCTGACGCAATTTGCAATTTCCAGTTCCCTGACTTTCATGTATGTGATCCCCTGTAGTCTGTGTGTTGTGACTTCATGTGAGGTCTTGCAGAAATCAGTCCCCCATTTAGTCGTCCAGAACATCTGAGGACGGCGGTCTTGTTGGCGAAACTAATTCATGATGGATAATTCATTCCGCGATTGAAGACGCATTTGAATTCGTCCAAGTCATCATTTATTGTTCTGCTTCTCTTGCGTATGTTGGCATCGTTGTGGGCATTTTGGCAGCCACCGTCCCCGCATACATCCTGAGGTCGTCTGATGGCCTTGTGTTCCCGACTCTGTCAATAAGTAAGTTTTGGCGCCATACACGGTGTCAGTGGTTCACAGAAAGTCTGCAATAGAATCTGGCAGGGCAAGGGGAGATGCATCCGCGCACCCTAAGCTCATGCTTAATTGCACTTGATCTTAATGATGTCAATTACAATATTGAGTTGACAGAATGGCGCCAGCACGACAAACCAAACGCATATGAACACACACGAAGATGACTTGTCGAGATGGCCTCAGCCAAAAGGATTTGTACATCAAAACGTTCAATGCCCGTGATGCCGGCCGCAAAGTTATGCACGGCACCACAGCCTGAGCACTAAATTTTGCAGCCGTGTCATGACTGCAAAGTCCTGTGACGTCACAACTGATAAACAATGCCCCGGTCTCTGCCACGGGACATGGGGTGCATGCGAATTGGTGCCTATATGTGACCATCATGCCCCAAAGGGACGGCACACGTAATGCATCACCGTGGCACCACACATGTAAGTGTCGTTCACGGGGTAAGCACACATCAAGGACCAATGCCAACACGACACGCGAATCTGCAATAGAACATTCTGGGGTGTAAGAGCAAGATTTGGGACGCCCCGCGCCAGGAGGTGCTTGCATTGTCACACTGAAGTGTATGCTTAGTGTGTCTCAGTTGCGCTTTCTATATATCGCAGAGTTATGTGTTTATAACATTTTTGTTCCTTATCATTAGAGAGGAGTCATAATGACGGGTCAGTTTAAGCCCCCTGAAATGGTAAAAGAAGTGTCAGTGGGTTACTTGGATTTCTTAGGTCTCCTGGAGGCCAGGCAGCTAGCAAGGTGTACAACCTGCTGCATGGGGTTGCACTGTAGGTAGTTGTTTAGGACCTGGCCAAATGGAGGCAGAAACGTTCCTAGATAGCGTCAGAGCTACCGAATCACTCCCACATGGTTAGACAAGAGCAATCTTGGCGATACCTTCAATCGATAACAGCTTTGACGAGGGAATAGACTTCTTTAGCCATTTCATTGTGAGGCATCTCCTGTGTGGCCGTAGACCAAGGTGCTACAAGGAATAGTACACCACTGGCCAGGAGGATAGTGCCCCTTTATTGAGCGTCCACTGGTCACTGCCAGCGCTCTCTCACAAGGACGAAGGGAATTGTGAAGGTCGTTGAAGCCTCGGCCGGAGCGTAGGTGGACTGGTGTGCTTGCACTAGTGGCGCCAGCTGATTGTCATCCTCCTTCCTTTCCCAGCGCATGAGGGCACATGTGAGAGTGACTATTTGTGTTTTCTGGGGCATTGACCCTGTTTGTTTTTTGTAAATTTCATGGTTGTGTCCACAGCAAGCAACGAGCCTTCGTGTTGTGCCCTCGCTCTCGGATTTGGCCAGCCATGTGTTTCCGCTCCTCATCCCAGTCCTGGAGATAGAGTGTATCCCAAAACTTGTAATTATTGTATCCGACTGTATCCCAGGCTTTAGAAGTGTGTGTCCAATGTGTATCCCAATTTTCAAGTGTGTGTCAATCCAAAAGTTGTCTGGTCACCCTAGTACAAGCCACGCTTCTTCATAGCATGTGCTTGGAGGGGGTGACTGAGATTTCCCTTACGGTCATTTGGGGACAGGGTGCATGTTACCACAGATGGCCAAGATTTCTCTCTTTTTTTTTTCATGGTTTGCATGTATCACATGTGTATCCCAGGGTTCTAGAGTGTGTATCCTGTGTGTATCCCAAAAACAAAAAGTGTGTATCCCGTGCCAGTGTGGATACACTCTATCTCCAGGTCTGCCTCATCCCATTCCCTAAATGGTGCCAAGCCGGGGGTGCCGGTTCGCTTTGCGAAGCCAGAGAACCCCTGGGAGAGCGGAGAGCGGGAGAGCACCTTTCATCCTGAAAGCTTTGATTCATGTCCGCCTGTGCCTCATAAGTTTACTTTGGGAGACTACGAATGTTTATCACCCCCTTGTTGTCCAAGATACGGCTTGCCCAGATACAAAGGGTCAATGGCCCATAATCATTTGGGACCTGATCTGAACACGGTCCACATTTCGAAATTCTCCGGAGGTTTGTTGGTTGCCAATGGTTGTATTCATGCCATATGGCCATCCTTGTTCTTGTTTTGACCCTCCTTGCGTCCAGAGTTGGACTACTACACAGAACACTCTTCGACAGGCTGTTAAAGATACAGGGCCAATGTACAGTACTAATTTGGGGCATCGGCGTATCTTGAACAGGGGTCTGGGGGTCCAGTCAAATGGCCCTCACCGATATTCTTGTGCTGGTGTTTGACTGATGCTTCAATTACCACTCAATTTTCGGTCCTCTGGGATTTTCTGTCACCTGTGGGCCTCTATGGTATCTCGCTAAGAAAGCAAGATATTTCCTCTGGGTGAGGCCTCCGGCTTGTCTGAGGTGATACTCTCTAAACCTGGATCTAAATCCAGCATATATCGGGTTGAACAGACCAGTGTAGGATGATCTTCCCCTCCCGGCCTTGGACCTGCAAAGCGAGCCAGGGCAATCAAAACCATAAAATGGCCAGCACTGATGTTCATGGGTGAGGGGTCGGTTGTGCACTACTTAGCAGTGCATATGAATACTGTTCATTTCCTCCATGGCGCACGTTCACTGGGGGGTTCCTCGGTCTGGGAACGTGACCTTAACCCTGTTTGCGTAAGTTGCAGAGCGGATCGTCCCCGGCCCTGCAGGGGCCCTTATGCGGCAGGGGCTACACAGCAAACTCCACACCACCTCAAAATGATCAGTGCGACTTGGCGATCCCTTTGAGGTGTCTATGGTGGGATCCCCTGCCCCGATCCGCAGCAGCCCCCCGCCCCCACAGCGCCCCACGCGCCACACCTGCAAGGGGGGGCCTCAGCCCACTTTCAGCCCTGGAGCGGAGGGGGGTCGGTGTCACCAGGATGCCGTTCCCTGACTCAAACAAGTCCCTGCGCCCCCACCTTCTCGCCCAAGGAGCGAGGCCTCCACGCCTCTTTGAACACAATTCTGCACATACATGCACCCTGTGTACCACTGTGCGTAGGAACAGCCCCACCCTGTGTAGCCACTAGGGGGGTGTCTTTGCCACACTACATCCAGAAGTTGCATTGGATGGTGCGTGAAGTGGTTTACTTCCAACAGTTTTTGAATGCGTGCAGCGTGCGATACTAGCCGTACAGAGATGCGGACCACTTTTCCAATGCCATCTTTGGACAACCTAAGGCCACCAGGCGCCGTCCCGATTCCCATTCCCGGTCATCATCTTTGGCTGCAACCTATCCTCAACGGTGTTTTACTGGACGTATAATAATTGGTGTGCCACGTTGTACATAGTGGCTTTGCTATTTCGCCTTTATGCCATATCCCCTCATGCGATGTGCTTGTGTGTGGGTGGCACTCAGTCCGATGGTAGCTGTGTGCCGGATATTTTAGATGTGCATGATTTGACTCCGCTTGACTAATCCGGGCATGACCTTCTCCTCCTCAGCCAATCAGACGGGATGGGCGCATATGGGGTATGGGGACTGGGCTTTTTTCTATTCAGTTGTTTCCCCTCAAATTTTCGGAAATTGCATACGGCAGACCAGTACCACCCGAATCCTGTGTGCTGTGTAACCATGCAACAGCACCATAGCTCCCACGCCAGTGCATGCATACCCTGCACCATAAAGCTCAGTCAAGGTGCCAACAAACCTAACTTCTGCAAAATCTGGGGGATTGTGCCTGCTCACAGCGCATGCTATCT
This sequence comes from Eutreptiella sp. 'Long Island Sound 2002', assembly GCA_964036045.1. Lineage (NCBI taxonomy): Eukaryota > Euglenozoa > Euglenophyceae > Eutreptiales > Eutreptiaceae > Eutreptiella > Eutreptiella sp. 'Long Island Sound 2002'. The sequence continues at coordinate 4,078,991 of OZ038387.1, read as the reverse complement.
GTGCGGATCTGCCTGATGTATTTAGTCTGTCGTGTGTGTCTTGGGACCCTTCGAATCCTTTGTTTGACTGTGTGTGTGTTCGGGGGGGGGGGGGGGGTGTGTTCACTCATTGCGAAAAGGGACAGAAAACAGAGACGTATATGACGACAGTTGGGTGCCTCTGAGGGGATCGATTCCAGTTGCTACTCTGCCCTAGCCTCCGTCCACACTGGCGGTCTGCCAGCCAAACCTGTCTATTATCCTTCTTTTGCACATCCCGTACACAACGCTGTTTGATCTGTGCCAGGTGTCCACGGCTGAGGGTGCAGTCTGCTCTCAACACTCTTCATGGCTCATTTTCAACCGAAGTTCAGTGTAACGGGGCGTGCGCGGGGGCGGGGGGGGGGGGTTAATCATTCCCAGGCCAGTACATTTTTTCAAGTTTTCTGCCCTGCCAAAAACGGCTTGCCCCCTGGGCAACGGCAAAGGGCCGCACCTCTTGGGACGGCGCTTCGCCGCATGCCCAAGGCCCCCTACCTCCGGTCGCATTGAACACATCGTGAAAAAGTGGTAAATTTCACCAGTTTTGAGATGTTTTGGCGGCAAAATGAATTTCGATAGGTACTTTAGATAGTAAATTTCGGTGGTACTGTTGGTAGGATTAGCCCGTACGGTGGTAATTTCGGTGGCTAATTTCGGTAGGTAGTTTCGCAGGATTAGCCCGGAATTTCGGTAGGCAATAGTGGCAGCATTAGCACGGAATGGCACGGGGCAGGGTGGTTTGCTGGTTTGGGGGTTGGCAGTTGTGTAATATGCACGGAAAGTTAGGCTACGCCAGCCAACAGTTGTGCAACATCCACCTGAAGTGAGGCTGCACGCGCCAACAATTGAGTAACGTCCACCGAAATTCAGGCCGCACGCACGAAAATTTGAGGCATAGGGTCACCGAAGTGGTGGAACCAGTAAGTTTTGCTAACCCTCTTGATGGTCCAGCAAGCAACAGCAAACAAAACGCAGCAGCAGGACACTGCAAGCACACGTGAAATGACGAAAATTGAGACCTTCTTTGTGGTGGTTTGGATTCGGCCAATTTTTTGGTGTATGATATATATTCGTAAGAAGTATGACCCCCCCTTCCCCCCTTTGCCCTACACGTTGTGTTATGGTGGTCTTTGTGACAGTTCTGGTTGGGGTGAGGTATGGGCAGGGTTTTGCTGCATAACTTCTTTTCGTACCGTGCAGCATCTGCAAGTACGGCTTTGTCTAAGCATGGGACCCCATCTAAGCGGCATGTCAGCCGTGCAAGAAGGACGCGGGGTACAAAGTTTGAGCAAGAAACTCAATAGTGGTGATCAGGAATGGGTGCCGTAAGTCGTGGATCCAGATTACGATATCTGTCAAAAAATGGGGGGAACTGCCATTTTGGATGGTTTGGGTACCCAGGATTTTTGTGGAGGCTGCCATTTGCCTTGGAACCAACATTGATGATGGACAGACACCTCGAAGCACGGCCCAGTGTCTGAGTGTGGACAGTGCATGAGCATTGAGTATCATGCTGAAGGTCACTATCTGTTTCACCCCACAGTGCCCGCTCACCAAATCAAAGTGATGTCAAAGATGATTGAGTTGACAATGCGCAAGCAGAGCATGAGACCAAAAATTGACAGCAACCTTAGGTCATGGATCATGGTCCACAAGGCACAAGCAATTGCCAAAACCCGTGTAGAAACTGACAAGAATGTCCAGCAACCATGCAAAAGCCACCATGAGTTAGCAACAAGCATCCAAAGGCCACCAAGAATAACCAGCAACCATCGAGCTGAGACTAGAAACTAAAAGCAGCCACACATAGGGTGGACCTTAAGCCCAGTGCGCGGGCAGTGCGACTATTTGGGCATCCGGCCGTATTGGAAACCCATGCTTTGTGATTATCTGGGTAGCAATGTTCTTTGGCAGCAGGTTTTGATGCTTCTTTGACATTGTGGATATGGCATTTCCACGCCTTTTCACGCCTTTTGTGCTCATTTCCACCACATCCACTCCTTTCTAGGTTGATTTCTCCCCACCATGGGGACGCAGAGAGGTAAGGGTTATGTAGCCATGCTCACACATTTTCCATTGGTGCCTTCACTGATCGTCAAACAGGGATTTTGAAGAGAACATGAAGAGTATGTTAGACATCTATGTGGCATGTTAGACATCTTACGTGCGATGTTGATGTCAGATGTGTGACATGATTGTGTGATATTTTGTCGGTGCATGATATACAGGAATTGCGGCACACACAAGTTGTAGTAGAGTAAAACCCTTTAAATTTGGATGCAACGTTTTTTCGTGAAAAAAAGTTCCATCCCAGTTTGCATTTTTTACACCCCTCGGCTATTTTGCACCCCCAAGGCTAGGGTAGTAGGGGTCACCTAATTTTCAGGCCGGGGGGCTCTTCAGGGGGGGGGGGGGGGGGCTAGTCTGAAAATGGCGTGCAGTGCGCACACCCGAGTACACTCAAGGACACCTGGAGCGTTAGGAACTGAAAAAACAACAACAACAACAATTGCCTGTGCGTATTTTGAGGGAGTGTTAGTGTGCAGGGTGCGCGCAGGGCAACTTTTTGGGCGAAATCTGATTCCTACCCTTGTTTTTGGGGTGGATTCTACCCCTCGGATGGGTGGGTGGGTGGGATGGGGCGATTTGGGATGATTTCTCCTCATGGACCTGCCCCTTTCCGGTGCGGGATATGGACCGGCCCCTTTCCCTCACCTGGTGTCCCCCGGTTTGCCCAATCTGATGCGTTTCAGGGCTACCAGGTGCATCTATGTGTATTGTGAAACAGGCACGTTGAGCTGGGTACATCATGATACATTTAGTGTGTTTGCTGCGGAGCATCGGTTTTTGCTTCTCGTGTCCCCAGACCTCTTTTGCTATTTGTTATGGAGTTGAGCATTGGGGACAGGGTGTTCTACACTAGGTCCACTGGGCTTCGGGTACCCGTGAAGGTGGTTGGCCTTCTGCACGATGGGTATGGGGAATTGGAGTATGATCATGGTGGTGTGCGGGTCGTCAATCATCGATGCTCCATCTCCTTTGGTATCCCCGGTCTTGAGTCTCCACCACCATCCCCATCGATTCCCGCAATTGCCGTCCAATTGACGTCCCTGTGGAAGTTCCTTTGGACCCCCTTGTTGACGGAAGCCCCATTCACGGTCACTCCCCAAGACGACTGTCATCACCTTCCCCGGCGCGAGGCTTCATTGGGGAACTTGGGGACTTAATGTGGGAAAGTCATAATAAAAGTAGTGCGCAGGGCGCGCGCTAGGTAAACACTCCCCCTTTGTGATATTCTCTCTCCAAAGGCGGTGTATGGGGTGCCGTGTTGCTTTTTAGGACCCAACATGTTTTCTCCCGGTGACAGTGTATGGTACCACTCACTTAGTGCACATGTGTTGGCCACTATTATGGGGCCTTCACAAAATGGGCCGCATTTTTGCCACATTCGGTACATCTGCCTTCGTGGGGTCACTCAAGTGGATCATGAGAGCGCTCAACTCAACAGGCTCGAGGCTGTGGTTGTTGCATCACCCAAGTCTCCAGGCTCACCGGACATTACCCCCATGGCTTCGGAACCCAAAACACCAGCACAGCCCACTATGGTGGCAAATATGAACCGGAAGCGTTGCTTCCAGTCCATGATGGATGCCTTCTTGGGGAATGCCGTGCACCGATTGCACACATAGTGCAAAGTTTTGTATGTCGGTACCCACACCCCAGTTTCGGCGCTTTTGCGGAGGTTTGTTGTTCCAGAATAGGGTTTTTTTTTAGGCTTCTTATGCATTTGGGGTATGACATACTTGAATTGTTATCTGTTTTCACCTATTTTCACCTATTTGTACCCATTTTGCCCCCCCCCCCCCCTGCCCCACCAACACCACCTCTCCAAAGTTCACAGCCTGGGAATAAGCGCTTGTGACACCTATCAGCGCTGGCAAGGCAGTGCACGCCACAGGTGTAGCACACTGCCCCCAAGAGCGTTGGGACAGACATTCCAAGCTCGCCCGCACTTTCTGAGTGTCTATTTTTTTTCGAGTGCGGCTCGTTACTATGTCTCAACAAGAAAATGAGTGCCCCATCTGCTTGGAGGACTACAAGGAACCTGTGATTGGGCCTTGTGGCCACGCGCTGTGTTCGTCTTGCGCCCTGGACTGGCTCTCCCGTCAGTCCGAGTGCCCCGTTTGTCGCCATCCCCTGCAAACAAGAGACATTGTCAGTTCTAGTGGATCCTCGTGGGACTTGTCTGCTGAGGTGACATCCGACGCCTCGGACTCGCTTGATTCAGAGGGTTGGGCCAGCGAGGACGATCTGGAGCAGGTCACGCGTATCGTGCGGACAACATCGTGCATTGCCCCACTTGCGGGCGGCGCATGTGCGGTGGCCGCGGCCTCCTCCACGATCCAACATTCGGCCAGCGGGCCAAGCATTTCCCGCCTGGCCAAGCCTCGGATGTCGACAGCCGGTCTGCAGCCGCCAGGCGGCGACCAGCCTGTCAATCCGCGCGACCCCCGAGTGCCTGGCCCCTTCAATTTCCCACACAAAAGAGACAGCCTCATTGCTGTGGACGCTGCCGAAGGCCGGGCTGCCACCCCTCTTCCCCCCAGTCCGTCCAGTCCATTTGGTCCGCAACGGTCCGCTTGGGCCCACCCGGACCCCCGGCACATTCCGCCTTCGCGCAGCAGAGTCAACTCAGGGGCCCAGCCACCCACCGGCCCAAACTCGCCATTGGGGCGCTCGGCATCGGGGCTCGCGGCCATGGGTCGCACCAGACGGACTAACTCACACGTCATTGGGAAACACCTCCCCCTCGGGGGTCAACTCCTTGATTCGTGTGTCCCTAGGCGCGGCAGCCTCAGTGCATCTGCGCTTTCACGGTTCCGCATTCCCGCCGTCATCCTCGACACGCCCCGCAGTCCAGGCGCGGCGAGCCCCTCCTTCGACACGCCCCGCAGTCCAGGCGCGGCGAGCCCCTCCTTCGACACGCCCCGCAGCCAGGGCATGGGTAGCCCGGCCGACGTGCCTCAGCCGGTCAACCCCCGCGACCAGACCACGGCTGGCGATTTCCCCGTCAGGATCAGTGGCAGCAACAGCCACGACACGTTGGCAAGATCCCTTCCCTGTCTTTCTGGGACTTCCCTGTCTGGGCCTCGGTCTCCAGACCGGAAGCACTCTGGCACGATTTCCAGGCGGCTGCAGCCGTTGTTGCGCCCAGGGCGCACGGGTCAAACTCGCTGATCTCTGTTTCACACATCACACGGGCTCAGCGCCATCCGTCCCCATGTCATACACAATCCATCGTCCTCCCAATCTTCCGGTTGTGTCGAGTACCGCGCTCGTGCCCAGCTCCGGACTAGTCCGACTGAATCCTCACAACGAAGGACGCAGAAAAGGCGAAGGACAAAAGGGCGACCCCTGGGCCCCGGAGGAACTGCGTTACGCCCCCTGGAGTTATGGCCCACCGAGGGCCCACCGAGGGCGCAGTTGTAGGCGACTTGTCCACGGCGTTTTTCAGTTATTTCTGGGGGAATTGGGCTTCCCCCTCAAGCGGGGTGTGGTACTGGCTTGGTACCGAAGGGTATTGGAATGGGAAATATGATGCGTCTGCCGGTGCTGTCCACAATCTGCAGCTCTTTTTTTCTGTTTTCACGGAGGGCGGCCCTTCAAGAGGCGGCCACCAAGTGTCCCTAACGGCGCGGCGGCCTTCCTCCCACCAGTGGAGCAGGGATACCCTCCGGGTTACAAAGCGCACAACTGTTGTTGAGACAGGTGTGATTCACTCGTTGCGAGGGTGTACGCACACCCTCAAACCGGTGAACGAGATACAGTACAACCTGAAACCCCAAACCTAATTTCAATGCAGATTTGATTCACTCCAACGAGATACAGTACAACCTGAAACCCCAAACCTAATTTCAATGCAGATTTGATTCACTCCAAACCAATTCAGACCATCCAGGTCCGACGCTGCCCTCTCTCAAAGGCGCCGGGCTTCCTCAGAAACACTGCTCCCTGCCCCGCTCAGCCAAACCATTGGACTTGTCCTGATTCCGCTGTAGGGAGGCTGTATTCGCATCTTTGTGAATGAATTGGTAAGACGCCCCTGTGTTCGTGCCTGAAAAAGGGCTTTGTGCATGTTCCTGTGTCCGTGCTTGGGTGTGGGCTTCGTGCAGCCACCCATGTGAAAGCAACATCAGTGTTTCCATGCTCCTTTCTGGTCAGCTGCCTCACACGAATTGCGCATTCGCAATTGGGTGCAAATGAGACCTTTGTCCCAACATGGATACCGGCAAACAAACACACGCCCAGGTGCCACACTTCCTTCAAGCCATTCACTAAAACATAACTGATGCCTCACCACCAACCCGAGAATGCAACCCCGACCCCACCCTGACCAGGCTCCCCCAAGACCCACGTTGGAATAGAGAGATCCAATGCACACCTTGGACTGGGAAACATTGGTGGCCGCGTAGCCGATCTCTGGCCATCATTCGATTCATCAGCAACCTGTCAGAGATCAGTCAGTTGTTGAGACAACCGGTGAAACAGTCTGCATGAACCCCAGTGACTTGCACTTAAAGCCCCCTCAAAATGACCCCAATCCCCCAAGATGCCCCACCCCCCGAACCCCAGGATCCACTCAGAGAAGGCCATTCGCAGGCGTGGTGGCGCCAGTGTTTTCAGCAGACACTTTGCCCTGCTGCAGTCCCGCTCTTTAGCTGGTAGCAGCTGGGGAACCACCAGTGCACGGGCCATGTTTGCATGAATGGAAGGTGAATGCCACGAGGACGGATTGCATCGCTGTCCCCATGCGGTGTACACGCATTGTGAACGGCGATACAACACAGCGGACGCAAGTGGACGGAACTGGTGGGCAGCTGTTGAAACAGTAAAGTGGGTGTACAACATTGATCGCTGTGTGGGCAGGACCCACCTGCTGAGAGGGTGTCAGTCGTGGCAGGATCTCAATCCGCCCGTTGGGCATCGGTCCAACGGCAACGGGGAGGGGAGGCAGTCCCCCTGCGTTTCTCCCTGGCCCTCTGCCTGCTGCTCGCGCCCGGCACTCCTTCAGCCTCATGAGCGGCGGGGAAGGGGGTTTACAGTTTGAAGTGGCTTGTCCAGGCGACGGCAGCAGCGACTCGGTCAAGTCCACCGGTTGAGCACGCCCAGGGCGATTTCACGTTCGGGCAGTGCAACAAGCAACAGCTCATCTTAGGCGTTTCGCTAATTTGTGGTTTTTGTTGCCATCATTTCACTGGCAGTGGCATTGGCCTCGAACAAGCATTCCATTGTGCGTGTACACCTGTCGCTCAGTTGAACCCGAGATTTGTTGAAACATTGATGCTGCCTTCAAAAATTTTATTCCTCACGTTTGAGTGATGATCAATTGATGCAATATTGTAAGTGCAAGCAGAGCAAGCGGGCCCCCCACCCCCTTTCCTGCCTTTGTACCCCAAGGCGACCCCCTCCCTTGACTCCTCGCCCATTATGGAACAGTGTGCAATCGCTATCTACGTGAAATCTATCCCACGTCCTCCCGAAGCGTCCCAAGGTTGCCAAACTGGCGGTGACGGTTGCTTGGGTTGACACATTCTGGGACACCTGTTGATTTCTTATTGGGTGGAGTCACAGGGAGCAGGCTCTGCCTCATGCAGATCACTTCCTTGGTGTGAACATTGTACCATCAGACTGGAACACTGCGCAATCGCTATCGCCCCCCCACCCCCCTTGTCCAGTAAGCACCCTTGTCTAGTAAGCAGGTCGGACTGGGGTACAAACCCCGATCCTCCGGCATCTCGCTAACCCCCAAGTCCGCCCACACGCGCCCCGCTGCCGCTTCCCTCTCCCACATCCCCTTCCCCACCGTCATCCCCTGTGCCCGGACCATGCAGCCAGGTCGGGTGCCCTCTCAGAAGTCGCCTGTGACCGCGCACCCGCACTGTGTGAAACCCTCTCTCCGCCGACAGACTCAGCCTGCCCCAGTCGATCATGTTGTCCTTCCATTCCTTCACTTTCCATTTTCCAAATTTTCTTAGAAGCTTGGATATTGAGGTTCCCCTGTGCGTTTGCTGATTAGACGAGGTACTGTCAGGGTCAGGGTCGCCATTGCATGCCTCACAGACTGCAACTCGTAGCACTGGACAGCTCTGAACCTTGATTCCGAGAGGTCATCTCGAGTACTGTGAAGTGAGAGGGCTACGCCAGCTCATCTTGGTCAGCACCAAAAAAAAAAAGCATGCCTCACAGACTGCAACAGATTCTGATGTGTCATCGCAGACATCTGTCGACAGTGGTCTCCCAAGTGGTGGTGAAGAAGACAGTGACAGTGCGTCCGACACTGAGATTGTGTGGGCAAAGACTACTCGTGGTGTAGGGGGTTTGACAAATGTTTTGCCAAACCCCCTACATCAAGGAAATCGTATTTCACCTGCGATGTTCCTGAGGCAAACAGCTTGCCACAGGGGCTGCAGCCCCCTGCCGATCCTGCTGCCAAGCCTGCCCCCAAAGCTGCCAAACCTGGTGCCAAACCCTCCAAGTGTGCAGCCAAACCTGCAGCTGGAGAGCCCATTCCTGTGGCCTGTTGAGCATGTGCAGCTCTCGAAGGTCAAATACTTGCGTCAGCAAAAGTGGCACACCGAGCCTGTTGCTCAGTAGACCTCACAAGCATCCCTGCAGGCAGTTTCGTGGTCATTTTGTGGTTCACATGCCCCCGTGGTTGTATCTCTTGTTTTGTGTTGCGCGTCCTTTGTCCAGTGTTTAGGGGGGGCGGGGGGGGGCGAGGGAACTGTCACTTGGACGTTCCCTCGGGGGTGTGAGGGGGCCGTCACGCGCGGCCGCTTACTGAACAAGGGTGGCGGGGGGCACGTGAAATCTATCCCACGTCCCCCCAAAACGTCCCAAGTTTGCCAAACTGGCGGTGATGGTTCTTTGGCTTGACAAATTCTGGGACACCTGTTGATTTCTTGTTGGGTGGAGTCACAGGGAGCAGGCTCTGCCTCATGCAGATCACTTCCTTGGTGTGAACATCGTACCATCACAGACACCACAGGGCCTGCGCGGCACGCCGATCAGGGTTGATGGTGTATCATCTGGAAGACGCTTGCACAGTTTGTGCTGCAGGGCATACACCGGTGCAGTCAGGGAGCCAAACGAGAGGCCTCATCATTGTGCCATTCCATGGCAGCATTTCTCCGGTTCGACGAGATGCGGGATGGGACTGCTCATACGGAATGTGTGAGCCTTTGTTTAACATTTTAACATGCATTGATGATGCGTAGAGCTACCGTGTTCAGTAGTTTTGTGATTTGGGTGAATCCCAGGGCCGCGCTTCCTTGTTCAGGAGGCAGAGGCCACGATGCGCAGGTGTACCATGTCACCAGGAGGGAGGGAAACACATGGCGGCCCTGTTGAAACAGTACAGTGGGTGTGACACGGCAGCATTCCCACTGCACAGGCCGTGTTTGGTATGCAGGCGTACCAGGGTCATGCTCTGCATTGGCGAGCTGGCCCCAGAGCCCAACCCCCGAAAGGCTCACCGATGGGACTGGGTGGTGCACTCCAGACCCACTTTGTGTTGCTGGTGTGGTGTCCCATGTACATTGATTGCTGTGTGGGCAGGACCCACAATGTCAGTCGTGGCAGGATCTCAATCCGCCCGTTGGGCATCGGTCCAACGGCAACGGGGAGGGGAGGCAGTCCCCCTGCGTTTCTCCCTGGCCCTCTGCCTGCTGCTCACGCCCGGCACTCCTTCAGCCTCATGAGCGGCGGGGAAGGGGGTTTACAGTTTGAAGTGGCTTGTCCAGGCGACGGCAGCAGCGACTCGGTCAAGTCCACCGGTTGAGCACGCCCAGGGCGATTTCACGTTCGGGCAGTGCAACAAGCAACAGCTCATCTTAGGCGTTTCGCTAATTTGTGGTTTTTGTTGCCATCATTTCACTGGCAGTGGCATTGGCCTCGAACAAGCATTCCATTGTGCGTGTACACCTGTCGCTCAGTTGAACCCGAGATTTGTTGAAACATTGATGCTGCCTTCAAAATGTTCAGTGATGATCAATTGATGCAATATTGTAAGTGCAAGCAGAGCAAGCGGGCCCCCCACCCCCTTTCCTGCCTTTGTACTCCAAGGAAGCCCCCAACATTCTCGGAAATTTTAGGGGAATTCAAAAGTGGACAAAAACTCGCCCTTTTCAGTTGGCTCACAATCACTATCCCATCTCTGAGCACCATGTTCCAGAGATGGCCAATACCCAAGTTGGTGGCACACTACACTCGCAGTTGAAGAGTCCTATGTTCAATCCCTGGTGCTGGCATAGGCAGTGCATTGTCTTGTGTCTTGGAGGAGGAGCCGGTATTGGTTTTTCTGCGAGATTGAATTTCGTAATTGTCCTTTCATCATCGGGACGGGGGGGGGGGGGGGCAACCCCCCCCCCCCCTTACTATATCCACCCCTGCGGCACGCTGTCATTTCGCCGATCAGGGTTGATGGTGCATCATCTGGAAGACACTTGCACAGTTTGTGCTGCAGGGCATACACCGGTGCAGTCAGGGAGCCAAACGAGAGGCCGCATCATTGTGCCATTCCATGGCAGCATTTCTCCGGTTCGACGAGATGCGGGATGGGACTGCTCATACGGAATGTGTGAGCCTTTGTTTAACATTATAACATGCATTGTAGAGCTACCGTGTTCAGTAGTTTTGTGATTTGGGTGAATCCCAGGGCCGCGCTTCCTTGTTCAGGAGGCAGAGGCCACGATGCGCAGGTGTACCATGTCACCGGGAGGGAGGGAAATACATGGCGTCCCTCTGGGTCTTCTGAAACCGAATCGCATGGCCGCCCTGAAACCGAATCGCATGGCCGCCCTGCAACTCTTCGTGTACTTGTTTGGTCCGAAGTTGGTGTTGGTGGTCTCATGATATTGGGCATATGCGGTCCCCGTGTACACGCCCCACTTACTGAATCCTCTGTTATACAAAGTGATGACATTGCAGCAGGCATGGCACGTTGACCGGTCAAAGCAGTGCAGATGGCTTGGCAGGAGCTTTCTTGCCCTGTTGTGCTGGAAAGAAGATTGCCAACCAACCTGGTTCTGTTGTACGACTCCTCCTTGTGGAATCGGTTGAGGGGTGCACCCGGCCGGCAGCAGAGGTGCCGTGAAGAACTGGGAACCTGTCTCGAGCATCAGGTCTCGACTCCTTTCGTTCTCTGCGCTGATGTGCTTTCTGCTGTGTTCCTTTTCAGGGATGCAGTGATAGTCCTCTTCATTTGCTTGAAGGGATTCCACTTCTCTTTGCGTGGTGCACAGCATGACTCCATCGCATGCAGCATGCGCACGACAGCATGTGAGCGGCCACGGAGGGTGCCACCCACACGGTGCACGCGGTGCACACAGTGCACCAGGGCATGTGCATTTGACTGATGTACATGTGCGCTGCAAGTCACCAAGTCGCTCCGCTTGAATGTGCTGGGGCTATGTTCTGCAGCATAGTAAAAAAACCCAGGATACTTCAATGATGCAGTGTGCGTGGTGCGTGCGGTGTGCGGGTGGCACCCTCGCGGCCAAGCAACGTTTTACAACAGGAGTTTGCAGGGAGGAAGCACCTTGGAAGGCAAGATGAATCTATGGGTCTCAACAATACAGGAGACTACGTGAGCTTCACCATCAACATAAGGCCGTTAGGCGTGGCACTGCGTAGTGCATATGCAAGGGGTAGACCAAGCAGGTAGTGAACAGAGACAGCTCCCCAGGTAAAGCTGGAACACATGCCAAATGTGGAGCCCTCGTTTGTACTATATGCCCTACTTCTTGAACCAGGCGGTTGCCTGAGAGCTCACATTACACTCTTGGAACTTGTTGAGCCTGAAAAAAAAAAAAATTCCAAGCTCGCCCGCAGCCCCCCGCCCCCGATCCCCAATTTCTCACTACCACGGGTAAGCCCAAATGAGTGCTATGCGTAGCAGCCCGGAAACAGTGGATGTGGTAGTGTATAGCTCGCCTACAACGAGCGCTTCAAGAATGGGCTCAGGTGCTGAACAGCAGTGACAAGGCAGACACGATAGACACGATGCAGCGCCCACTGTGCAGCCGCAGTGCAAACTGAATGTACATACAATAGTGGAGCACCCCAACCAAGAAGGGGACACGAGCAATTGTGTGTTACTGTCACTATTGGACTAAGGGCTGAAATTGTCTATGGCGGGGACATTCAGTCAATCAGAACCGACCATTGTTCCCAATTTCTCTCCCCCCTCCACATGTACACAGTCGTACACCCACACCCACAAACCACCTTGACCTTGTGCATTGCCTATGCTTGTGTGTGACATGTTACTATCCCCCCCCCGTGTCCATCCCCCCCCCCCAGGGGGGGAACCGTCACTTGGCCCATGAACAACAAGAAATCAATAGGAAATCACAGGCGCCGAAGGCGCTGAAGAAAATTTTTGGTTGGGTTATACTAGAATTGGCTGGTCGGGAGTGGTGTACGGTTCCCCCCCCCCAGGGGGGGAACCGTCACTTGGTGACGGTTCCCCCCGGGTCGGGGGGGAACCGTCGTCCCTTGGGGGGGGATGGACATGGGGGGGGGATGGTAGGCAAATTCCCAAGTGCGATGAAGTACGTTTGGCTGAGTTGTAGCCTACGGATTTTGCACATGACCATGATTTTGGGGTGGACGTGCAAAATTGGGATGGTCTGGTTTGGTTTCCACCATCTGGGGGGTAAAGGGTAAGGGCTGGGTAAACGGAGGCACATGTGAGAGTCGAGCTGCCGATTGGGACATAACAGCTGTCACAATGAATGGCGAGAAAGCATTTTGGGAGACGATGGCAACCACATGGTAAGAAGTTTGTGCGGGGAAATTTGCGTAAGTGGGGCATGGGATATGAGTGAACACAGAGGGAAAGGGCAGAAACATTCGGAATAGGATATGCTGCTTATGTTGCCCGTAACCATGATAAAATTAGACGCAGAACTGATTGGCAAGGGGAGGCACACAATTTCCTAGCTTTCCCCGGCACATAGAAGCATTGTGATATTAAGGCCATGTAATCAGTAGGTACTTTGTGTCACAGCCAGGCTAATGATGTGTGACATTTGGTGATCTGGGATTCCTGGCCCTATGTTGCAAATCCCACAGCTGTCCTAGTCCGGGAGAAGCTTCAGAGCCTGAGAATGACTGAAAATGAAACCTGTGAGTGCCAATGGGAGAGGGGGCCACGGAGGCAGGGTGCCGCAATGGTGTGTAGTGGCACGAACGCTCCGCTCTCGGCCAGACAAAAATACCTCTGCCCCCCTCCGCCCCCCCCCCCCCTCCTTTCTCCCATTCCCCCAGATGGTTGTACTCTGGCATCTAATTTGGGGATGCACACAGCTGTGCTCAGGCCCCTGTCACGGTTGCTGGTTGCTGTACAATGATGTGATGTTCCAGAGAAAGGACCATGCGTCTTGGAGTCATACCTTCACCTGTACTGTTGAGCAATTGTAGAACATAAAAGGGGTGTGCTGTGCATGCTGCATGCGCTGTGCAGAAGGAGGCTCTTGTTGGACCATGAAATGGTGGACAAGCAAACACCAAACATGTCGAAGTGACGTGGAGCGCAGTGGATTCAGACGCCTCTTTTGCAATGCTTGGCGTGCTCAAAACAAAGGTTGCGGGTGCCTTAAATTGGCCGCAACAGGAGTGAGACAGCGTATAATTTGTTGCACATTTCATTGTGTACCATCAACGAAAGGGGTTGTGCTTTTTCAGCGGATTTCGTAAGGTCATATGCAATGATCAGTCATACGGGTGCCCCACGTTGAAGTGCGCCAGCCTCTTGCCGCGTCTTTCCTCAGTGAGATCCACCAGCACAGTTGCTCTGCCAGGTTTCCGTGTGGCACGCAGAGCACAGCTGCACAATGGCCTCCACGCCCCCATGTTGTCCTTCCGACAGCCTCCCCTCTGTGGGAGAGCCCCCTGATTATGAACCGGCAGGGACTGTTGTCACAGCCGGTAACGTGCCATGCTACGTGGTAGGCTCCGATGGACCCCATGCGATTGTTGTTGCCCACGACGTCTTCGGGGTCCGGTCGGGACGCACGAGGCAGATCTGCGATACTCTCGCCCAGGAGCTGGGTGTATTGGTGTGCTGTCCTGCTTTTTTCGAAGGTGGGTGTGCTGGTGGCGCCAGCACGTCAAATGCGGTGGGATCGTTCGCCGAGTCTACCTCCTGGGGCCTAAGCACCATGACTCTGGCCCTCAAGCAAGTATGGCACGTGCCGAAGCTCATCGGCGCCATTCGAAAGGCCAAATGGGAGGCAGTGGCTCCGAAGTTCATGGACAGTGTGATACCACTGCTGGAGGGCCATGGCGTTCAAAGGTTCGGCGTACTGGGCTTTTGTTGGGGAGGTTGGTTCGGTATCAGGGCGGCGGGTACTGGGAAGGTGTGTTGTGTTGTGGGTTGCCATCCCTCTCTGGAGGTGGCCAGCATTGTTGGTGAATCGCCGAAGCAGATCTGTGAGGAGGTGCAATGCCCCATAATGTTACTGCCGGCGGGCAACGACAAGGCAAACGTCAAAGAGGATGGCTTGGCACAGCAGACCTTTTCCGCGAAACCGTTTGGGGACAAGTGCGTTGTGAAGACATTCTCGGCCATGAAACACGGTTGGGTCAATCGGGGGGATTTAAGCCAACCTGACGTCCGACGCGAAGTGGAATCTGCGCTCAGCCTGGCCAAAGGGTTCTTGAAAGAGCACTTGCTGCAACGTGATCCGAAGTCTGATCAGTCCTGATGTCGAAGGCACTTGATGATACAGTGATGGCAAAAAGGGTGAAGGGTGTTTGCCCAGGGAACAATGCCGCAGTCTGGAAGGGCGCGTACACGCCCAGGCTGCCGGAGCACCTGGTGATTTTCGTCCACAGAGACAAACGACGGTGCGCTGCGGCCTTAGCCTCCATGATACCGTTCGAAAGTGTGTTTTGGTGACTGGCCATGGGAAGTGCTCTTCGTCGCACGCGTATGCAGACCCGTCGACGTGGCTGGTCATGGCTCGGGCCGAGCCTCTGGAGGACCGTCTGCCGTTGGATGGCCGGCCCCAATTTGGACAGCCACACGAAATGGCGAACCGGCTGTGCGCTTGGAGAAGCTGCTGAACGCGGTGTTCATCCGGGACCTCTGGGGGGGCGGGGCGGCGGCCCTCCAGATTCCGGGGGGTCTCCATGATTCCATTTGTGGTTCATCTGAGGACCGTATGCCACCATATTCAATATGTACAGCCGTGTTACTCTGTTCAGTCTTCAGCACGTTCTCGGGCTCGTCACATTAGGCGTTAAACCCGCTGCACGCCATGGCATTGTGGGCATCCATGTGGCCTCTGCGTGCTGGTGGGTGCTCCTGAAAGCAAGGAGATATGGAAATTGAAACGGTTGCGGATGCATTTTTTCAGGACCCCCTGAAGTACCATCATCTCAAGAACTGCAAGACGGTGTTTGCAGCCCTTCCCAACTGCGTACTCTCTGATATACCCAACGCAATTTGGAGGGCTCACCGATGGATGTCCAAGTTTCGAATGCAGAGGCTTTTGTGTAGCCCGTGTGTCAAAGGCAACGAAGTGTTGGTTTCTGTCACTTAGCCCCCCTTTTGATCACCCAGACCTTGTGTTGATGGGTTATGTGATACACATCCTCCTCTGTACTCTGCAGGCACCCTCTTGTGTTGCCCCATCTGCAGATCAGGGGTTTGCCCCCCTCCCCTGGCCCCCAGAAGGGCTGCGTACGCAGCCCTTCTGGCAACCCCCCGCCCTCTGGTGGCTCGGCCTCGCCCTCTTGCCTCGTGACTCGGACTGTGCCCCACTGCCCACGTTCTCAGACACATTGGCACTCAACAGGACATCCGCAGCCGTTGTGCGAATTGCAATGGCTGCAGCGGCTTGTGGCTGAGCGCAGGTCCTCCGCGTACCGCTTTGCGTAGGGCCCCAGTGCCTGCGGTCAGGACCATGACTTGACGTGATCGTGTGCGCGTGTGTATGGGTAGCAGGCCTCAATGCGTCTGTCCCTGGGGCAGCCTGCGACACCCTGATAGGTCAGCCTCTCCCATGGGATGACAGAAGGTGCCCCAGGAATTGTCAATATGATGAGCAGAAACCGAACCAAAGCCCCCCCCCCCCCCCCCGGTCCAACGAACACTGTTTCCAACGAACACTTCCCGTTCGGACCGTATTTTTTGGGGACCTAATTAATTCGGTACTTAATTAGGTACCAAACATCAGAACGGAGGTTTTAGCCTAATGTTGCGGGGAAATGAGGGGCTGTTGGGGGAACGTTAGCGCGCCGGGCATCTTTTTTGACCCGTGCCCCACCGGTGGCCTTTTAGGGGGTGGACCATCTCGCGGTGTAGCACTCGGTGCTACACCGGTCCTTTACCAGATTTGGATCAATGATTTTTCAGTTTGGCAATTTACTAAAAACGAGCGTTTCATCAGGCGTACACTCGCAGAAATTGTTCTTTGAAATGTTCGGCAGGGTTATGATCCGACATCTTGAAATCCTGAAACCCTGGCAGATCACAGATCGGATAGCCATCCGTGATGTGCAACAAAGCTGCGATCTAGTTAGCAAGATCCCTCGACCTGTTTTGCAATCCAATGCCGCCATTTTCCCTATGCCGCTGTTTTGTAGCTGCCGCTTTGCGCTGCAATGCCGCTGTTTGGCAGCCCCCGTTTTGTGGTCTGATGGCCATCTGGGCTGCACTAAATTTGGATGCCTCAATCCCTTTACCAAATCCTCAATCCTGAACAGATGGAGGGGTATATAGATGGAGGAGGAGCAATAGCATGCTGCTGTTTGACAGAGGCAGTGGTGCAGAAGTACGACCAGTGTGTGTGCCAAGACCCTCGGTTTGGGCCGGCAGGTGGGCTTGGTGACTGCAGGCCACTACCACGGGGAATTGGTCCGGATGTGAACAGCCCCAAACCTCGTGTCTGGTTGAGCCGTTTCACAATTTGGGATGGGAACCATTGACTTGGGGATGTCAATTTGTACAGGGACTTAGGCCTGCGTTGTGAAAACCACAGGGGCGGGGGGTTTGTTGCAGCAGTGTTCTTGTGTCCGCGGTCTTTTGCTCAAGGCGTGGGGGGGTTTAACCCCCCCCTTGTCCTGCCCCACCCCTGGTCCTTCCCCAAGGGGGGATGGGGGACCGTCACTGGGTCAACACAAAATTTTTTGTTGCGGCTCATTTTGTTGTTGTGTGGGTGACTGTGTTTTAGGCACTGCCACTTGTATCCCTTGTACTCTTGGCAGGACATGTTGCTCACTTTCGCTGAAATGGAACTTGACAGCACAACCATCTTTACCCTTGGGACGAATGTAATGTTCATCCGCTCCACAGAGGAACCCGTTTTGGCGCAGGTTGTTGGATATTCAGAGCACGGTGATGCATATCGCAGCATCTCTTATGAGCGTGCTGCCACTTTATTCTTTCGTTTTGCAGTGCAACTTCTGTGCCTGAAAATGTGCGTGTATGCTGGTAGTGCGGAGGGGGGGGGGGGCGTCACTTGGCAACCGTCCCCCAGGGGGTGGTGGGGGACCGTCTTCCCTGGGTGGGGCAGGACGGGGGGGGGGGGGGTACATGTCTGACACTTGTGACAGAAAGATGGTATTATAGGCCCCTGACGAGCCAAACTGTCTTCCTGCGCTTTGTAGTGCCGGCCTCTTGTGCACACGTGCAATAGCCCAGAGTTCCTTCAGGGGGGGTTACTCTGATGAAAGCTGCTGTTTGGTGGTCTGCATGCGTCCTCTCGGCACAGCCGGCTCATTTGCAAAGGGGTCGGGGCCTTGGGTTGGGGCCAAGGTGGAGCGGTACCACGCCGGGCGTGGGCCAGGCCTTGCACCTTATGCCGGGCATCTTTTCTGGCATGCCTTGGGGAATGCCGTGCACGCAGTGCAAAGTTTTGTATGTCGGCAAATACTCGAACCCTAGTTTTGGCCCCTTGGGGGAGCACCCCATGCGGCACGCGCGTGGCGCGTGGGCGGCGCGGAGATTCGGCCTTCTGGCCCACCCAAGCACCCACAGTTCCTACCCCGGGGGCTCATCGTCTAGGTATTTTAGGCCTGATCCGTAATACTCTTGAGTAAGAAACGTCGTTTGTTGTTGTCCATTGAGCATTCGCGCTAGATTGGGCAAGACGAGGGGCATAAGAAATGACGTTTGTTGCTCTTTCAAGATCCCGCCCGCGAAGCACAGCCCCGGCACGAGGTAGCGGTTGATGTGGGGCGAAACTTGTCGTTGGGCTGCAATACGGTCGGACCCAGCGCTCGTTTCCGTGGTGTACATCGCTGTTGAGGTCCCGTGGGTATGACGGTTATCACAATATTTCGAGGGGGCAATGGGACCACCCTTCACAAATCTATTCGCATCTTGTTGTACCTCACCCAGTTTTGTATTCGGCACCAGGTTCGCTACCCCTCGTATGGCCCTTGGCCCGATGTGCCACCTCATGTGTTGGTTGTTATCTTGTGGGCTTTGCTGCTTTGCTGTGCTAGCAGATAGGTGGCAGGTGATCTTGGGTGAGTTTCCCGGCAGGTGCACGCAGTGCAACAACTTGGCCTTGGCGCCCCCAACGCGGTCAGGTAGCCATATGAGTCGTTCCTTCAAGTGTTACACGAAGGGAAGGTGGGACCTCGTCCCATCGCACGCATCCACCTTGCTCTTGTATGCAGCACTTTTGTGCGACCAGCGTCCTGCCGCAGCCGCTCACCCTTTGTGGAGCCACTCCCCTTCGCCATGTGGACGTGTTGGTGGTCGGGGATGGCGATTTCTCGTTCTCCGCTGCTTTGGCGCACTCATACATTGCTCGTGGCAAGTCCAAGCGCCTATACGCCACGATCCGCGACACGATGGCCACCGCTCGCACTCTCTATCCTGACATAGACACGCGAGTCTCTGAGATTCTAGACTACAGTGGGTCTGAGGTGACCCCTACTCCACGCTCCACTCCCATCCAAGGCCCGTGTGCTACTACCCCTTGTTGTCAGTCAACATGCAATGATCAAAATCCATTCATTGTGATGGACTCCACCACCATTTCGTGCTCTCCAATCCACCTTTGTGCTCATTCGTACCGCCGTACCCACCATCGAACTCCCAATTCTCGTTGATGGAGCTGCTAGTCACGCTCCATTCCCGATCGTTATTGGTCTCCCCTCACCAACACCCCCCCCCCCCCCGCTGTGAGATCAACACCCTTCTCAGAGCAATAGCAGGTGTTGTTTCTGCAACGTTTGGAAGCAAGTCCCCCCGTGTCAGAGCAACATCAGGTGTTGTTTCCGTCAAATTTTGGATTTGAGTGTTGCTCTTGCAAGGGGTGGGGGTACCCTTTGTCCAGACAAATACACCACGCTTGGCGTCGCTTCCATCAGTTTTGCACTACGGACTTTCGTGGTGCATTCATTTTGCTCAGTTTCATTTTTCATTTTTTAAATTTTGCTTTGTAGCAATGAGAGAATTCGGTTGATGTGCTGTGTGGTATGGTCGGACTGTAGGTTAAGATGGCCAGCGCTTGTGTCAGGGAAGCTGAGATGGACATGATCACATTCGACCATGTTCTGCCCCGTGGTGTCCAGAACCGTGCACCATGTCTTGGGTGAAGGCTGGTGGGCCTTTGCGCTGTTGCAGCGCGCAAACGATGCCCTTGTCCAAGCAGCACTCGGCGTCGTTTGCGTAAAAGGGACGGAGGGGAGTCCAAATGCAGACGTGCAACTGCTGCCACGCCACCCGGCAACCGCCGGGTCCACTGCCACCTCGGTGTGGACTGTCCTGTCACTCAGGTGAGCGACAACGTGGATGCCACTGCATTGCACAAGTACTTTCCCGGACACACATTCCGCTGCATCCGCTGGAACTTTCCGCATCCCGGCCTGTCCCCTGGTACCTCGGAGTACTCCTCCGAGGTGCGCGAAGCACATGCGAGTCTCATGGCGGCCTTTTTCACCGCATGTGCGGCAGTCCAAGGCCCAGGATGCGCCGTGAAACTGTTGGTCACCCAGTATCCTATTTTCACTTTGGAGGTGTGCCACTGTGCCACACGCGCTGGGCTTGGGGAAGGCTCAATTTTGCCTTGCCCTCACATTGATGTTGGCCACCATTCACTTTATACCCCCCGATGATACCCCCTCAAAACCTCCTCAACCCCCCAACCAAGCATGTGCAGCTGCAGCATGCCGCAGCACCTGTTTTTTGGAGCTGCACATAGGGGTTTGGAAGCATGCCGCAGCATGCTGTAGCATGCCGCGGCATGCCGCTGCATCCAATTTTTTGAGTTCATGTGCCTGTCTGCCTGCTCCTGCTCTGCTTGCACGGGAGACATTCTGCCTGCCCCATGTCTCCCCAGTTTGTTTTTATTTGTCTTGTCATGAGTCAGTCATCTGCACCAACAACATCCAGTCAACAGTCAACACCAAGCACACCACTTTCCCAATCAGATGGGAAAATTCTGCTGGGGAATGGGAACGTCAACCTGGCACACATGCACGCAAAGCTGCACTACAGCCCCCACCCATTTGTGTGGAGGCACCACCACAGCCAAACCCCACGATCATTGTCAACGTCCCACGGCCAGAACCAGCTGAACCTGAGTGCAGCCAAAAAAGACGATTTCCCTACGTTGAGTAGCATTGCTGTTTTCTTTGTCCAACGATCACGCTCTGCTTGCCATGTTGAGCGAATGTTCAGTTTGATAGGCCACATCCAGACAAAGGACCGTTTGCATATGGGCAACAACACTTTGCGCCATTTGGCTATGATGTATGTCAACACCCACTACAGACGATCCGGATGGTGAAAGTGATTAATTCCGCCCAACAGTGTTGTGCATATCGTCTCCTGTTTGTGAGTTCAATTTCCCACAGAAGCGCAGGTACCTACATGTGCAGGTAGAAGCATGCCGCAGCACAAGAAATTTTTCCGAGGGACCGCACATGCTTGCCCCCAACCCCCAATTGGTGCCAGCTGCAGACCAAAGCACACCAAGGTGTCATACTAACCCCCCCCCCCCCCACCACCATCCCTGAACACAATATCATGTTCCAAGTGCGAAGAATGGTCTTGCCCCATGATAAGTCTTTTGCTGTTGCCGTGTGAGGTCATACAACATCCCACTCCTGTCCCCTGCAACACACACACTACTATTGCCGGGGCTTTGCCGCTCGGGCACATTCTTCTGACTTCATACAATGAAAAGTGTTCCAGAGGATGTCTTTTTGGGGTTCCATTGTGGCACTGCCTGTTTTGCGTGTTGAGTAGTCTGCTTGATTTCCTCACAGTGACAAGTGATAGTCTTTCTTTGGCTGTAGTATCACCCATCCCTGGTATGTTTGAGGGAGGCAAGGACAGGTCCTCTGTGGACTGTTTCGAACCCTCACTGCCCCGCCCACCCCACCCCACCCCTTTGCTCTTCTGGTTTTGGGGCGATAAATTGAGTTGCGGCAGACACTGTAAGCCCCATTGCCTCATTTTGCCATGCACCAGGAGCTGGGGGAACTGGCCGCAGAGCATGGCTACACCCTCCGCAAGCACCGAATGTTCAAACCCTCCAAGTATCCGGGCTACATCCGAGTGTGGGGCGACAGCCGTGATGCACGTGCAGGTGCTGGAGTTGGGGTCACATGGGACACAAATGCTAAGCAGCTCACCTACATCAAGGGCTCCGACACCCCGACTGAAGTGCCTGTTGAGGTTCGGTTCCGCGTGCCATCAACCCCCCCAGTCCCGACAATCCTGTTCCCACACTTCTCGCAGGGGTCTGACTCTCGGACATACGAGTGCCTTCTCTTTGTTTCTGTATTCCGGGTGCTGAGCTGTTCAACAACGGGTCGGGGTTATGCTTTGAGGCCAAGCAGGGGCTTTAAACACGCCGCCAAACCGGCCAACATGAGCGTTTTGGTAGCATGTGTCTCCGGCATCATACACACCCCAATAGTGGTTTTCCCGTTTTGAGGTTTGTGTTTTGGGGGTACCTACACCCTTTCCCCGGCCCTCCACTAGTATGGGGCCAGTTGTGGGGTTCGGGGAGGGGGGGTGGGTTTCGCAACAGTTTGTCATTGTGGGAAATTTCGCGTTTCAAATTTGTGCGAAATCACCTCGAAGAGAGGTTGTTAGATCAAGCGCAGGCGCGGGCGTCGTATACCCCCCTTGTTTGGGGTCATTCGCGTAGCATACCCCAAGGCATGATATTTGATGTCCAACCCCTTGTAAAATCATTATTTTGCCCAATAAAACCATCCCCCAATGGATTTTTTGATTCTGAGGCCTCTATCCCCCAAAACTGGATATCACTTTTTTGAGGGGGGGGGGGGGGGTGTGGGGGGGGGGTCAAAAGTTTTCGCCCAGAAGGCTCCAAGCAGTGGGGAAGGCTGCTGCTGTCACACCGCGGCCGGTCGAATGGTAGCGCAGTCGCCGCACAGACCTTGGGTCGGCGTTTCGAATCCTTGTTGGCCACCTCTATTCGGCGGCGGCGGCGCACAATTCACCCGACCGGGGTTCGAACCGCCGACCAAAAAGCCTGCGCTTAGGTGCTTAACCACTCGGCCACTGCTGGGTTGTAGACAAGTGGTCTCCCCACTGCTTGGGCCCGCATTTGCCAATGACAAAAAACCCAAACTGTGTGTTTCTGTCTGACTGACTGCTGGCCTGGCTCAGGGACTGACTGACTGATGAGCTGACTGTCAACCTCTCTTCGAGGTGCACTGCGGAAGGCAATAGAATTTCCCACACAATTTTCAGGCGGCTGTGCGAACTAAACGCATGTCGAAATTGCTTGTTCACGTGCTGCTGCCACGTACCCCATAAACGTGGCACTCCATACACCCCCATCCTTACTCCCAAATGGTCTATTCACAGGGCAACAGCAACAACACCAACGACAGCGGGGGCGTTTTGCGCGCTGTGCACAAAGTATGTACAGGACCATACCCAACCTGCACAGTGGTGCCTAGTACCCGTAACAATGAGCCTTGTTATGCATTTACATGACTTGCATGCATGCATGCATGCATGCTTTGTCCTCATTTCTAGTGCATTGGTATGTGTTGTTGTGCATCCTTTCCTATAGGTTCGTGGTATCTTTTTCGAGATTCGCCCAATACAAATCCAGTGGCTCTATTGTAAGTGCAGACAGTTCTGATTTGTCCTCCTCATCAGCCAGCAACACAGAAATCACTAGTTGAGCCTCGCCTCAACTGTTGTTTGCACTTCCTTACTTAGGCAATTTTTCTGTCTTCTTTTCATAATAAGTGCCATGGACGGGCATGAAATGCAACCAGCCTCAGAATCACATCAGCCTCACGCTTCCGCCGAGGAGACACTCGCGGAGCAAGCCAGAGAAACTCAGCAACTACGAGAGCAGCTCAGCCGGGTGTCCGTGAAGGAAGGTCCGACACTCCCTCCCCTGTCCGTGCCAAAGTCAAACACGGAAACATCAGGCTGTCCAACGTTGTGGGGGAGTAGTATGGTTTGTATAGGCAAGAATATTGCCAATTGTAGGAAAAACCCCCAATTTCTTCATGTCATGTGCGCGTTGTGCCCGCGCTGTGCACACACGCCCCCAGAAACCACAAGTTCATTTGTATGTATATGTGTATGTGTGTGCGTATGTGTATGTGTGTGTGTATGTGTGTGTGTGTGCGTGTGTGTGTGTGCATATGTGTCTGTGTGTGTGTCTCTGTGTATGTGTGTGTGTGTGTGCGTATGTGTGTGTGTGTGTGCGCGCGCGTATGTGTGTTTGTGTGTGTGTGTGTGTGTGTGTGTGTGTGTGTGTGTGTGTGTGTGTGTGTGTGTGTGTGTGTGTGTGTGTGCAGGTATGGTGGTGACCTCACCCACCCGTGCAGCCCCGGAATAATTGGCATGCATTTTTACCAGCAGTGCAACTGCTGCCCTGCCATGGTTGCACAGCTAGGCCGCCCAAATCCTGTCCGCACTGTCCTGGGCACAAGTAACACTGGCTAGCGATTACACACGTATGGCCGTGATGCGCGCGATGCACAAATCAGTGTGTGTGTACTCGGCGTCCCCTTGGAACGCAGAAAACACTATGCGCGCGGTATACGCAATCGCCCACCACCAGCCTTGCGCGCAGAATGTCGTGGTCACGAATGTCATGCACTGGCTTTTCCGGCGGGCAAAATGGCACAACATAGACTACACCGACACCACCATACCCACGGAACTGCAGCCAGAAGGGTATGAACCCAGTTGGTGCACAGACATACATCTCCTGCGGGCTCATAGCACCGCATCCTAAGTTGATTCCGCCGTCTACCTTCCCCTGTGTGTGTGCGGTCAGGTAGTAGCACCTAGCACAGACTGCATTGACTGGGCTTCAAGACACGACCTCCTCCATAGGTTAATTTATGGTCAGCCGGCAGTGCAACAGAGTTTTGGGAGCAGGTCAGGGCGCCAAGGACGAACTGCTACCGAACTCAGCGCCGCACATTGCCGCATTTATCAACAGACGGAAAGATGTCTAGGACAGCTCTGTTGTTCCTGGGGAGTTTTCTTCCACCGCTTTTCTTGCCCTGTTCTTCTTTTTGCGGTTCCCATTGTGTGTGAGCGGGTGGTTACACTTGTCTCTTGTTCACAAGTTTCTGCCCCCATGTTCGGTTCAGAGTAGGCATGTAAGTTATGCTGCGTTCTTCGACATCTCATACACTCATTGGCTAGGCAGGGCCTGACCTGGATTTGTACCGCATGTGACCAAACTATCAACAGTTTGTGAGGACAGGGTTGCCAAATCGCGTCACTCCTGCCTCATAAAGGACCTTGCCGACCTTTTTGTTTATGGCCTGCTGAATTTGTCTTGGTGACCAGTGCCTTGCCATCGCGCTTGATTTCGTCTTCATTGACATTGTGCGACCGCATAGTGGTGTCCCTGGTTTTCTGCACGAAGTGTGTATATGTATGTGTATGTGTATGTGTATGTGTATGTGTATGTGTATGTGTATGTGTATGTGTATGTGTATGTGTATGTGTATGTGTATGTGTATGTGTATGTGTATGTGTATGTGTATGTGTATGTGTATGTGTATGTGTGTATGTGTGTGGGTGTGTGTGTGTGCGTGTGTATGTTGTTGGAGTTGGTGTTGCAGTTGGTGCCAGTGTTGTGACATCGCCGTGCTCCGCTTTATCCGCACTGGGCGTTTCTATTGGGGAGCATTAGCGCGCCGGGCATCTTTTTTGAACCATTACCCACCCGTGCTTGTTTTTGCCCCCACCTCACCAAACAATTTGGAGTACCTTCTTGCTGTGTCTAAGAATTTGGCCCATCCTTTGCACCCTGTTTATGACAATGGCAAGGGTGGTGGTTGGAAGTGGTGGGAGTGACATTTTGTGTTGTTGAATTCTCATATTTCGGCTTATACAAGGTGCCTTGCAGAGAAGGTTTGCGGTCTAGTGCGGTCTGCTTGGGGGACTTCCCTAGGTGAGGATAAACTTGGGGCTGGAGATAAGATACTTAATACAAAGGTAGCGCACTGGGCATGCGCCGGGCAAACATTCCCCCTATGAGTGTAGTTCTGGTTTTCCTCACACACACAGGCACACACATACAGGGTCCGCGTGCCGGAGGCTCCGTCCACACAGTTCCCTTTCTGCTGCTGTCTGACCCCTGTCTCTTGCAGCAGAGTCTGCCAACCTGATCTGTACCCAGATCTTCAACAAGCACATGTCTCGCGCTCTCTCTCTCTGTGTGTGTGTGTGCGCGCGCGTCATCTACTTGTGTGCGCGGGGGGGGGGGGCGCAGGGGGGGGCGTGTGTAGTTTGAAAACAGGAGAATGCCGAAATTTGCTGGTCAGAGAAGTGGTGGAGAAGAACAAGGGAGGCTCCATGTGATTTTAGAAGGTCTAAAGTGTTGGAAGGCAGTAGAGAGGCCACCGTTGATTCCAATCACGGGGGTCCGACGTTGATGGTGTCTGGTGCATGTATTTGCCGAGTGCCCCTTCAATGTTGGCCTTGTTCTGCTCTTTCTCAACAGCACCTCTCACTGCGGACCGTGCGCAGCTGCCCCCCTTCCGATGCTGCCGTGCCTCTGCCACGGCTGCTCTCGGCTTGTGTCCGCTACGGCGGCGCAATCCCAAACACTCTCGATGCTGTGAATGGTTTCATCCGCGGCAAGTTCCAAGCTCACATTAGCACCCTCCAGAAGCGGCTGAAATACATGGGGTACAGCCTGATGCTTTCGTACCTGCCTCTCGATAGTCATCCCAGAAAGTTGACAGAGTTGCTGGCAGAACTGATCCGTGTGCTCCTAGGGGGCGAGTATGGTGCGCTTACACTGACTGATGTGGACGTGCAGCTGTATAGCTGGAAAAGGGCATTATGTGTTCAGGTACGCAACCACCGCGTTGCAGGGCCAGCTTCTTGATGCTTCACCGTCAGATTCGCCTTTGCACGCAGCCTGCACACGGTGCCCACGCAGTGCACACAAAGTGTTTGTACGAACGGAACAGCCCTATTCCAAGCCTCACTCTGCTCTGGGTCTCACCAGGGGTACGTGCAATGGGGGTTCCATCAACAACTGTGCAGGCAGTGCCCACGCAGTGCACGGTCGTCCCCGATGTCAAATACTGGCGGGTCATAAGGGAATGTTTCGTTCTGGAGGTGTCTCCGCACCGTACCCAAGCGGGAATGAGCGACAGCCCTGACTCTTGTTGCCAAGGGATGCCCACTGATGAGATAATTTTCAATGGGCCAAAAGTCAAATGGCACTGATGCGCACCGAAATGTCACGCACAAGTCTTCACCGAGCTGTCTCTCGAAATACATTTGCAGTCCGGTTTAGGACCCGGGTGGTGAAGGGAGAGGCAGCATGAACCATCAAGCAGCAGCAAGGGTCAGTCAGCAGCAAGTGTCAGGCATCAGGCAGCAGCAAGCCCAGCCCAGTGTTCCATGCATCACACGCCACATTACAACAAAACCCTCAAACCCCAGTTCACAAGGTGCATACCAAGATATGCAGGGGACTGTACCCTGAAGTGTTTGTGTGTACACCGTCGACTGCTCAAGCAACAGGCCAATTGACGACCAGT
This sequence comes from Eutreptiella sp. 'Long Island Sound 2002', assembly GCA_964036045.1. Lineage (NCBI taxonomy): Eukaryota > Euglenozoa > Euglenophyceae > Eutreptiales > Eutreptiaceae > Eutreptiella > Eutreptiella sp. 'Long Island Sound 2002'. The sequence goes on along the minus strand of OZ038387.1, from coordinate 4,051,916 downwards.
GCACGTGGAGGGTGATCAGGAGTGTGAGGATTTGTGACATAATGGTCACAGGATGCAGCTCCATTGGCACAAGTCACTATGACAAGGGGGACAGCACTATGTGTCCTTGGCAAGGTAACGTTGGTTTTGTGTTGACGAGCAGATTGTCCATTATCCCCGATGGGCGACTGGAGGAGTGCATGTCTGCATATGCATGTTAGACCATATCGGGTGCACTTTTGGGGAACTGTGGTGCAATTTTAGGGAATTATGTGGGGATTAGGCTGGAATGAGGGTGGATTCATCGGGAATTATGGGGAATCATGGGGAAGTTGTGGGATACTACAGAAAAATTATGGTCTCTTCCTTGTTCCTGTTACTTTCTGTTGATTGCAGAATTGTCAGATTTCAGATGCAATGTTTTGTACGTTCAGTCCCGCTATCCCTACAAACCTCCAAGGGACTACATCTGGCAGGGTTATTTTTTGGCCAAGGTCATGAATCGTAACATCAAGCATGGCCCCTAATTACCCGCTGCCGGAAATGAGCCGGTAATGCCGCCGAAAAACAGCCCCAAGTCGGGAAAATGGGGGGAAATGGGTCCTACTGCGAGAGTTCTATGATGTTCTATGGAAAAATGGGGGCAACATCTCGTCAAAAGCCCCAACAACCACTTTTTGTGGGCCTTGGGGGGGGGGGTGCAATGGGGGGGAATGGGGTGAAATGGGAGGAAATGGGGAATAACACAGGAAAATTTAGTCACAATGCCTACGGCTTCACTTCCTTCCAGCATCTTTGGGCCCCCCTGCCCTTGTTCTTTGTATGGCCGACCAAGTGCATCACTTTAAGGGTGTGCATTGTGTCCCTATCAAGGCCATGCTCCACTACAATGGTATCCCTCAGTAGCGGCACATTTCTCACATTGTTGCATGTCCCGTGTGCCAACTGCAGGTGGAAGTTTGGCAGGATGTGTTAGAGTGTGGCACGGGGCAGTGCGTGTGCCCAATTGTGTGGCGTAGCAGTAACATAAGGCGCAAGGCCGGGGGGGGAAAGGTGGGACCACACCAGCCACATGACATCAAAACATGGTGCAGACCTGACCCCTGGAGTAAGATTGGTGCCCGTGTTTGCAAGAGTTTTGCCGCTTTGGTTGACAACTGAATATTTTTACCATCTTCCTCCACCGATTTCCCTCCATTTCCCCCTGGTTTCCCCATTTTGCCCCATTTTCCCCCATTTCCCCCCATTTTCCTTTTTAGAGACAGAAGTTGAGCTGGTAACTGAGGTGCCACCCTGAGCGAGTAATCAGGGGCCCTGCGAACATGCCAGCTACCTTGGGTGACGAGTGGAATTTGTATTGGAGCCTACCCCCCTTCCCATTACAAGTTGACCTTGACATTAACAGCTTGCACGGACGAGCAACGCTCGCTGAATGCCGCCCATCATTTGGGACGCTTGCAATTTGTGATGAGCGGCATTGGTTTGCCACCTGTGGCCTATTGACAAGGCTATGCTGCAGCATCCACCGTGCAGTTGTGTTGCACATGTTGCAAACGTGCCCTCCCTAGAATTACAACAGAAATCTCCATGATTCCCCATGATCACCACAAATCCCCATTGTTCCCCATAACTCCCCATAAGTACCCATGATTCCACTCTTTTGCTGTGCCATCGTAGTACGGCGGTGGCAAGTGCAGAGCCCTGCATGATGTAGTGCATATTCTCCTCCTTAAACCTCATGATGCACCCCACATGACACGTCACCCATATTGCAGGTCACCAGCCCCCAGGGCACTCCGCTAGTGCTGGTGCACGGGCTTAACGAAGAGCGGGTGAAGGAACCGGGGACTGGGAACTTTGCGGTGTTCAAGTCAGCGCTTTTGTTGGTGGAATCCCCAGACATTGCCCGGACCATCCGTCGCAAATACTGCGAAATCATGGGCTTCAAGTTGTATGGCCGGAATGTCTGCCTTGTGGACCTCAGGACTGGGCAAATAGTTCAGATTTGCCCTGACTTCAAGTGGCTGCCCCATGTCGCCAGGCGGCTACTCCAAGACGGCTTTAGACAGCTGATGGCTAAGGACCGGGGGGCAGGTTTTCTCTCCACTCCCTTTCGCGTGCGTATGCCTGTTTTTTTTGTTTTGAGGGGGGGTCTCATTGGGTGCTGCGCAATCACTCCGCCCATCACTCTCCCCGCCGAACGGGCCCCAACCAAGTGTGTACTGCCTGCAAACCGAACACGTGGTGTTTGTCAAGCTCGAGCCACCTACGCCTACATGTTATCGCCGATCTACCCCCTGTTTCCCTGTCCCGGATGCCGGGCTGGTAGTCGGAGGCTTTTGGGAGAAGAAAGGGGCCGCCCTGGGCAGGGTTCACTCATCAATAGGTCGCGCTCCGGCTTCCTTCTTGCAAGATCTTGACGTTCTGGCCCCCAACAAAGCGGATGGGCACGCATGGAGATGGTCATGGACGCCAGCGGTGTGGTTCCGAGTCCGACATCCGGCAGTCTGTGCACCCACAAAAACACGCAGTTGTGTGTCTTTCACATTTTGGCAGAGCCTCTAGAGGGTCACCGAACACTAGGCATATCCCTTTTCTTGGGGTCAAGGGCCCCTTGGTACTAGGGTTGTGAAGGGACGTTGTTATTGCCCCTTACACCGTGTTGTCGTAGCAGCACGCACAGCACGGGTTTACTCCCAGACTGCGGGATATGTTTGGCTGGGCCCTCAATGTTGCCCTGGCTGCCTCGGTCCCCCTATTAGGTTCCAACAGACTAACCCGAACCTCGTATCTTCTCCCTGAACTCCGTCAAACGTACCAACGTAACAAAAAAAAAAGGCGGTAAGACAAAAGATCATGGGCGATTGCAAAATGGCGACACAGTGCGACACAACGCCGTAGTAGGCCAACCCAACCCCACTTTTGCACGCAGTTTCCGCACTCCAGCGTGGTGCAATGGTAGTGAAAGCTCTGCAGGCGCTGCGCACGTCCACGGAGAGGACACCGATGTCCGTGCGACCTAACCCCCAAAGAAATTCTTTCGCCGGTTTTGCCGATTTGTTCTGCCGATTTGTTGGGTTTTTAAATCTTGCTAAGACCGATGTGCTGAGGGTGTCAGGGGGTTGCGGGGAGTGGAGGGGTTGGGGCGTTTTGGGCGCTTCTGCCAGGTTTGCCCACTCAGCCGTGGTTGCGGGTTGGATTGGTGAGGTGGTTGACAACCATGGGACCGGGTGGGTGGTGCTCTGAGGTCTGTGAAGTATGATGATGGGAATTGTATGTCAGGAGGTTCATCCGAGGAGAACCCGATCTAGTGCTTTCAATATGTTGCCCCTTGCCTCTCGTATGATGGTAATTTGTCAAAGGTGCTCCGCTTTTGCGTTTTCCCCTGCATATTTCTGCGGTTGTATGCTGTGCACCTGCAGTACACGTGCTTGTGCGCTCTTCCGTATACCCAGGCCCAGGTGAAGCAGGAACTGGTTCGTCGGCACTCGGTGCTCAGGGCACTGGGTGCTCAGACAGCAGCTTGTGCACGCACATGTGCCTCGTATTTCCCCCCACGTTCCTCTCTCTGCAGACGCAAAGCCCGTACGGATCCCGGACCTGCAAACCGCCGCTCGCATCACCACGCGGTTCGGGGTCCCCTTTCTCCTGCCACTGCACCGACCTCCGCACATCGCACGGATCGCCACATTGACCGGCTTAGTGGCAGTAACTGCGGAGGGGGACGTGTCATTGACTCCCGCTGGAGTTGCAGCCACATCGCCCGCTGCCGCCGAAGACCTGTTTGCCGCTGCAGAAGCCCAACTGCGGCGGGAAATGTTTCTGGACGTTTTTCTGAGGCGCGGGGGTGTGCCCGAGGCCACGGTCGCGGGCCTGCAGCGCTTAATCGCCCTCCGGAAGAAGGGGATTGTGACAGAGACCGAGTACTGTCAACGGGTGGACCAGACACTAGAGCACGTGGCGCTCGCAGAGTCAGAGGGTTGTGACCCACAGGCTGCGCTTGGGCAAGAGACCCTGTCGTTGATACACGGGGCAAACGACGTGGAGCTGGTGCTCCAGCCCGGCTGGTTCGCACTGCCGGTGATGCAGCGAATGGAATTGCTGCGCGAGAAGGGGATCCTGACGGACGTCGAGTACATGGACAAGCACCGGAAGTTGTGGCTGCCAACGCTGCAGTTGCAGGCCGACGAGGGAGGGGCTGGCAGAGCCGCCACTGCGTTGGCCCCTCAGTCCGCTCCACCCGCATCCCCCTCCTCACCAGCGGGTGCCCCGTCATCCCCCGCCTCCCCCTTGTCCCCAGCCACGAGTGCGACACCGACCGACGGTGCGGGTGTCCGTGGGGCTGCTCCGCCCGCCTCCACCGCTGTGTCGGGGCGGCAGAGGCTCGACGCCATGCGGGATCAAGGCGTCATCTCCCCGGAGGAGTACAACACGAGGCGCCTGGAGTTGTTCCGCCGGACGATGGAGCTGGTGACGCGTGCGGCGACGGAGTTGGAGGCGGATCTGTCCAGCCGAGGGGCCGCCGAGGGGCCTACCGTATCGCATGCGGCGGGGCATCGGGACACCGGGGGCCGCGTCCCGCACGCAAGCGGTCCCCTTCAACCGGGATTGGCCCGTCAAGGCCCGGGCCATGGCTTGCCCCTTGGCAGCCCTCAGCCCAACATGTTGCACAATCAACACCGTTGGGACGCCGACTCTAGTGGCAGTCCCGCATCCGGTTTGGAGCGCCAATGGGACCCACCGTTTAGGCCAAGTCCCACGTCCCCCACGCCCGCCGGTGGCGCTGTCCCCAGCTGTCCCATCCCATCCCTTGAGCAGTACCCTCGCCCCCATCCGACGGTGACAACCCCTGACCCGGGGTCCCCTGGCGCGAAACGGGACTTCCGCTCGCACGCGGAGTTCCACCGGAATCCCGCTGCCCCCGACCCCATGCCTCACCCGGAATCGCGCCCAGGCGCTTGCCCCTCCCCCAATCACCACCGCAATGATTCCTTCTCCCCGTCTCCCCAGCCTCATCCGCAGGCCACCCCTGCCCGTGACTGCACCCCTGGCCCTTCCCCTCAGTCAACCCAAAGACACAGGCCCCGGCCTGATTGGGACCCGCGGTGGGAAGACCCGGGCGCTGTGAGCAGTGAGTGCGGGGACGGGGCTGCACCTGTGGGCCCTTCGTCCGCCTCAGGCGCGTTGGCGAGGCGGCAGCAGTTGGACGCACTGCTGTCGCAAGGGGCGATCAGTGCGGATCAGTACAACACGCAGCGCGCGGATATGTTCCGACGTACGATGCAGCTGTTGACCAAAGCGGTGACCCCCCAGACGGAGTCCAAGCAGTAGGCGGGGGCACATGATCGTTGTGCATCAAAGTTCCAGTGCGCCAACTGTTCAAATTGAAAATCAATTGGAAGCCCCATTTTGTGAACCCGAGCCCACCACCCCAGCCTTTGCATTAGATGGCGTGCAGACGGCGGGCTAAGCGAGCAGAACTGTGTGACGTTGGGGCAATTGGCGCTGCGCCGCCGTGGGGCAGGGGGTGCCATAAGGACGCTCACCCCCCTTTTTTTTTTACTATGGCATCCACTCTCTGATGTTTGGTGGCTACCCACCAACTGCCATCGGTTACCCACCAACCGCCATCGGTTACCCACCAACCGCCATCGGTTACCCACCAACCGCCATCGGTTACACACCAACCGCCATCGGTTACCCACCAACCGCCATCGGTTACCCACCGGCCGCCATCGTAGGGCGTATTGGACACTCCGAGTTTTTCTTTTTTTTTTTTCAGTACGGCACCCCCTGCCGTGGGGTGGTGCGGTGGGGTGGGTAGGTGTTGTGCACAGAAGGAACCCCATGCCGATGGGCCAGAGGTCTTGATTCCTCTGAGCCCACCCTCTCACCATCGCCTGTTTGGCGTCGCGATGCGAGTCTGGTGGGTAACGAGAAGGATTCCCTCCGACGCTCTACTTTAACAGGGTCGTGCCTTCCACTGGGTTCTAGGTGCCTCAAAGGCGCCCCCTCCAGCAAGAAGCCAGAAGGAAGCGGCGGGGGATGGAGATGTGCCACTGGAGTCACTACCGGGGCGATACGCTGTGGTGCACGGAAAAAACGTGCAGCAAATGGGGGCAGGTGTAGGCGTAATTGGACATGAAAGGATGACTGATTTTTCGGAACCGTAGCCTCGCTTCACCCGCAGCCTCTGGAATAGAGCGTGTGGTCTGCGGCACAGGGACCTGACAGTCCCCAGGCAAATGGCAGCCGGCCAAACAAGCATTGTGCTGCCCGGTGCTCGGCCTGGGCAAAGCGCTTGGCTGTTGGTGTCGTTGTTGTTGGTATCGCTATCGTGGCTCTCCAGACAATTCCGCAGAGCACTAAGAAGCACACGAACTCCGGGGAGACCAACAGCCTCCTACGAGAGACAGCACCCCCGCCCCGTGCCGTAGAAGGTGCGGTGCGGGTGGGAAATGTTGCGGATCCCATGAGGTGCGGCCAGTTAAGTGAAGTTCGCGGTGGACAAAGCTACAGGCACATACCGACATGGAAAGACACATACTGACATTGCTTCCTGCTGGTGCAGGCGGGGCATGGGCTCGACCGCAGCTGTGGGGAGGCCCACGCTTTGTGGGTGGCATCCTGTGGTTCGTGGGTCGAACGAGGGTATTGGTTTCCATAGCCAACCCTTGCGCCCCACCGCGGCCTCAGGGCGTGGTGACTATGAGAACATGCAGATGTAGTGCTCGGCTCGGTTTTCTGGACGGACGCACACCTCTTCTATGGGGTGTTCAATGGATCTATGTAGTGCCACCTTCGCCTCAACACATTGAATGCTTGTGCTGACCACCTGCTCGTCCTGCTCTGACCATCTTCATATCACATGAGACTGACCACCATTGATCAGCATCTCACGAACACTGGCTAAATGGTGCTGAAGGCACCGTTTGATCGCCTTTTGATGTGCTGTCTCACAGCAGCACTGTAGCCAGAATTGGTCCCATGGTAGCACATTTGCACTTTGGTGGCACGATATTCGTGCAGCAGAGTTATCAGTCCGTGGGCCTGCTGCTCTCCAGCCCTGTGCAATGTCTTTTGAGGTTTTCACAATTCGCAACACCAAGGCCGTCCGTCCAAACAGCGGAGACATTTAGTTGTTCGATTTAAGAGAGGGTAAAGTTCAACTTGCGATGGTTGGTGACTCGCTAATGTGGTTGGCAGTCACCCAACAGGAGTTCATTGTTTTCTGAGGGCTCTGGTTGATTGACCAGCGACGGTTGATAATCAATGGACGATGGTTGGCCACTAATGGCAGCAATCACTGGTCTACTAGCAGTTGTGTGACGTTGTGTGAGCATCGATGTGTGACGGAGAAGGTTCCCAAGACCTACAGTACAAAAGGCAGCGCTATTATGTGGACGACTCCAACACCAGAGACGCATTTTTCGTGCTCCCTCAGTGGCTGACTCGCTGCCACTGACAGTCGCACCAGCACAATAACTGCAGCTTGCGGTTTGCCGCAAAACACACTCGGTGCGCTAACCAGAACACCAAAGCCGAGTGCAAAAGTCACTAGTGCTTGTTGCCACTGTACAACTGTGTGGTGCAACCACTACCTGCGCCAAGGGGCTTCCGTTTGGCTATCCTTCCTGCTTCCTGCTTCCTGTGCATTCTCCGTGAGGTGTATTCTACCGAGGCTGTGTCGCTGAATGAGGCTGTTCTCACTGCAACTAGTTTCCTCGCACTGTTTGATGGTGATGGCGGTTAGCACAACTGTTGGATGGCGCTTGGTACTACTGTTTGATGGCAACTTGTAGCACTTTGATGGTGGTCACGGGGGGGACGACTCCGCGGGTCCTAGGACGCCAACTACCCCTGCCCCCCCCCCCCCTAGGGGCCTTCGGCCAACAATTAGTTGCCAAAGGTGTCGCCCTCAGGCGTCCATGGGCGCCTAAGGCGCCCGATGCTCCATGAACACCAAAGGTGCCCTAAGGAAAATTTTGTCCAATTTGCACCCCAACACTATCCTTAAACCCAACCTTGACTCTAACACCCACCCCCAACCCTCAGCCTACTCCTATCCCTACACCTAACCCTAATCAAGACTGAATATTGGGACCGAGCTGGTGGGGGAGGGAACATCAGCTATGACTGGTGAGGGACATCAAGAATGATTCACACATTGATGGCTCTTGACAAAGTGGAATGGGCTTGCAAGTGAACCCCATCACCACGAGGCCCACTTTCAAGGCTTTTTGGACTTCTGAGGGGCCTAAATACCCCAAAATGGGCTCAAAATGGGCTCATTTCACCCGTTTGTGCACCCCAAATGGTCTAGGATGAGGTTTGGAAAAATGCGTTTTTGGCCCACTTTTTTTGCTTGTTTTTGGTCCCAAAACAGCCCATTTCCAAGGCATTTTGGGATTTTCGGAGGACCAAAATGGGCCACCACAAGCTCAAAACGGTCCAAAAACACTTGTTTTAGCGTCGCACATGGTCGAGGATCATTTTTGAGAAAAGTCATCTTTTTGCCCCTACTGGACCCTGTTGACCCATTTGGGCACCCACCTGTTTGGGCTTGAGCTCGCAGCTTGCCGCAACTCAGTGGGCCTAGGTATGGGGGTCTAGACGTCCATTTGGGCAATTTTGAGGGGTGGAAACCACAAAAAGTGGGGGGTTGCGGGTGGAGTAGGTGCCCTCGGAATCGCATTTTGAGCCATGTAGCCAAAGATATGGCCTATTCTTGGTTTGTGGCTGTCGGCATTTGGAGCTTCTGGGGGCCTTTTTGGGCCGTTTCCACGACATATCATGGAGTTAGAGGCCCGCAAAGAGCTCGTTGACATGGGGAAGTCAAGCCACACGTGTAGTGTACCCACCGTTTCCCTTTGTTTGGCCGTTTTGAATGTGTTCCAGGGCTTTTTGAGCCCAAAAATGGCTGTTTTTGGCCCTAAACTGCAGTTTTTGAAACTGAGGTCCGCCACTTGCGAATCCCGTTCCCGGCCGCCACTGTTGGGTTTCTTGCTCAAACTTTGTGTGATTGTACTTCACACCCATAGGTATCATCCACCAAAATTTCACCCGAATCCGAAGCACCACGACGGAGTTCTGATTTTGGCCCATTTCGCGCGTGCTGCTTGCTGCTTGCTTGCTGCTTGCTTGCTAAACCTGGTAGGTCCACCCTAGACACTAAAAAGGGTTATAAAACCAAGACTGGTTCCACCAGCTCGGTGACCCTAACCCTAGCCCTAACCCTAGCCCTGGCTCTCACCCTAGGCTAGGGTCAGAGTGAGTGTTGGGGTCCAAAATGGAGAGCAATGATGTGGCAAAAGCAGCCATGAACGAAATTGGGGGGATCTTGTTCAGCCCAATCAACATGGCTGGCATGGCCAAACCAACTGGCTGCAAAGGTTAGGGTTAGGTTTATGGTGATGCTATGGTTAGAGGGAGGGCAAGGGGAGGTAAGGGGAGCCTGTGCCCCCCCCCCCCCAACACCCCAAATCGCCCCACCTGGACCCCCCCCCCCCAACCGACCCTCCCGGAGCCCCCCCCCCCCCCATCGCCCCTCCTAGACCCCCCCTCCAATGCCCCCCCCCCCCCCCCCCCCCCCCCCAGGGGCCTCCGGCCAACAGTTAGTTTGGGGGGGTAGTTGGCGTCCAGAACCGAGGGGTCGCCCCCCCCGGGATGGTGGTCAGCAATATTTTGATTGTGGCTCAACAGTAGGTGTTGTTTCCGCAGCTTGTGGAAGTATGTCCTACTTTACCCATTATCAAGACTGCCCCCCCCCCCCCTCCACATTGTCAGAGCAACAACAGGTGTTGTTTCCGCAATTTTTGGCCCTTTAGCGTTGTTTGCGCAAGGGGAGGTGGGGCTACCGCTATTTGATGGTGGCTGACATAATTTCAATGGTCCTTAGGGGGCGCCCTTAGCGCAGTGCGCACGCAGTGCGGGCACGGTGCAGCTATTTGGGTGTATAGCCATACTGGAGACCCATACCTTGCGATACTAGGGGCATCATTGTTGCCCCTAGCATAGGTTTTGATGCTTCTTCCACATGGGGGATATGGCATTTTTGGATTTTCACCCACTTTCACCCATTTCCACCCCTTTTCAATTTTTTTTTTGCTCATCTTCACCATTGACTCCCACACTTTGGTGTGGGCCCTTGAGTTGGGGTGATGGACTCCCATGCTTTGGCATGGCCCCTCGAGTTGACGTGACAGACTGCTCGGTTTTGCCTGACCACAGTCGAATGCCCTATGCGAGGCCGCATCCCTGCTGATGAGGAAGCGTGGTTGTACCACAAGTTGAAAACAGAGGTTGACATGGATTCCCTCCTGCAAGAAACTTTGCCCCCCAGTCCAGTTGAGGATGGGGTGGACACATTCGCGGCTTTGGGACTAGTTGGTCGGGTGAGTGAGCTTTCAATTGAACAAAAAAGAGGATATGTGCGTGGCTTTCCGCATTTTGCATGATGTCTTATATAAAGGGAAGGTAGCTTGCATTTGTTTTGAGCCAGGGTGACTTAAATTTAGGGGCATTTGGGTAGCTAGGGTGGCCTAATTTTGAGGGTGTTTGGAACGGGTCGGTATTGCGATTCTTCACGGGGGAATCTAGTCTAAAGTAGCGCGCAGTGCAAGGGTTCCCCCTTAGCATCACTGTTTGATGGTGGATGTTATCACCATTTGGTGGTGGTTTGCATCATTCTTTTTTCAATGGTTGCCCCCTTTTCAATGGTTGCCAGATATTTGTGGTGTTGAATGTCGTGTGCAGCCTCGTTGAGTCAGCCACTGCCTTCTCAGGCCGTTGCAAATGGTTGCACGAAAAGATTAAGAACAAAGCATGCTGTCGTATCTTACGATGCATGGGTAAAGGGTGCAATGCTGTTGTCTATGCCCTTGTTGACTTTGGGGGCGGGTTGCTCAGTGGACAGTCAGTGACAGGGGCTGGTTGATACTCAGCAGGGCCATTGTGTGTTGCCTGCTCACCAAATCGAAGTGGGTGTACGTAGTGTGTCCCCCTCCCTAGACCGAGATCCTGAGGAACCTGAAGACCGTACTGTTGAAGATCATCCGGCCGACAATGTGCGAGCAGAGCATGCGGTGCCTGCGGTGCAGTTGGATGCACAGTTGGAGGCAGATATGAACTTGCATATGGGGGTAGAGCTAGACATGCAGTCGAACGTACAAGGAGAGGAGGCCGTCCACGGGCTTCAGAACAACTCCAATGCTGCTGATCTGCGTTCGTAGGCTGCTGCACTTGCAGCAGCCACTTTTGCAGCACTACGAGCCCACTTGTTAAAGCCCTTGAAGAAGACCAGCATCAACGCACTCAATGTGGAGGGCAACTTATGGAAGGAGGCCAAGGCCATCACGATTGATTTGTCCACAGAAAAATGGCACCAAGTAGCCAACATCGAAAAGTAAACAGCAACCTTCCAGAAGCGTGCAAGCATTCTCAACAAGTATCCACAACCTGTAGAGAGTAACAACAAGCAGCCCAGAAGCCTCCACGGTGCCCCCCCTTTTTTTGGGGTCCCAAGAAATGACCTTTTCCCCATAGTTTCTTCCAACACGTTATGCGGTGCCTGCGGTGCAGGTAATCCCCCATAGTGCAGTAAGTCTCCTGTTTGGTCATGCGAGCGTCAACAATGTTCCATACCGAGTGCAAGGCCCGTGCGGCACATTGTTTCGACCTCTGGTGTTGCACACGAGCCCATATTGTCTCAAAATCTTGCGGCTGAGCATCTGGCAAAGGCTGCGTGCAGGAAGCCATGAAAAAGAGACATGGGTGAAACTGTAAGGGACACAGTGCAGTATGTGCAACGGTAATACCTTTAACAGCTTGAAAACACATGCACTTCACTGTCGAATAGGTGGGTAGGTCCACGAAATAACCCACTACACACACCACGCGCAAAATGATGGGAAATCCCTGTATTTGCTGTATTTGCGAGTGCCTGAACACAGCATTAAATGGCAACGGGGTATTTCTGGCACATCTGGTTCTATTTTGTTGGCATGATTGTAGGGTGGGTATCAGTGAAACATGTGCAGTTCACAAAGGCAGATCAGAGGGGATTGCCACACATGAGCTCGCCCGCTGCCTAGCGGAAACTTAGCGGGGCACACCCACTGCAGTCTGGTACTTTGCAGTGTGATGCGGGAAGGACTGGGAGGGTGCCCACGAGTTTGGAGACCTGTGGGAATGCCAACAGTGCATTGCCTAGGGATTGCAGAGCGGTATGGAGTTGTTGTCGCGCAGGACGCCTACGGCGCAGGGGCGTTAGCCTGGAACTCGCATCTCCATTTCCTTTTCTCTTTGTTCGGGACATCACTTGGGTTTGCCCCTCGCAATCAGTGCTCCAGTGTGGGATGCTGCACGGCGGAGGCGTGTCTTCTGATTTGGACGGGTCTGCTTGTTCAGTGGGGCGGTTGAGGTAGCATCCCAGGCTTTGGCTTCATGGCTCCGCGACAGTGGCGGTTGCGGTGGCAGCTTGTGGCCGCTTGTACCTGAATTTGACTGCCTCATGTGTCATGCTGTGTGCCTCTTGCATGTGCGCTTTTGCATCATCCTTGACATTTGTGGCAGGCCATGTAGACATGTCCATCCACTTTGAGTAGGGCAACCATGCCCTTCTGGCTGGGCCTACTGTTGGCCAACCTCATGTTGGGCCATGTATCGTCAGCATGTACTCCAGGTGCTGTTGCCCACGGTTTGCCTGTGCGGTCAGCAACATCTTGCTGCCAGATTGTTGTCGCATCCCATCGCCCCCCGTCCCCTCCGTACTCCCTATTACTAGTTAGGCAACAGGCAGTGCCCCTATCCACCCACATTCTGATGATGGATATGATAGATATTGTGATCACATTCGCACAATCGAACTAAGGGCTGAAAGTGTCTGTGGCGGGGACATTCAGTCAATCAGTACCGACCATTGATCCCCCACAGTTCTGATGATGAGGGCCCCGAATAGGTTCTTGCCAAGGGCAACATGAAGCCAGGCCATTTTAGCGCCAACCAGAGCTATTGCAATGGAGCTGCAATTTTCGAGTAACCGCTCAGGAACGTTTGTATTTTGTGTCATGTTGCAATGGGATTCGCCAGTACGATATTCGCCATGGGATACTGAAGTTCTTTGCGAGCACTTCCCAGTGCGATGGTATTTTGGGTGGCGGAATCTGCGCGCTTTTGGTGATAAGCAGCTCCAACGGATGTATTTGACCCTTTTTGAGCAGGTTATGACCCCTTCGGACCGCGAACATCAATGGGCCTTTGTCTGGGAGGGTGCTCGTGACATTTTGCTCAAAACGACGCAAAACCGTGGCTCCTACTTGCGCTTTCGTGCGATTATGTCGATGAGGTGTTAGGTGGAACCCTTTAACGCGCTTTTGATATGAGGCATTCAAACATCCAGGTTGCAGTGTTGGTTGAGACGGTGGTGGGGCCCGGCAAAGCATCGAAGTTGGGCAGTGTATGCAGACGCCCGCTTGGGCACCACTTGATCCTGTTGTAGGTGTCATCACTGTGGATGACGGCGGTATGACCCCAACGGAAATCAGTGACGCCGATACCACGGGTTTGGAGGTCGACGTAGTCGTATCCGAAGTCACTGACTCGTACCTTGAGTACTTCAACCTCACGTTCGACATGGACCATGAGTGGCCACCGGACATGCATATCAGCGTGAAGAACCCCTCAGGTACGCATTGTCTCGGGGTAGATTTGTGGTCAACACAGATGTGCGTGCCCGTATGCACAACTCCGTGGATGCCAATAAAATGTTGGTGGGCGTACACAGAGCAGTGCAAAAGTTCGCTGACAGGACTGGTTAAGGGTCAGTCCCTCGGGCGCCCCTCTGTGTACGCACAGCGGACACTTGGTGGAACAATCGCTACGGTTAAAAAAATATGTTGGTGGGCGCTGGCAAGTGATTGATTGAGAAACAAAATGGGGGAGAACCGGCCCCAGATTAGACAACGTGGGGGTAAAATCGAGTATCGTGAGGATAGAAAGAGGTGGTGATTGGAGACATCTGATAGAGAGGGTTGGACAGCCTGTTTCTGCGTTTCCCTGGGTCTTCCATTTCCTCCTTTTTGGCTGAGCTCATTTCTTGGAAATCCTCATTTCAGTTTTTTTGGGTGCGTTTCGCCCCAAAAAGGCAGTTTCATGCATTGCTTCGGTCTACATGGGGTTCCCTGGTGTCCCCATTTCACGTCAAGCACCAATTCTCTAGGCCCCAACCCAAAGGCTTCGGGCCCTTACACTCAACAGGGGTGGCCATGAGAGCGCGTCACTTTTTGTTTGGGGGGGGGTTAGGGAGGGGGAAAGGTCCGGCCACTTGTCACTTTGAACGACGAGCACGAGCAGCTGCCGTACAAGGGACCGTCCGGCGGATATTGGAAGGAAAGGGCCTTGTGTCGTGCCCGAAGGACCGGACCATGTCTCAGGCCCCAAGGGACGCACTGTGTGGGGGCGTACCGTGCGCTGTGCGCGCGCTGTGTGAAAAGTTGGCTGTTCTCCACCACCGGGGGTTCGGTAAGTTCAGAAGATTGAAAGGACGTCATTGAATGGCTGCTGCAGTGGACGGGGCTATAGGAGGCAGAATTTAGGTCCCTGGGACCCATGGCAAGCATCAGATGTTTGATTTGTTGAGTTTTGAATTGATTGTGCATGATTCCGCAGGTGCGTGGTTTTCAGGGTTGTTACCTGGATAATCACCGTAATAATTGGCGCTGTGCGCGCGCTGTGCGAAAACGCCCCCTGTGTCACGTGTGGTGCCCCCCCGCCCCCAACCACCACCAGCCCCCCCCCTCCCCCTCTCAAGTGACGGGTGACGAATGACAGATGGATACAAGGCAGCCCTGGTGGACGGATGGACCGCAGCAGAACAAATGACGCCTGCACCAGCAAAGCAGACAATCCAAGGGCCAGGAACGCAAACAGCAATCAACAGTTGCAAGCACTGTCACTGTGACTCTCCCTGTGGCTATCGTTCACCCTCCATGTGCACCACTGCGTCATATGTCGCGGGGAGGCTTGTCCCGCTGCAGTGGCGACCCCCCCCCCCCCCCCCGAACATCGGCAGGGATCCATCACCAGTACCAGAGGTGTGTGTGGAATAAATGGGTGACAGGGTGACAACTGTGTACAGTGTGTACAGTGTCTAGCGATTACTGATCACTTGTCACATGCAGGACCTCATAGACATTTTCCCTTTCTACAAACGGGTTGCACTCTGAGGCGCGTTCAAGCATGACCGGTAACTTGGTGCGGTACCCAAGACTCTTGGTCAGATTGAGGTTAAGTCAGGTCAAGCAGAGGGCACGCCCAACATCAGCAGGCGTGACCGCTATCTTCTAGCCCCGACAAGACCCCCGCTGATCTCCCAACAACCCTGAAGGGGAAGTCGGGTTTTCAAAAAGGGGGGGGGGGGGGGCGTAATAGAGCCTTCCAAAACTACGGGGGGGGGGGGGGGTTCTGGGAAATGGGCTCAATTGACAGGCACCATTAATCAGTTATTATGAACTATGGCGCCGAAAAATTTTTGAGCATGAAAAATGATCTTTTTTTTCCGCCAAATATATGGCAAATGATGACTCTTCTGAACCCCCTCGACGTAATGATTCCAAAAATAGCATTTTCATTTTTTGCCGATTTTTGGGTCTGGGTCACCTCCGAGGCCCGGGGGTCAGTCTCGGTAGGATTTTGGGGGTCCCGTCAATTGAGCCCTTTTTGGGGAAGGGGGGGGGTCTAGCCAGGGGGCTCTATCGACCCCCCCCCAATTGAAAGCCCGGTTGCCCAAGACTGCACCCCTGCCCCTTGAGGCTCATTGCACGAGTCCCCCCTGCAGTTGGAGGGATTACTGTACCCCGCTGGGGGCAGAACCCCGACTCCCCATAGCACCAACCAAAACGATCCCCAGCTGGTGCTGGGGAGGGGGGGGTATACTCCTGCAGAATCTGCAGAAGGTACAAAGTTGTCCGATGGTATGTGAGGCTGGCCTTGGTGTGCTTCCATCAGAGCTAAGGAGTGCCATAGCTGGGATGTGGTACCCGCACTTGCAAGCCCTTGCCTTCCATCTTCCTCCAACCCCCCAATTTGGATTGGATCGCCCACGCTTCTTGGAGAGGAGCCATACACGCCCTCCCCCCCCTTCTCGGGGCTCCCTTCACAGCTCCTGACGATGCATGTGAAAGGGGGGCAGGGGGGTAGAGGTAGAGGTAGATCCTGGAGTTAAATCCGGACACCAGCGAAAGGGTTCGGTCCCTTCCGGCCTGCGGGGTCATCGAGGACCTTCATCTGTGACTCGACTTCCGGACCTTCTGGTCAGCGCTATGACAGCTGAGCCACAAAGTGACCTCGTTTTGGTTGGTGCTGCGGGCGGGGGCGGGCGGGGGGGGGGGGGGGCTAAACGGAGGATGGTGGGTCTCCTAAAGCATGCCAAAAGCCCGCACTCAGGGTCTGTGTACGCTGCGAGAAGGCGTTTGAACCCCTTGCCCCTCGTTGAATAGTAACGGCCCCTGAATAGCAACCGCGTGGGCGAGGGAACCGTCGCTTTCAGTTTTCCAAATTTACTGAGAAGGTTGGATATTGTGATTCACCTGGTGTTTGCTGGGTGCACAAGGTGGTATTATTGGTGCATCTGCATACTTCAACTTTCTTGCATCCAAGGCACTACACTGTACCCTGTATCATGCAGAGCACCTACTTTCTCGCAATTTCAGTGTCAATGTCCATTCCAGTGTCCCTGTTGAGCATGTGCAGCTCTTCAAAGTCAAATAGTCCAAAAAAAAACAAGCACACAGAGCCTGTCTCTCAGTGGAGCTGAACATGCGCCCCAACAGGCAGTTTCCCGGTCTTTTTGTGATTCATACGCCCTTGTGTTTGCACGATTTGCCTCATGTCACGCCTCCTTTGTGTTCTCTCAGGGTGGCCAGGGAACCGTCACTTTGGGTGTGATCCCCCGGGGCTGTGAGGATACCGTCGCATGCAGGTGGTTACTATACAGGGGGGGGGGGGGTGACCCCTGGTCACTCGCTCACAACGGGGGGGTTGGTGGCTGTTTCGCCTGCGGCACGCTTCATTCCATTCTCATCAGCATCATCTGCGGTTGCCTATCAAGAGCCCTCGTACGCCGGATGGGACCCGGTCTCGGGGTACAACGGGGGGGCAGACGTGAATTTTAAGGACACCACGGTCTCGGACTATGGGGGCCCGGTCATCACCAGCGAATTCGCCCTGCCGCCGTTTACTGGTACTCCTCTCTAGCAGCCCGCACGGTTGTCTGTGGTCATCTGACGGTTCTCTTCTGTAGTATTGTCTCTGTGTCTCTGTATTGTTCTGGACTAGCGCCAGCCGGTATTCTGCAAAACACAAATCTTTGGCTGGCAGGCAGACGTCTCATCCATTTTGGACTTGATTGACCTGGAGATTCTTTGTTGCGTTGTACGATCAGTGAGATGTATTTCTGGGTTCTTCAACATTCGTGTGTGTGTGTGGTGTGTGTGTGTGTTGGCGTTGAACATGCTCTGTCTTGTTTGACTGTCCAACTGACGAGGAATCCGACATTCGGACCCGGCGCTGTGCTGCTCGTCTGTTTGTTTGCACTTGCGTGTGTGTGTGTGTGTGTGTGTGAATGGGGTAATCTACACATAGACATACAGGGAATTTTCTATCAGGGGTGCCGCAGGTAAAGACCGGTTTGCCCTACCATCCCCTCCTGATGCCAATGATCGCCCTCTCTGGAAGTACTAAAAGATGACCCCGTTTGCCGGTGGGCCCGCCAATCTGTATTGAAGAAGCAAGGCCCACACCCAGAGTTTTAGTTGATGGTGGCATTATGTGTTTTGCCAAATCTTTTCTGTGTTTACTGATCCCAGAGTGTCAACAGATGTGCCAGTTCATGGCGTTGCGCCGTCCTTCGGTGCCTCCAGCTGTAATTTCATGGTGTCGAAGGGTGTTGAAGCAATGCCATTTGGTCGGGTCCCACGCATGTCAATCGGCCGACCCTCTGGAAGTAAGAGACAAGGCCCCCTCTGCCCATGGCCCCCGTACACGAATGAAGAATCTTTGTAACATTAGCACGGGCGGGGGCTGGTATGCCCCTGTGCATCACCGTATCCCCAGGAAAGGGGTGTCCGTGGGAGGAGTAACGGTGTGTGGACATGACCTTGCCCCTCATCCACAAGGCCGGAGTGGCACACTGCATCTCCTCCGGGTTCGCTGCGGTGCCCTCAGACAAACGCCTCATGTGTTCTTTGGGGGCGTATTGATGGCCTGGGGGTCTGATGGCTTTAGCCGAGAACCTCCGGATTTCTTTGGCCTTGCTGTTGCATCATCCGCTTGGGCAGCAGTGATCATCGTCTGGTGGCCATCGTGGCCTGGGCAGGAGTGGCTGTGGCTTCGCTACACACCGTTGTGCCGGGGGCGTATCAGGGCCATGGCTGCCATAGTGCTGACAGGAGGGCACACCTGTTCTACGTCTGCACTGCCGTGAGCTTGTCCTGGCCTCTGCGCAGGGGCCTACCGTCCACACGCCGAGTTCGCAAACATTGTACCTGTGGGATCATACGGTGGCACGTGGAAGATTCATTTTAAGGTCTGTTGATGCGATGGAAGTTCAGTGCGCCCCATATGATCTACGCAACTGACGGTCGCTCATGCGGCGAAGCCACTTTGTGGTGTTGCATTAGTTGTCCCAACTGCCCGCTGCTTGGGCTCGATCGCGGTGCTGTCCTTTGCACTACCAGCGCGAGTGCGAGTGGTGAAGGATCGGGGACTCTTGAGAAGGCCCCTGCCTCACATTTGTGGAGGCTCCTCCTGAATGGCAGAAAGCAAATTCTGACAGAGCAAATGTGTCCTGGGATTTGTACACTGCGGCATATGTGGTCTATCGTGGTATGGCATGGTATGGCATGGTATAGCGTGGCGTGGCATGGCATGGTACGGCATGGCATGGCATGGGTATGGTATGGTATGGTACGGTACGGTACGGTACGGTACGGTACGGTACGGTACGGTACGGTACGGTACGGTACGGTGCGGTACGGTACGGTACGGTACGGTACGGTATGGTATGGTATGGTATGGTATGGTATGGTATGGTATGGTATGGTGGAGTGATACGGGCCGGCGCTCGTCACCTGTGTTAATGCTGCTAACGCTTCGCCATTGCCACTGCCCCCAAAGCCTGGACGGCCGGTATCCCCAGTCCTGTGGGTCCTCCATCAAGCTGTGGACAACCTCAGGCAGCCCTGGGACCCCCGGCGCACTGCGGCAGGGTGGGAACCACGGCATGGTATGGTGTGCTGTGGCATGTGCCTTAAAGTGTTTGTGAACTGGAACAGGCATGCAACAGAGGATGGCCATTCGCCTGCTGCACCCGTGTGGACTAGCTTTGTGGGACCCAGAGAATGGACCCGGCACTCCAGAACTGATTTGCTGTTGCTGATGCTCCAGAGTGTCTATGTGCATTGCAATGGAACCTGGCGTGGCCATGGGCTGAAGACTTGCTCAAACTGCAGCAGAAGCACATGTGCAGCAGGCTCTACGCCTCTATTTACTGCTGTGAACGGGGAGGGGGGCTGGGGATGCGGTGGGGGTTGGCAACTGGCCATTTATCCGTCGGAGAGACAAATCATGGGTTGGATGCCATGGGCAAAGGAAGCATCGCTGGACGTTGCAAAGTGCAGTACACATCCTCCGCATCAAGTGGTTTCCCTTCAATGCAGATCAAATCAACGGATGCCAGCGACACCAGAGGATTGTGCACTGTGGCTTTGGTCTTCAGTGCTTTGTGCCAAACTGTCGATGTCGTGTTTGTGCTTAGCCCAGGCCGTGTATCTGTACCCCCCTGTGGTGTGGGGTGTGGCCTGTGGTCCAAGGACTCTGCGCCTGCAACAGGACATGCTGGACTACGCTGATACGGACCAAGGCACCCTGAACAGCTGGAAAATGACTTTCTCCTACGGCTGCACCGTCGTCACGGCCATCCCCACCGAGGTGCCCACGTGTGGGGACACCACGGCCACGGTGCGCACAGGGGTGGCGTCGGAAGCCTTCACTGGGTCTCCCTTGCCGTCGGCCAGTCTCACGCTGAGCATCCCCACTGCCTTGTATGAGGGAGGCAGGATCACCGATTTGGAGGTGTGCTGCGGGCCATTGTCCGGCGGGGCGGGGGGTGGGTTTATCTCAGAACTTCGGATGGTGACCTTCTCTCCGAAGACCGGGGTGGATCCTTTTGAATCAGCCTCAACCCGAATTTGATGTGAATTTCAGGAGGTTCGGTTGCCCACTCCCCTGACCCCTGCCTCACTGAGAGCGCAAGCTCACTGCAAGGGGAACCGGGTACGCGACCCCTGGCTCGCTGATGGCCGCTCCTTACAGTCCAGGCCGGTGTCCCACATCAGCACCCCTCCGCAGGCACAGATCGGGTGGCTGAAAGATAGCGATTTTCGGCGAGCGCCGAAGACCTCCGCGCGGAATTGGCACAGGACTGGGGTATCATTTGGTGACCAGACGAGTACATTTTTGCGACATGCATGTCCACGTACCCCCCCAAGGCCCCACGATATGCACAAATGCATACAACTCTTACCCTCTCCTCCTCCGCAGCGACAGTTGGGCACCGGGGACCTCTGACGAGTGTCAGTATCCGTCACACCCAACACTGATCCTGCGGCATCATGCGTGACAAGTGTCAGTATCCGTCACACCCAACACTGATCCTGCGGCATCATGCGATTCAGCAGACTGAACGACCTTTAAGGACGGCGCCGTGAACCGATGTCAGTCTTCTGGGATTGCTTTACATGTGTGCGGGCGATGCTCTGCGCTGCTTCTTACCCACGTGTTGCCTGCGGACCTCTCCGTTTCGCTATCTTTTCCGTCCCGCAGGTGTATTTGGATCTGGCGCACTCCTTCGTGCGGAACGTCGATGTGATGCTCACCCGCACTGGCTGGTACAGTGCGCCGGAGAGTGCGCAATTGTACAAGAACGGGATCATCGATGCCGGCAATCCCAACGAAAATATTGTCACTACGTTTGATGACCAAGCCACAAACGTGATTGGCTCTGGGTATGATGGAGATGCGATGGTGGTTCGGTCGGTTGTGCTAACCGTGTGGTAGTGCACTGTGTGTATGTGGTATGTGTGTGTGGGCGTATGTTTTGATCGTAACACAGTGTGTGTGGGTGCGCGCGCGCGCGTGCGCAGTGTGTGCGTGTGTCCAGTCACCTCTGGAGAGCTTACGTTACATCATGGTCTGATGGCAGCAATTTGGTTCCCTCGGCCAGCACCCCGACCGAGGTATGGGCGGCTGGCTGTTGGTCCATATGGCTGACCACGACCCGACACACACACACACACCCTGGACCCCCAGGTGGGTTTACCCGCCACATGGCCGCCATCCCCCTGGGGCGCAAGCCTCATGCGCTGGAACACCAAGCCCGCCCCACGCAGCCCGCCCCACCCTTGAGAAAGCTTGTTCTGCGATGCGCAGTTCAGGTAATTGTCCCAGGAGAGGGAAGCAGTTGTGATCAGAACATGTAATTGTATCCGTGTTTGCCATTCCTTGATGTTCAGTCCGCTCTTTCGGGGGTTTTCTCTTTCCAAATGGTGTTCAGAAACGTCCCTGCAAACTTCACATTTTAGCACACTACCCTTACCCTGCAGCGTGCAAAAAGAAGCGTTCTTTGCGTCACAGACGTGGGGCACGTGAGTGCGAATGCTCCGCTTGCCATAGCAGGGGCTCCGCGGCCACGGGGGAGGGTAGGGAACCATTCAACACCGCACCAACGAACACCGGCGGCCACCAACAGGTAAAGCCGGCAGGCACGGACGAGTACAAACGACACGGGCCTCGGTGTATGTTTCGGGTATGCCTCCGAGAAAGCCGATTCCAGTCATCGCCTTCTGGATGGCTCGCGAGACAGGGGAAGTCTGCTGGATGTTCCATCGGCGATTGTACATTGTTCTGCTTTCACACTGACACGCACCGGACTTTGGGTCCATTCTGACAGTGCGGGAATGGGGGGCGTGGGGCGTGGTGGGGCTCGACAGGGCGGCGGAAGTGGAGTGACGTTTGATTTGGGGTCGTGCCGGAGGGTGATCCGCCATGTGTTTGTGACGTGGGGTTGTAGAGGTCCTGGGGCCCCCACCCTGCGGCCCTGCATCATTCATGGGGGGCTGTGGTGCATTGGCCTCGTGGAGAACGTTGATGGCTCCCTTGGTACTGTGTCTTGTGCATGGCAGGTCTGCTGCCCCCTTCACTGGCACCTGGAAGCCATACGCCGCCCTGAACACGTTCAACGACCTGGCCCTCGCGAACGCCACTTGGACCATCACGTGCAGCAGCACGACAAATATTATTGGCACCATCAACGAGGTTTGGTGGCGCTGCTGGCGGTGTTTTGCAATCCGTTTGGCCCCTGCAATTTCTTCTCGGATGAGAAGGTGGAGCGCGAGGGCGTAAGCTGGAGTATCTGTTGGCAATAAGACATTTACCCTCCAAGTTTTTTCGGGATTAAAATTAGGCTAATATCACCCAAGCGTGGACCAGGGCTGAGTATTGGGACCGAGCTGGTGGGTGAAGGACCCCCCGCAATGCACACAGTGCAACCTGGTTTATACACTATGCACACTGCATGTGGTGCAACTGGCACCTGCACCACGCCAGGATGCACCCGCGTGCTCGTGTCTGACATATCGTGCAATGCATAGCACACAATCTGCATACCATGCATGCTGAACACTCAATGCATAGCACACAATCTGCATCCCATGCATGCTGAACACTCAATGCATAGCACACAATCTGCATACCATGCATACTGAACACTCAATGCATAGCACACAATCTGCATCCCATGCATGCTGAACACTCAATGCATAGCACACAATCTGCATACCATGCATGCTGAACACTCAATGCATAGCACACAATCTGCATACCATGCATGCTGAACACTCAATGCACAGCACACAATCTGCATACCATGCATGCTGAACACTCAATGCATAGCACACAATCTGCATACCATGCATACTGAACACTCAATGCATAGCACACAATCTGCATCCCATGCATGCTGAACACTCAATGCATAGCACACAATCTGCATACCATGCATGCTGAACACTCAATGCATAGCACACAATCTGCATACCATGCATGCTGAACACTCACTGCATAGCACACAATCTGCATACCATGCATGCTGAACACTCAATGCACAGCACACAATCTGCATACCATGCATGCTGAACACTCAATGCACAGCACACAATCTGCATACCATGCATGCTGAACACTCAATGCACAGCACACAATCTGCATACCATGCATGCTGAACACTCAATGCATAGCACACAATCTGCATACCATGCATACTGAACACTCAATGCATAGCACACAATCTGCATCCCATGCATGCTGAACACTCAATGCACAGCACACAATCTGCATACCATGCATGCTGAACACTCAATGCATAGCACACAATCTGCATACCATGCATGCTGAACACTCAATGCATAACACACAATCTGCATACCATGCATGCTGAACACTCAATGCACAGCACACAATCTGCATACCATGCATGCTGAACACTCAATGCATAGCACACAATCTGCATACCATGCATGCTGAACACTCAATGCACAGCACACAATCTGCATACCATGCATGCTGAACACTCAATGCATAGCACACAATCTGCATACCATGCATGCTGAACACTCAATGCATAGCACACAATCTGCATACCATGCATGCTGAACACTCAATGCATAGCACACAATCTGCATACCATGCATGCTGAACACTCAATGCATCGCACACAATCTGCATACCATGCATGCTGAACACTCAATGCATAGCACACAATCTGCATCCCATGCATGCTGAACACTCAATGCATAGCACACAATCTGCATACCATGCATACTGAACACTCAATGCATAGCACACAATCTGCATACCATGCATACTGAACACTCAATGCATAGCACACAATCTGCATCCCATGCATGCTGAACACTCAATGCACAGCACACAATCTGCATACCATGCATGCTGAACACTCAATGCATAGCACACAATCTGCATACCATGCATGCTGAACACTCAATGCATAGCACACAATCTGCATCCCATGCATGCTGAACACTCAATGCATAGCACACAATCTGCATACCATGCATGCTGAACACTCAATGCATAGCACACAATCTGCATCCCATGCATGCTGAACACTCAATGCATAGCACACAATCTGCATACCATGCATGCTGAACACTCAATGCATAGCACACAATCTGCATACCATGCATACTGAACACTCAATGCATAGCACACAATCTGCATCCCATGCATGCTGAACACTCAATGCATAGCACACAATCTGCATACCATGCATGCTGAACACTCAATGCATAGCAGACAATCTGCATACCATGCATACTGAACACTCAATGCATAGCACACAATCTGCATCCCATGCATGCTGAACACTCAATGCATAGCACACAATCTGCATCCCATGCATGCTGAACACTCAATGCATAGCACACAATCTGCATACCATGCATGCTGAACACTCAATGCATAGCACACAATCTGCATACCATGCATGCTGAACACTCAATGCATAGCACACAATCTGCATACCATGCATGCTGAACACTCAATGCACAGCACACAATCTGCATACCATGCATGCTGAACACTCAATGCACAGCACACAATCTGCATACCATGCATGCTGAACACTCAATGCACAGCACACAATCTGCATACCATGCATGCTGAACACTCAATGCATAGCACACAATCTGCATACCATGCATGCTGAACACTCAATGAATAGCACACAATCTGCATACCATGCATGCTGAACACTCAATGCATAGCACACAATCTGCATACCATGCATGCTGAACACTCAATGCATAGCACACAATCTGCATACCATGCATGCTGAACACTCAATGCATAGCACACAATCTGCATACCATGCATGCTGAACACTCAATGC
This sequence comes from Eutreptiella sp. 'Long Island Sound 2002', assembly GCA_964036045.1. Lineage (NCBI taxonomy): Eukaryota > Euglenozoa > Euglenophyceae > Eutreptiales > Eutreptiaceae > Eutreptiella > Eutreptiella sp. 'Long Island Sound 2002'. Next base: position 4,026,913 of record OZ038387.1, on the reverse strand, counting down.
ATAGCACACAATCTGCATACCGTGCATGCTGAACACTCAATGCATAGCACACAATCTGCATACCATGCATGCTGAACACTCAATGCACAGCACACAATCTGCATACCATGCATGCTGAACACTCAATGCACAGCACACAATCTGCATACCATGCATGCTGAACACTCAATGCATAGCACACAATCTGCATACCATGCATGCTGAACACTCAATGAATAGCACACAATCTGCATACCATGCATGCTGAACACTCAATGCATAGCACACAATCTGCATACCATGCATACTGAACACTCAATGCATAGCACACAATCTGCATACCATGCATGCTGAACACTCAATGCATAGCACACAATCTGCATACCATGCATGCTGAACACTCAATGCATAGCACACAATCTGCATCCCATGCATGCTGAACACTCAATGCATAGCACACAATTCGCATACCATGCATGCTGAACACTCAATGCATAGCACACAATCTGCATACCATGCATGCTGAACACTCAATGAATAGCACACAATCTGCATACCATGCATGCTGAACACTCAATGCATCGCACACAATCTGCATACCATGCATGCTGAACACTCAATGCATAGCACACAATCTGCATACCATGCATGCTGAACACTCAATGCATCGCACACAATCTGCATACCATGCATGCTGAACACTCAATGCACAGCACACAATCTGCATACCATGCATGCTGAACACTCAATGCATAGCACACAATCTGCATACCATGCATGCTGAACACTCAATGAATAGCACACAATCTGCATACCATGCATGCTGAACACTCAATGCATCGCACACAATCTGCATACCATGCATGCTGAACACTCAATGCATAGCACACAATCTGCATACCATGCATGCTGAACACTCAATGCATAGCACACAATCTGCATACCATGCATGCTGAACACTCAATGCATAGCACACAATCTGCATACCATGCATGCTGAACACTCAATGCACAGCACACAATCTGCATACCATGCATGCTGAACACTCAATGCATAGCACACAATCTGCATACCATGCATGCTGAACACTCAATGAATAGCACACAATCTGCATACCATGCATGCTGAACACTCAATGCATCGCACACAATCTGCATACCATGCATGCTGAACACTCAATGCATAGCACACAATCTGCATACCATGCATGCTGAACACTCAATGCATAGCACACAATCTGCATACCATGCATGCTGAACACTCAATGCATAGCACACAATCTGCATACCATGCATGCTGAACACTCAATGCACAGCACACAATCTGCATACCATGCATGCTGAACACTCAATGCATAGCACACAATTCGCATACCATGCATGCTGAACACTCAATGAATAGCACACAATCTGCATACCATGCATGCTGAACACTCAATGCATAGCACACAATCTGCATACCATGCATGCTGAACACTCAATGCATAGCACACAATCTGCATCCCATGCATGCTGAACACTCAATGCATAGCACACAATCTGCATACCATGCATGCTGAACACTCAATGCACAGCACACAATCTGCATACCATGCATGCTGAACACTCAATGCATAGCACACAATCTGCATACCATGCATGCTGAACACTCAATGCATAGCACACAATCTGCATACCATGCATGCTGAACACTCAATGCACAGCACACAATCTGCATACCATGCATGCTGAACACTCAATGCACAGCACACAATCTGCATACCATGCATGCTGAACACTCAATGCATAGCACACAATCTGCATACCATGCATACTGAACACTCAATGAATAGCACACAATCTGCATACCATGCATGCTGAACACTCAATGCATAGCACACAATCTGCATACCATGCATGCTGAACACTCAATGCATAGCACACAATCTGCATACCATGCATGCTGAACACTCAATGCATAGCACACAATCTGCATCCCATGCATGCTGAACACTCAATGCATAGCACACAATCTGCATACCATGCATGCTGAACACTCAATGCATAGCACACAATCTGCATACCATGCATGCTGAACACTCAATGCATAGCACACAATCTGCATACCATGCATGCTGAACACTCAATGCATAGCACACAATCTGCATACCATGCATGCTGAACACTCAATGCATAGCACACAATCTGCATCCCATGCATGCTGAACACTCAATGCATAGCACACAATCTGCATACCATGCATGCTGAACACTCAACGTATCATGGGACTATGGTGGGGCTGATCAAAAGCACATTCGCATGGCCCAAGAATCCGTGCCTTGATGGACCTTAAGCAGATTTGCAAAGGGTCATTTTTTACCTGTTTTTGACCCATTTTGGGTCCCGAAGTGGAAATTTGCCAAAAGCACACAAGCGAAATGGGTGTGCATGGTTCAAGAACACAGTTTTTGTCGTCTTTGGTGGTCCCTGATCAGTTTTGGCAGAAATCATTTCTAACCATTTTTGGGCTTATGTGACTCTTAGTAGTAACCCTACCTGCGCACACACACAGTCTGCACAGCCCTGGAGGCATTACACCCCCTTCCAAGCAGCCCAAAACAATCAAACCGACCTTTCATGCTCTGCTGAAAGGGCTGTTCTATGAGAGGCCCTATCCTGATGTTGTTCTGACAGATTCAATTGCATTGATTCAGGAGAGTGTGCTTGCTATGTTCACTTAAAACCCTTGAAAAGGCTGGTCTTTTGGGGAGACCATTGCGCACCTTTTTGGGGGCCAAAATTCGGGTTCCAAGGGTGCAAAGGGGTGCTGATAGTAAGCAAAGAACGTTTCCCCATCTTTGGTAACCATTTCCTTTTGTATGGCTTCCTCCACGAACATTTTAGGTACGCAAAACAGTTTAAAAAACTGCATATTTTGGGGCAGTTTTGACAGATTTTGAGATCTGGGTTCGGCAATTTCAGCATGCGACCCCGCGTGCACTGTTGATTTTCTTGCTCAAATTTTGTGACTGCAGCAGCAAGCAGACGCGAAATGGGAAGAAATCAGAATTTCGTTGTGGTTCGGATTCTGCCGAAATTTTGGTGGACGAAACCTATGGGATTGAAGCAAACTCCGACAAGTTTTGCGTAAGAAACTCGACGGTGGCGGCTGGGAGGGGGCCAAGTGGCGAAGCCAAGTATCACAATCTGTCTTGCTGCTGCCCCTGCTTGCTGCTGCTGCTAGAAAGGTTGCCTCCATCCTAGACCTTAAAGAGGGTGATGAAACCGAACTTGTTACACCAGTTCGGTTAGCGAGCTCAACTCCAGCCAGAATGGCAAACGGCAAACCTGCGTCCTTCCTCTTGCACCCCTGCCCCCTCTCCCCACCCTCTTCCCACTTCCAGTGGGCCGATGAAACGGTGGCAAAATGGTGGCAATTTCAAAGGGTGGTGTGTACCCTGAGTCAAGGTAAGGGATTCCATGCGGTCGAGAGCTTAGAGCACAGGACTCCTGCAGCCGAGGTTCCGGGTTTGAATCTCGAGATCCGGAGGTTGACGCAGCGGCTTCTGAACACTCCTTACGACCTCATGGCTGTTTCCCTCGGTTTGACACCGATGGTGGGCAACACGCCGAGTAGGCATTAAGGACGGCTCTCCTGCAGCGCCTGCCCTCGGGATCGTGATTATGAAGCATCCAACGGCTGTGTGGATGTCACAGGCGCGGCTGATCTTCAATTATGTCTGCGACGTGCAGTACTGCACCAACCAGTACGAAAAGGAGTTCGCGGCCGTCAGTGGTCTGCAAGGGCCTTTTGGTATCAATGGCGTCACCACGACCTATGATTTGACCATAGGTCTGCCGCTGCGGGGCCTGGGCTGGGGCTGTTGCGGTGCTTATGCCGTGGGGGCTCCGGTGGTTGCAGGCCTGCGGGCTGTTTGTTGACAGAAGCACATCCAACACAGGCATTTCCCTGGGCCCCAGCCTCCAAACTAGGTTGTCCAATGCACTTATATACATGTGCCGGCACATCTGGCATACACACGGATCCCTCCATCTCTCAGCCAGCACAATATCCACCACGTACATACATATCCCGGGACCCCGGCGCCAAACCAGCGCGTCCAACATATAAATGCATATCCCTGCATCCCAGCCGCCTACCAGTGCATCCAACATATGTATACATATCTCTCGACCCCAGCCTCCAGCCATCAGGGGGCGCTTGCCCTGCGCTGCCTGCGGCGCGCGATTCGGATCATTATCCCAGAAAACACCCATGGCACAGCTGCGAAATCACGTGCACTCATGCATGTTGCCTGATCCAAGCGATAAGGGAAAAGCAGTGGCATCGGGGCTCTGCTACTTCTGACCGAGGCAGCAACGCCCCTCCTCCTTGACCACGGCATAGGGGGGCGTACCGTGCGCTGTGCGCGCGCTGTGTGAAAAGTTGGCTGTTCTCCACCACCGGGGGTTCGGTAAGTTCAGAAGATTGAAAGGACGTCATTGAATGGCTGCTGCAGTGGACGGGGCTATAGGGGGCAGAATTTAGGTCCCTGGGACCCATGGCAAGCATCAGATGTTTGAATTTTTGAGTTTTGAATTGATTGTGCATGATTCCGCCGGGGGGTGGTTTGCAGGGTTGTTACCTGGATAATCACCGTAATAATTGGCGCTGTGCCCGCGCTGTGCCCACGCTGTGCAAAAACGCCCCCTAAGGGTGCGATTCCCTAGCACGCTTTGCATGTTGAACCCACAGGGCTGTCGTCTCTGCTTTGTACAGAGTGTTGGTGTCGGCGGACCAATGTGCACGGCATCTTTTCCTTCTCCTGTTTCCTTGACAGTACAGCCAAACATATTTTCATTTACCCTGCGGCGCAATGCAGGCGCTCCCTGACCCCAACACAGGCATACATCCCCTCGGATCCGGGCCCCCAACCAGCGCATCCCACACACCCGCACACCCACGCACCCACGCACATCGCCGCCGTGCCCCGTCTGTCGCGAGCAGAGAAATTTCCCACACCCAAAGACGACAGCAACCAGCCCATCCGCGTGTCTTCCCACACGTTCGTGGGGTACGTGGGAGCGTTGCCTCGCCCCGTGCCCGTGCCTACGGTATCCACGAACACGGGCGACTCATCGACGTGCACGAGGCCCCATCATCGGCCGTTGGTCTAGACTGGCGGTACATGGCACCAGGGGCTCTGGCACTTGCAGACTCAGAGCAGATGCAACAGCCAGACTTGTGCAACACCGAGGAAATGGCTGGGCATCTGCATTGAGTCTGCCAGCACCACAGCGCCTGGTGCCATGTATTGCCGGTCTTGACTGCTCGGCCGATGATTGGGCCTGGGAAATTAGATGGATTGTACAGTGTAGATGTCCCCTTGTTCGTGCCACCCACCAAACTGCTCAGTTTGGGCCATTATGGGGTCGCATTTCTGCAGAGGTATTGTATCTAGTTCAATCTTCCGGAGGTTTTGGGTTTCATCACACCTCAAAGGCCCTCGGGTGTGGTATTGTTACACACATTGATATATATGCAGAGATATTGCGTACATTACAACATTGACGTGATGCCAGGAGTGCCGCAGCCCTTTTTCGCATGATGTCGCGTGTCGCATGTTGGGGTGTCCCCGTCCAGTCCTATGGGCAGAATGCCACAATGCTTCACGCGGATACAGCCACATTCAATGCACATGGATGGGCCCTTAGTGACAGCCCCTCTACTCCTCTCGCCCCCACCGCCCCCAAAAGCCTGAGCCAACGAGGTCAAGCGGGACATGACGCCTGAAGAGGTCCCCAGATCGAGTCCCAGGTGGTGCAGAAGCAGGACCGCACCGTTCTCGCCGCTAGGATGCTCCCGGGGGGGCTTGTATGCGACACCCCCCAGCCCCCCCCCCCCCCCCCCCCGGGTTTTGAAAGATAGTGGTGCCGGGTCGGCCACCAACAGTTTTGACAGATAGCTGGGGGGGGGTGTCGCATCAGGACCGGTTGTAGTCGCCCCCCCCCCCCCCCCCCGGGAGGATGCTCGTACCCCCGCGAGCCCGATTTCGCCTTCCGAGCGAGAAGGGGAAAGGTTACGCTGGCGTCCGCACACCGCCCCCGTGACCCCACCTAAATTCACCCACAAAGCTGAGCCCCCTGCCCCCAGGCAGCCAACGTTTCCATCCGCATTTCCCCCTCCCCCCTCCTCCTCCGGAACCTCCGAGCAGCTTCACACCGCAGTATTGTCGTTGAGGGTTGCTCGGGCCGTGGCCGTGCCGTCTTTTGGAGACTTCCAGGCGCGCCCCTTGTCGGTTGTCCACCAGTTTAGCCGTCTGTCCTCAGGGGGAGAGGAGCCGTCCTTACGTGCCCATGCGCTCTGTGCATTGCACGTGCGCGTATCCGCGTGAAGCATTGTGGCATTCTGCCCATAGGACCGGACGGGCACACCCCAACATGCGACACGCGACATCATGTGACAAAGCACTGCGGCACTTCTGGCATCACGTCAATGTTGTAATGTACGCAATATCTCTAGAGATATAACAATGCGCTTGTCCATCCCCTCTTTGCCCCCCGACGTTTCCCATTTTCTCGCCACATTTTGCCCTCATTGTTGCGGGACCACCGGTCATCCAACGTGTTGCGCCTTGCGTTGATTCCATGCCCCTTGCTTTCAGGCTGCCAGCCCTGTGAGTTCGTGATCAACAACGCGTCCGTGCGCGTGTCTATCACGCATCCCCAAACATCGGATCTCACCCTCAAACTCATTGACCCCGATGGCTGGGAGTACACCCTCAGCGCAGGCCGCGGCACAGGCTCAGGCTACACCAACACCGTCTTTGACGATATTAATGGCGCTACTCCCATCAGCGCTGGCACTAACCCTTTCACCGGAACCTACGTCCCGGAGGAGACACTGTTCAATTTGCGGCACAGCTACATCAACGGGAACTGGAAGCTACAGGTGCTGCTGCCCAGACGCAGATGGGACCCCCCCCCCCTTGTATAAGCTACAACCTTGTCCAAGCGGCAGTAGGCGTAGGGACCGTATTAATTTGGGACCTAATTTTAATGCGGTACCAACCGTAGTGCAGCCACATAAGACATGGGTTTGGTGACGGATTTGCGAGTCACATAGAGTCATGGACACATTTGTTGTGAGTGTTTGCCCACTTGACCCACATAGCTCTGATTTTGGGGATATTTGTGCATTATATTCCCCTTTCTTGCACCAGCTCACCATGCAATCCTCTCTTTTTGAACCAGGGCCCCCGGTGTCGGTAGTTGTACGCGTCGCGCGCAAGCCACGCCCGTGTTCAAGCTACAGTAGGCATAGGGACCGTATTAATTTGGGACTTTGGCGTAGCTTATACAAGGGGGAGGGAGGGTACGGGGTTCGTTGCGCTGCCGTTGTCAGCTGGTGGTTGACCGCTGCTTGCTCCCTACGCCCCACAGCTCTGCAACGACATCCCCCTCGACGGCCCACTTGCGACGTTCTGCACCCGTCGACTACGTCAGCATTTCTGCACACCATTGCACAGCAGCTCTAGGGAAGGGGAATTTGACGAAAAAGGCGTGTCTGTGGACAGGTTGCGTGCCCAGTGCAACGACCAACACTGAAGATTGGGGCCTCATTGCGGTTGTGGGTGTTCCACATTTGTTTATGTTTGGGGAACGGCTGTCATTTCTTTTGCTCGTGTGCCATTATCTTCCTCGTATCCAGTCGGGAGACGTGATGTATGCCTGCCAAGGCCGTTTGGGGGAGCTCCCGCAGATATTCGATGCGGAAGTCATGTTCTCGAAGTGATTTTCCCCCATGAGTTTTACCTCAACATTGATTTCCCAATGTTTGTTGTGGGACCATGAACCCGAGTTCCTACCAACTGCACTATCGACATCTGTGAAAAGCCTATCCTCCAATACAATGAAGCGGAGGACCCCCCCAAGCCGCACCAACAACGTGTCACAACCCACCCACTGTCACTCCTGTCTGCCCGCAGGTTGTTACTCTTTTCCAGGTGCCCTATCCCCCCCCCCCACACACACCCCTATTCGCCACCCTTCCCCATGTTTCTGCGTCTAACAAGCACTGGCCACGGCGACGGCTACACCCGAGTCCCCCCGTGTGGGGGACAGGGACGGCCCGCGGACGGGCAAGGGGGTTGGTGATGGGTCCCTCCAGGCGCTGGCTACCCCCGTTGCCCCCCCTCGCCCGGAGTTGATGGACACATACATCTCCCAAGAGCCGAAACGACGTCCCACTGCCTCCCCCTCCCGCCGGCTCTCTGCGTTCCAAACATACACCCTCCACCTGCCCCATGCCCCCACGCCGCAGCCCTGTTCCTGTTCCGCTTCAGGTCACTAATGCTGGCTCCAGCAGTGGCTCTGTCACGGCCTGGGCCCTCATAGTCACGTCAGAGTGCGGTAGCAGACCCACTCGGACCCTCCTGCCCACTGCCACGGTCTCCCCCACTGCAACGGTGGTTCCGTCGTTCACGCCCACTCCCATTCCCACCGTCACATACACTCGCACTGCGACGGAGACCCCGTCGCCCACCACGACCCAAAGTAGCACAGCCACTCCGCTACCCACCGACAGCCCGACGCCCTCTGGCACGGCAGAACAGCCCCGTCATTATTGTGGCCCTCAGAATACCACGTACCACAAGTCAGGCCTGTCAGTCTCCTTCGACAACAACCCCACGACTGCACAGACCGTCTCGGTGACGGTGGGGGGCATTTACAACAACCTCGCAAGTGTACGGGCAGTGCGGGTATGCACGTGGGTGTGGGTGTGCACAGTCTGTGTTCGCCGTCGTGTGTGCGCAGATTCAACAGCGCTATCTCACTGCAATTCATGGTGCAGACGGGGGACGTATGGTCTTAGGACCAGAATTGTTCGGTGTGGCAAATTTCGCGGTCTATGTTTTCCCGTCATTTTTCGCAGATTGTTCTCGCCACTCAGCCGTCACCATATCCCCGTCATCATAAGTGCGTTTTGTCTGGACCGCTTGTGACAACAGTCCCCTGTGTAATGTCTCTTGCAGTGAAAAAATTGGACAACGTAATACGAGCAGCGCTCGGCCTTAGGCCCGTAGGCGCGAGGTACCGAGCGAACCCCACGCTTAAACAGAGCGATTGCAGCAGAGAAATCTTGGCATGGATGGGCGGGCACCGCAGTGGTCCGGTAGCAAGGGCGCACAGCCAAATACTTGTCAGCCTGTCAGCGGTGACGTCATACCCCGTTTTTAGCCGTTCCGAGCCCGGAGCCCGGAGAGAAGCCAGATACCCGTCCAAACCGTCCAAGTTCCCCGCCCTCAAAATAGGTGTGGGTTTACTTACCATACTGCTGACCTGGTATGGGCTGAGTGGGGGCTGGTAAGTATGCGTTTCAGCCAGACATCTGCGCATGTAGGTGCGCCTTTCGGTCGGTACAAAGGTACTTGTGTGTGGTGTGTCAAAGTGTATCGAGGAGGTGATGACAAATGGAGCTGCCTTGCTGCCTGTGGCTCCCGCCGTATGCCGATGTATGTGCATGTGTACGTGCATGTCTCTGCCTGTATCAGCTCCGAGGAGTCTTTGTTTGTGACTGCTTTGCTGCTTTCTTACTTGGAATGGTTCATGGACGCATGCCTGTACATGAGCACGCCTGGGGGGGAGGGGGGGGTTGGTGGGCAGTAAATTTGATGTGGGAAAATTTGCCGTTTCAATTTGGCCGCCAAATTTGCCGCGCGAAATCCAGGGGTCAAGTCAAAAGTTTGCTTCCGCGCCTTCGGCGCAAGAGGATTACGCTTGTTTTCTGGGAGTGTCCGCCAAATTTACCACGCGAAATCCAGGGGCTTCCGCCAAATTTCCCACAGCCAAATTAACCACAGCCCATTTGACTTGGCACCAATCCCCCCCCCCCCCCTTGTACAAGGAAGTGTGCACATTTCTGTGTATTGGACTTAAAGTTAAAGTGGAGGCAGCCTGTCGATTGCAGATTGGAGCCACGTGTAGCCACCGACAGTTGCGCCATCTGCCTCCTGCGGAGCTCCTCCTCGCGCTGCTGTAGGTCGGCTTCACTATTGAACACGAAGATGCAGGTAGCGTCGAAGTCCGTGTGAGGGGCCCAGGGGGCGTCGAAGTGACCCTGGTCGATCGTAGTGTTGGCGCCTCGCAGATTGATTTCACACAGACCTTTTTTGAGGACACTGCCGGAGCTGTGTTCCCCGGTGCCGTTGCAGCGCCATACACTGGTACCTTCCGCCCTGTGGACACCATCGGGCTGCGGGCCCTCTGGGGGCAATCGGTCGCCGGGCAGTGGGATTTGTTGCTGTACGACCACACGTCCGGAGTGCCCGGGTATGGCTTGGGGCGAAGGGCAAGCGGAAAGGGGCAGGAGCAGAGGAAGGGGCGGGTGCGCGGATGCTGGAACACAGGCATTGGTGAGGCAGGGTCGTAGCAGGTCCAGGGCGGGTGATATAGTGGACGCACCTTAGGACCCTGAGGCGCGATGTCGCTCCGAGAGAGGGATGTTGCACCCCCCAGGAAACCAGCCCTTACAAGTGATGCAACTCTATCACACACTTTTGCCCTGGTGCCTACACACATGCGCATTCACACTATTTCGTGCACATTCGTAGTATCCCGTGCAATTTCTCAGTATTCTGTACACATTCGTACTATCCACTGCATCTTCGTAGCATCCCAGTCGCGTGCATTTTCACAGTATCCCGTGCCCTGTGACACCATCCTGCGCAAATTCTCAATGAATTTTCACACTTTTCCATGCACATTCATACTGTCTCGTGCTATTTCCCACTGTACCGTGCACACACTATCCCATGCATTTTTGAACCATTCAATGCACATCGATGTCCTCCCATGCACATTCCACCCATTCCACGCAAATTAACATTCGTTCATGCCTACATTTGCAGAAAGCTCACCGAGTGGTGGTTGGAACTCGACTTCGCCTGCACCGACGCCAACTACATCCCGTGTGTCGACAGCAGTCTCCTCGCCACCGCGTTCTCGGAGCTCTCCGGCACCACCGTCACGGACACGTTTGATTACCCTTTGACAATGGCCTGCTTTCCCTGTGAGGCCTGGCTCACTGACATCTACGTGTCGGTGACGGACCTGCAGCACGGCCGCTCTCGGTGTGGCCACGCTGTGCAGCCCTCCCGCCCGCACCGATGCCCCCACAGCCCCCGCACGCCGCTTCAGCCCCGGACAGGGACGTCGCTTCTCTGGGAGAATCCGCACGTTGTCCCAACAGATGTGTTGTGTGTGTCTTTCTCAGACTCTTCAGAAAATTTTGATGCTCAGGCCCCCAGCCCTCGTGAAGCAATGCGAGTACAACACCCGGGGGACCAGGCGGTGCGGGCGCTCAACGCTGTGAGTTGATGCTGCACTGTAGCCAATGATCCACCAACGCAGCGTACCCAGAAAGCGTGGCACGAGGTGGTGGTGGGATCGGGACAGGGCCTCCTCACACAGGCTGGGGATTGCAAGCCAGCCCATCCTTCGCTGCGCGGCACTGGTCCCAAATCCTGTTCCAGGGCCGAGCGGACTGGGACAGCCCCCTTGGTCCCCACCACAGCGTTGATGAGCGCCCTTAGGGACAGGCCCCAAAGACCGCCAACCACGGTTCACCACCGTTTCTGTGGTCTTTTGTCTTGCCCACGTCTTGACCATGAAGCAGCGCCCGTCTTCATGAACGTTCATTTTTGTTGGCGTTACGAACACCCCCCCTTTTCCCCCTGGACAGCCCTGGGTTCACATGGGGGGAGCGCCGGGGATCTTGTTTTGAACCATTCCCCACCCGTGCCTGTTTTTGCCCCCCCCTCACCAAACAATTTGGAGTACCTTCTCGCTGTGTCTAAGAATTTGGCCCATCCTTTGCACCCAGTTTATGACAATGGCAAGGGCGGTGGTTGGAAGTGGTGGGAGTGACATTTTGTGTTGTTGAATTCTCATATTTCGGCTTATGCAACGTGCCTTGCAGGGAAGGTTGGCGGTCTAGTGCAGTCTACTTGGGGGACTTCCTAAGGTGAGGATATACTTGGGGCTGGAGATAAGATACTTAATACAAAGGTAGCGCGTCGGGCATGCGCCGGGCGCGCGCCATGTCTTCTCGTTAGCAGTGACAGACCTTAGACGGAATGTAGTAGTGGGCCCCGTAGCAAGTGCAATACCCCTCGTGGCTTGTTGGAGACTGTAGTTAGAGATTTGAACGCCTTGTCGGAACACCAGGGCACCAAGTACCTGCCGCATTCCGGAGGTCCGAGTTAGCCATGCCGTGGGCATAGAGGGAGAGTAGGAACGCCTGCAGTGCGGTGACCAGGTGCGAAGCCCCCAAACGACGGGACCCGCTGGGTACGCATCTCCATTGGGGAGAGGTATGCGAATGGTGTCAACGGTTGCGTGCGTCGTGCACTCTTCCCAGCACCCAACATTTTCACACCCACCCACCCAACCCTCCTCCAGCGTTGGTGGGGGGGGGCTTGTTGGTGCATCGGCCTTTCCTGTTACGTGATCATCGTCCCGTCGGAGGCAGGACTGTTGGTGTATGGGGGGGGGGGGTAGTCCGTGTCGTGGGCCAGAGAGGAGGCCCCCCGAGGGCGCCACCAACTCCAGCTGCCGCTCGGCAGAATAGGTGTGCCAGAACGTGTCCCCGCATCCTGCGCACTCCTTCTGGTGCTCTGGTGTATCAAATGGCTGCGGGTTCGTGCGACGGGGCGCGACAGCAGGCGTCCGATGACAGATTTGGGAGGAGGCGGCAGCACTGAATTGCGTACAGCGATCTTCGTCTTCAGTTTGGGTCAATGCAGAACGGGTGTTCTTGAGCAGAGGGCGCGGGACTTTCTAGCGTTGCGGCGACCGACCAAGCCAGGCACGAAAGCCGAGAAAATCGATTGACCCCTTCCCCGCACGGATCGCACCCCCGTGACACCGGATGCCGCGCATCTGAACGCCATTCAGCGACCGCTGCATGTTGTCTGTCAGGGAAGTGGAGCTGCAGTTGGTGGCCTACGAGGATCCCGTTGTACTCGTGAACCAGCCCATCGCCGCACTCGACCTCACGCCAGGTGTGGCCCACGCCCCACACAGGGAATGGGGTCCCACTTGCGGCAAATCGCTGAGGACAAGTTCTCGACTCCGGTCCGCAGCGGGGCCCCAAGTGAAATGGAGCATGTTATCGATATTGTTAATCGCGGCGACACGTTCTCACGGTTGCCGCCGCGAGTGAACGGACGCCGGGGCCGCGAATAAAATCAACAATATGTGACCGCGAGCACCAACGGTAACAGTGTACATGATATTATTACACAAAGGGGGAGTATCAGACGCGGTGCGCGCGCGGTGCATGCGCGGTGCGCGCGCGGTGCGGATACTCCCCCATGATAATATGAAGCTTTCATTTCACCCGCAGTTGCACGTCATGCGGCAGCTAACCGCGAGTAATTTTGGCCAGCGCTCTCCTGGCACCCGCTGGATCGTGGTTGCTTCCTTCATTTCTGCACAGGCCCCCCGTACACACTGTTGAGCAACGTCCAATTCCGGGGCGCTTACTCGCAGACACTTCTCGAGGCGAAGCCCTCGGGGGCCCCGTGGAGCAATTTAAACGTGCGGCCCGACGGGAACTTCTCGAGTTTGTTCGGCCGGCACCCGTCCGCTGAGTATCACCTCCGGTACGTGGACCATGACCCCGTGTCCGGTATGTCGTGTGCAAGGCGCTGGCGATGTAGGGCAGCGGCGTGGCTGGAGGGTGGGGCTGATGGATGCAGTCGGCGAAGGTGGCAAGGGGGTCCTTTCAACGAGTTTTTTTTTGTTTTGTTTTCCACTGCCGACCGCCCCTTAAGAGCAGGCCGCTGGGCGTCGGATTTAACCGCCGGTTTCCGCCGCAGTTACCGCCGGTAGCCGACCGCCGGACGCTGGCGGTCAGTCGTCAATTCTCGGTTCATTACAGACGGACGGCGGGTGAAGATTCGGCCAGTTTTTGATCCGGCCCCCCAACGCCCCTCCTGCCCCCCCACGACTTGGTGGTGTTTTTGAGGCAAGTAAGAACCCCCCCATTTTCGGAAGAACTCACAAGACACGCCATGTTTTGGAAGGGATTCAGGGGCTTGGGATGCAAGGCGCGTAGGATCCCAACCAAAGTCCCATAACGGCCGCAGAGTTGCACATTGTGGCCATGGGCCTGCTGAGCGGTGAGCTCCCCCGCCGCGGCACCACGACCGAGGGACCGGCAACGGAGCATTCACACCAGATCGCCGGGCAACAGAGTGCACATGAACTGGCCCAACCACCGGGGGTTATTGCCCAAGAAATGCGCGCACCGCCACGGAAAGGCAACCGGGCAAAACCGCAAATTATCCAGCGATACATTCATCTGAGGTTTGCCAAAGTTAAAGAGAGGGCATATGAAGCTTCAGCAAATATGTGATCGTGCCCCTCCTCCCACCACACCCACTACCAGGTCGCCCCCCCACCCACTACCCCCCTTTGGGTGGAGAGTTCACCAAAATAGGTTTTGGATTTGCGATAGTGGGGGGGCTGTGAGAGGGAGCAAATTTGGGAAAAGAGGGTATGACATCATCAGTAGTAGGATCCTAGTGGAGTATCAAAAGCAAGGTAAAGGTAGGATGCAAAACCCTTAAACGTAGTTCTTTGCAACCCATGTTGAACAACATAGGAACGAGCAAAAGGGAGTGAAGCATTCCCAATTGCTTTGTTATTGGCTGTCTACATCGTATATATAGGGTGTGCATAAAGGGTAGTGTGGGCTATCTTTGGGATAAAATGGGTAATACCAGGCAGTGGAGATGATGAGGGGTGCCATACAGTTGTACTGGTCCTGCACGGGCGTTTGCTCCTTCGCCGCAGCCCCAACGTGCGTTCTGGGACTCCCGTTCGTTGTGGCCAAAGTAGGTCAGATGTTTGGGAGCTGCGGCAACAGTCATTTCACGAGGCGGTCAACTGAATTGTGGAACAGAAACTGCACTCAGCGACTGTTGTCGTTTGTCTTCTTGTCCCATTTTGACCGTAATTGTTGCGGTTTGGCAAGCAATTCCTTCGTCCCCGTATTGCGTATTGTAGATGTCTGCGTGCAGAATGTGCTGCCATGTTCTTCCCGATTTTTCAATTTTCTGCAGCAAAACCATTGCACTCTGTTTTACCATCTTCGCTGCAACCGAGCGTTGATTGGGGTCGGCCGTACGTCAATTGCCAATCGCTGTGCGCTGCACAGCATCTGCTGTCCGTAAACTGGCCAACTGCCAGGCCCCGTTGGTAGACTGCCGCTTGCTGCTGCGTTCGTGTAGCCAAGTCGAACTCAAGCACAGCCCTTTGCACAACTTAAGCACAGCCCTTTGCTTCTGTTCCATTTTCGTGCTTTGCTGAACTCGCCGGTACCCTGTCGCTTGCCCACACCTTCTTCCCACAGGCTACACTGGCATGGTCACCGACTGGAAGCTTTGGCTGGCCTTCTCGTGCCCCGTCCCCACACCCATCCCCACGCCCACTGCCAGCGACACCCCCACCCAAACTCCTACTGCCTCAATTACGCCGTCCCCCTCCGAGACCCCAATCCCCACCGCAAGCCCCCGCTTTCGGTTCTCGACGCTCACATGCGACAGCGGCGAGGTGCCCCCGTCCGTCACACGCGTCAATGCCACCACGACGTACTGCCGCATTGTGGTCAAGGTGTGCCCGCTGGCTCTTGGTGAAGCTGTGGCCAATCGCTTCTCACCGTTTGTCGGAGATGAACGCGTCCCGAGGGCAGGACGGGATCGGTCGGCGCCTCTCCGCAATTCCGCGATTTCGAGGCGCGGCACGGGCACGCAGCGCGGTGCGGCTTGTCAACAGTACTCCCAACCGCCAGGGCTGTGCTGATGGGTGTGTGTGGGGGTGGAGGGGGGGTCCTCGGACCCAAACGATTGTGTACCCAAAATGGCCCGACTTTACCTATCGTAAGTTTCGTTTTGTCCCTCGAACGTGACGTGCCCTGGAACCCGTTGACCCCTCGGGACTTCGAGCGGTCCATTTTGCGGCCAAGTCGAGAAGTCGTAGCTCCCCACGGGCCGTAGGCCATCCAAACAACCGCCAGCGGTGTGACTACGGGCCATTGGGACACACTCACCTGCTCTCGCAATACATGGACGGAACCAAGCACCAACAGTTGAAGCATGCCGCAGCATGCCGCCGCACACTGAAAATTGGGTCGGGATTTTGGGGGGGGGGGGGATTTCGGACCAAAATATGAATCCCATCCCTGATACACTGTTCGTCAGAGATGGCCAGTACTCTAATGGTTAAACAGTGCATCCGTGACTGAGAGGTCATTGGTCCAATCCCCGGAATGGGCAATATGCTGTTGCCCAAGCAGGAGCAGGGTCCAAAAGTCCAGGCCCTTGTTATCTTCACTTTGTCTTCTGATGTCTACTGTTGAACCCACTGCCGAGGGGACAACACAACCCAAGAGGAACAAGGAGACAACCAGGAGTACCGTTTGCAGTGGGCAATTGGAGAAGGCATTGGGCCTATGTTGTACAGACACCCAGGGTGTTGGTTCGAGGTTTTACCACTTTTGTATTTTTTGGAAAGTCTGGGTACCCCCCACCTACGGCTTGAAGCATGCTGCAGCATGCCGCAGCACAGCAAATTGTTTTTGGGGACCGTTGGTGCTTGGACAGAACCCCAACCCCACAACGCGAATCTGACGGCTCCTCCGACCGCCGTGCGTTGTCCCACAACCGCCGTGCGTTGGCCCCCAACCGCCGTGCGTTAGCCCACAACCGTCTGGAGTGGGGGACTGACGGACGGCTGCAGTTGTTTGTTTTTGTGCTCCTGTGGACCGCTCGCGGCGTGTTGTGTGGTGGAGCGGTGTTATTGTATGCCTGGCGTTTTGTGCCGGGCGTTGTCATGCCGCCTCTTTGGGCCCGCGTCTCGTGGAATGACGTGCTCGTGACGGGTCGGGTAGCAGATTGGAGGGGATGCGGACCAGTGTCGTGCATTGTGTGCTTGGCAGCTGAGACAATACCGCTGTGGGTGTTGCAGGGTTCCAGGGTCTTAGTCATAGTACCTGCAGTGCCTGTGACGAGAAAGAAAGAGGCACGGTGTCGGCTTGGCACTGTGTTCTCTGTAGGTCCAGTTCAACCCGCCACTTGTCACCGAAAGGCGCCTATGGTACCACTGACAAGGCTTTTGTTGTGCTGACGTGTGCTTACCATCTGTGACCAGCACACCACACGTCTCCGTACGGGGGGGGGGAGGTCGTATATGTTTTGCCTGCCCCATGCAATACCACTTTCTTTCGCCTGCGCCGCTGGCTTCAAGCACACGCAGTGTGGACGTCCGCAGCGTATGCCTCTTGGCATATGCCTCACCCGGGACCATGCAGCGACGTCTGCGCCGACTGGTGCTACGATTTTCCTGTCCTCTCCATTTTTACACCTCTTCTGGATCCCTGTGAACTTATCCGTTCGGGGCTCGGCCCCCGGGGGGAGGGGGGGTCACAGTTTCCCGCTATTTGTGAAGTCAATACTTAGTCAGCAATCCACGTCCGATGGTGCCAGCTTGGCGGTGGTTCATAACGTGCCGCTGCGATCCATTGCTTTGCGTGTTGGTGGCCTGCCCACTGGCACCTCTGTGTCTCATTCTTTTGACAGAAAGGTACCTATGGTCTCTTAGGCCACTGACGAGCCAATTTTCTTTCTGTGTTTTTGTGCTGATCGCGTCTTGTGCCCACGTGCAATATCTCAGCATTCCTTCGGGGGGCGCATTTCGTTACTCTTGACCCTGACGCCCTGGCGTGCGCCTGCGTTTGTGAGGGATTTCTTGCCCTTTCGTCTTCAGGACATTTTGGGTCCAGCCGTCACGACTGCGGGCAGCTTCCAGATCGAGTCTTTGGGTGTGGGCGCTATGTTTGGGCATTATACAACGGACGGTGGCAGCAGTTTTATCTTCAACTACACAGCCACACATATCGGGTGTGCCTCAACAGACGCCTGCGTGCACCGGTGCACCCCCTCCGCACGCCTCTGCACCCCCTCCGCACGCCTCTGCACCCCCTCCGCACGCCTCCGCACCCCCTCCGCACGCCTCTGCACCCCCTCCGCACGCCTCTGCACCCCCTCCGCACGCCTCCGCACCCCCTCCGCACGCCTCTGCACCCCCTCCGCACGCCTCTGCACCCCCTCCGCACGCCTCTGCACCCCCTCCGCACGCCTCTGCACCCCCTCCGCACGCCTCTGCACCCCCTCCGCACGCCTCTGCACCCCCTCCGCACGCCTCTGCACCCCCTCCGCACGCCTCCGCACGCCTCCGCACCCCCTCCGCACGCCTCTGGAGAGGGGGGGGGTGTCCTTGTCTGAGGAAATCGGAATCTACAAATTCTGGAGCGGCAAAACCCGTGCCATTTCTTAAAGACGAGCGAACAAATTACACAGTGCTGGCAAAATTGCCCATGAGAAACAGGGGACGGTTGCTGTTATTTCCTGGAGGACTTTCCTGGTGCATCAACCAGCACACGCTTGTCTGCAGCCCATTGAATGCCGTCGGAACACTACAAATGAGGAGAGACCGCTTCAGCACTTCTGCAACTTCCATGGGAATCATCAATTATCATTAACCAAATCTTTTGGCATGGTACGATTGAGCGAAGGCACAGCCCGATGTGTACCCATGCGAATCATTGAAAACAACGAACAAATTGCGCACAAAAATTTCGCACAGAATTTGTGCCGCGGGATTTTCCCCCCGGGATCACCCCCTCGGTACGCGGTGACCGCCCTTGTGCCGCGCGGCATCGCGGCAGTGCGTGTCCCATGGGGCATCGATGCGGAAGTCTTCAGCAGACCCGCCTCCGGCGTCGCCACCAAAGGACTCATCAGGTGGGCGTGGGTCCTACCGGGTCATGCCATGGACACAGTGGCTTCGTGCTCAGTTTCGCGTGTCAAGCGGGAAGGTCCTCTTGCTACTTCCTCACGGCTGAGTGGCCTACCGGCTCATAGACACCAGTGCCTGGATGACGCTGGTGGCGTGTGTCGCCGTGGCATTGTGATGGACGCAGACGGGGTGCAGAGGGAGTGCAGCCAGGGAGCAGAGATGGACGCAGGGGAGGTACTGCAGAGCAGGGGGGTCCTTAAGGGACGAGTTTTTTTTTTTTTGCTAAGGACCGCCCCAAGGGACCACCAACCGCCAACCGCCAACTCCCATCAACTGCCAACCGCCACCAACCGCCAACCACCAACCGCCACCAACCGCCAGCCACCACTGGTACCGGAACACTTTTTTTTTTCCGTTAAGGACACCCCTGCTGCAGAGGGGGGGCAGACGGAGTGCGGAGGGGGTGCAGAGGCGTGCGGAGGGAGCGGTAGCAAGGCCTCCATCCCGCAGCCCCCCCTCGCCGCAGGACCGCGAGCATCCGCGTGACCGTCCCCAGCGGCGACGACGTCGTGGCCTCGCCCCTGAACTTCTCCGTCGTGGGGCTGCCGCCCGCGTCCTCGGCGTTGACGTGCGACTCCGGCTACTTCCCGTCCAACAACATCCCTTTCAACAGCACGGCCCCGGGCACGTGCACGCTCACGGTCGGGGACAACGGGCAGGCGCAGGCGCGCGACTTCGTGACCAACGCGGCCGGCGGGGGGGGGCTGGGGCCGCTGAGCACCGCAGACGACGGCCGCACGTTCGTGTTCACGTACTCTCCGGAGGGCCTCGCTCCCGCGGCGGACTCCGTCAGCGTGACGCTGGCCCATTCTGGGACCCCCGTGTCCGGGTCGCCGTTTGTATTTTACAGGTGCGCCCGGGTTTGGGGGGGTTGGGGGCGGGGGGGGGGCACACCAAGAGGGACCAGGGCAAGCACAGCAGGCAAGGAGGAGGGGCGCAGCAAGGCAGGAGAGGCAACCAGGACAGGAAACCAGAATGGAGGGGATGGGAGAGCGTGCGCATGGGAGGCAGCGACAACAAAGGGGATGGCTTGGCCAGCCAGCCCCGTCGCTACCGGGTGCCAGGGCAACCCCTGCTCAACCGGCATCAGGTGGGGGTGTGTCTCCCGCAGCCCAGATGGGCTGTTTGCGCAACAGGAGCTGGAGCCCACCAGGGGCAGACCAGCCGTGAGGGTGAAAAGGACATATGGTGGACAAACCGGGCAACACGTGGAGGAGCAGGGCACCTGGGCCTCGCGCACACGGAAACACAGAGAGGCAGGTTATGGACGGCCTGTGGATAGAGGCGCGTGGACAGCAAAAACAGTCAAACGACCCCGGCAACAACTAGCACAACCCCCAATGCGCCAACTACTGGGCGCCGCTGGCGTGCAAACGGCACACCATTCCACATCCAGCACAGCCCCAGGACACCAACCACTGGGCTCCGCGAACGCGGAAACGACACCAGCAAGAGCACCGGCCGCAGCGGCCGACAGAAAGCAGCGCCCCGGCGCAACATGCGAAGGGAAGAGCGGGTGACTGTCCAGGGCCCCGTAAAGAAACAACAACCCGACGGAATGTCACACAGGGGGGGGGGGGGGGCTGTAAATTTGGTGCGGGACATTTGGCGTTTCAGTTTGGCCGCCAAGTTTCCCACGCCAAATCCAAGGGCTTCCTGCTTCGTCCCCTATCCCCTTTGCATGCTCCATGTCTCATTCCTTGTTCCTTCCTTCCGCCTAATTTCCCCAGCCAATTGACTAGGCACCAAAGCCCCCCCCCCCCCCCACTTGTATGGCCCCCTTTGGCCACTGACGAGCGGCGCTGGCCGTCGGGCCGTCGGACTGCCATCCGCACAGCCTTTCACTCGGGCATTGGCCAGCGTATGCCAGGCACATGGGCAAGGGGTGGGGTACGTAGCGTGGGGCACTACACGCGTCCCGGACCGAATGCACAGCGGACGGGTCCAGGACCGCCTTGTTCCGGCGGAGAGGCTGGGGCTTGCCCCCCCCCCCCCCCCCCCCCGCGGGCGAGAGCTTTGGGTTGCGTCCCGTGTTCAGGGCCGGTCCCACAGACCGGTCTACGCCCACAGGGACCGCAAAAGAATGGAAAGGCATCGTACGTTGCCCTCTGTCTTATATCGCTCCCCTTGTGCCTTCGCCGGCCCTTTTCCTCATCTGCGACACTGCCCTGGTTTACACTCCAGGCGCACGAGGCCCGGGGTGCCCCCCCCCCCCCCCCAGGGCTCCTTTTTACAACTCGGCACCCCTGAGACTGGGGTGGGGCTGGGGGTCGGGGGGGGGGGGTTCCAAACCACACCGGCCCCCCCCCTGGACCCCCCCTTCAAAGAAGTCCTGTGCCCCCCACTTGTGTGTGGTCACAGTGCTCAGGATGGGGAGTTCAATGATGCCCCCAAAACCCGAAGAACGCCGACAGCCCCCCCCCCCCCCCCCCCCGCCCCCTCCGGAGCCCCGGTCTCCCACTGCGGGTGTTGGGGTCCAGAACGGAACGGAACTGGACTAGCCCCCGTGTCAGGGCGGATCCCCAGGGGGGGGACCCCGCAACAACCAGCACAGCCCCGGCACACCAACCACTGGGCTCCGCAAACGCGGAAACGACACCAGCAGGAGCACCGGCCTAATGCAGCGACCCGACGCAACATGCGAAGGGAAGACCGGGTGACTGTCCAGGGCCCCGTCAAGAAACAACAACCAGACGGAATGTCACACAGGGGGGGGGCGTCTCCGCGGGTCCCCCCCCGCCGCCAAAAGCCCGACCCAGACCCCCCCCCCCCCCCCACTTTAGGGGGCCTCCAGCCAACCGTTGGTGGGGTGGGCAGTTGGTGCCCAAACCCGAGGAGTCGCCCCCCCCCCCCCCCGTGGGCGGGTCGCAGTGCATTGGGGTCTGTGGTGGCGGTTGGGGGGGGGGATTGTGGATGGGCTGTGACTGGCCCACAGAGTCCCCCTTGGGCTCACACACCAAAGGCCCGCCGCCCGCGCGCTGCCTGTCCCGCGATCCCTCAGGGTACCGACTCCCGCGGTGGAGTCTCAAGTCGCGTGTGACAGCGGCCGCATTCCTCCCACGGCCCTCGCCTCCTCCGAAGCCGCCCTCTGTACCATCACCGTCCGGGACGGCCCCGCATCGCCCGTACGCGGCGTGGCCTCCGACTTTCAGGTCTGGCCCCCTGCCCCATGTGCCTCCCCGGCCATGCCCATATCAGCGGTGCCCGCGCATAGACTTCGCGTAACGCACCAACGCTCTGTTTGGCCATTTTCCCGGCGGTCGGAGGGGCTGCCAAGCTGGTGTTCGGGGGGGGGGGGGGTGCACTAAATTTGGTCTGGTGTCATTCGAACCTTGTGCCCGGCATTTCAGTAGGATTAGCTTTGTGCGTGTTCCCTGAATGAGCCCCCATTTGCACTGTACCTCGGGGTATTTCCTGTTTCACAGCGGAAGGCGCCTATGGCAATGTCACTAAAGAGCTTTTTGTTCCGACTTTGTTGTATTACAATCGTCTGCTTGCTTTAGCAGTGTAGCATTCAACTCTCGTATCCGGCGGTGGGGGGGTGCCAAATTGCGGGCGGCCGCGGTGATGTTGCGTGCAGCACCGCGAGGTCATGCCGCACAGCGTCCGTTGCCCTCGTGCCCCAAGCCATTCGGAGGGGGCGTCCCGATCCGGTCGTTGCGCCCTCGCCGCGACCCGGGCCGTCCCAATGAAATCGAATTTCGTTCCGGTGTAGAACAAGCCCCTCCCCCTCATTTTGGGGGGGGGGGTAAGGCCGGACCCCCCCCCCTCCCCCCCAAGGCCCCTCAACCAACGCCGATGGGGACGAGCGGGTTCATGAATGGCCCCACGTCTTCTGCTGCACGCCTCGTGCCTTCGCTCGTACGGTTGTGCGTCGGCTGCAGTGCCCCGTTTATTTTCACTCACGAACGAGGAACACAATTTCCCTGGGGGGGGTACCAATGAAACGGTACCATCTCACTGCAAGAGGCCAAAAGCCAGACCACAAGCACCTTTAGCGATACCACCGATCGACCTTGTGCCGGTTGATAGGCCACTGTTTGGTCAACATTTGGCTCTCCGTGATCCAACAGGATATTTTGAATATGTCACGTAATCCGCTACCACGGCATTGTGGGGATCATCGTAGCACTGGTCCGCTTGTGCGCATCCAAAGCGCTAAGGACCGAACATGGACCTCAACAAAGCCCGAAAACCATTTTTGACCCCCGAACGCTTGGCCGACGCCGCGGGTGTGGGAGTGCAGAACTGCATTGGCCTCTGCTGCATTCCTGTGGTTGCTGTTTTTTGTTTGAAACCGGCCTTGCCTCGGGCCGTTTCGGACTGGGGCTCGGGCTGTCCTTGTCCGTGACGCCAACGCCAGACCACTCCGTCTCTCCACTGCGGCTCTGCAGCAGTTCCCAATGGTTCCGCCACGACAACTTTGGCCGGTCTATGCATTGCATTGGTCCCGTGTGCCGCCGGGACGGTCCCAGTGCCGGTGCCTCCCCTGCCCCGTTGCGCAGGTCTCCAACACCGGCCCGGGCACTCTGCTGTTGCCGCTGAACACAACGGACGGGGGGCTGACGTTCTTCGTGTGGTACAAGGCCGCCTCCGGGGACGCCACGTATGTGCCCGTGCCCGTCTGCATGACCCCCCCGCCTCTTTCTCTGCCGCCGAAGACGCCCCCCCCCCCCGTCGTGCTCTGGGGGATGGCGTGGGTTTGTCGGGCGCTGGGAGGCCGGAATGCCAAGACACCGAGAGGGTCTTCACTTATGGCACCCGCACTGCAGTCCCCCCCTTTCGTGCCCGCTGCCTTTCGTGGCCCTTGGAAGGCTGCTGCCTCGATGCCTCACAATGACCGGACGACGCGGTGGTTGGCAGATGCCGACGTGGCAATGGTGTGCCTCCTGCCGCCCGAAACCGCCCCCCGTATCAGAAGGCGCAGCCCAAATCAGAAGCCGCACGCATCTTCTTATCTTCCGATGTAAGAAGACGCACACTTCCGCAACGAGTCCGTCATGGTGCCGTGCTTCATCAACATCACCCACAATTGCGGCGTGTGGCGTATGGCGCTGGTACAAAAAGGAGTTGAAAAGTAGTGCCACAGGCCCGAGGCGAAGCATTTCTGGGTGTCAAAAGGGCGGGGGGGGTTCAAAATAAGAAGACGCGCCAAAGAAGAAGACGCATATGAACAAGAAGACACGCATCCTCTTGTTCGGGGCGGGGGTTTAGTCTGTCATTCACGATTGTGACAAGCCCCCCCGCCCCCCCCCCCTCTGTGCCATGACGGTGTGCGCTCGTGCCGCTTTTCCTCATCTTCCCACAGGGACGATCTCGCAGTGCGGATTGCCAGTCTTGGGGCCCACATCGCCTCGTCCCCCCTTCAGCTGGTGGTCACCGCCTTCCCCACGACGGTCTCCACTCTGGACTGCCGCACGGATGCGTACCCCCCGCACCACGTTCCGGTGACCATGACCGCCGCGTGCACCATCCACGTCAAAGATGCGCTGGTGTGTGAGGCGAGGGAGGGGGAGACAGGGGGTGCCATAAGGACGCTCACCCTTTTTTTTTTTTTACTATGGCATCCACTCTCTGATGTTTGGTGGCTATCCACCAACCGCCATCGGTTACCCACCAACCGCCATCGGGGAGAGGGGCGTTGGGGCATGATACGGAAGCACGTCCAACGGGGGTATGGAGATCATCCAAAAGTGGGGCAGGAGGGGCCACGGGATTTGTGTGGGAGGGAGCCCCCCGTCCCCAGCCTCATCGGCCCTGATGTGGTGCGTGCTGGACACTGCATCGCCCCCTGACCCTGAACGCGAGGATCGGGAGGCTGGAATAGGGGAGAGGACGTGCGACGGCCGGCTGTTTGCCCCGGCACGCGCGCCTGGGGAAGTGGTATGTTCAAGGGGCCGGGGGCAGGAGGCCTTTAAAATTAATCAAAACCAAAGGGGGGGGGGCATCCCCCCAAAACCCCCTCCCCCCCCTCCCCAGACCAAAATGACCATCGTGGGAAAAGAACGAAATTTACGATCGGGAAAATCTGGTTGGGCCATTTTTGGTACACAAATTTTCGGGTCCCAACCCCCCCCCCCCCACTCCCCCGCCCCCTGCGCGCTGGGGGGGGGGGGGGGGTGCAGCCCCTGAAGACTGGGGGGCAGGGGTCCGGGCCAGGCATTGATGATTCCGCTGTGGGCCCACCAGAAGACACGGCGCTGGGCGGCGCAGGGCCGGTACTCCATCCCAATGCAGCGTGGGCGAGTGGGACCAGCCGTCAGCACGTGGGGGAACGGGATGGCCACGGAGTGGCAAGGGCGCCGGGGCCTCATAGAGGCCCAACGGGTGCGGAGCCTCTGAGTGTCAGAATACGGACCGCGGGGCAAAGGGGTGGGCCCAGCGTGTGGACCGGCGGCGATGTGGGCCATTGGTACGGCGGGGGCGTGGGTGCAGTCCACTGACATTGCAACCGATGCAACTCCCTGCGACTGTCGGCGCAAGGAGGCGGGCATGTGGCCGCATGCGCAGCCCGTTTGCAATGGGATGCCCCAGGAATCGGCTACTTTTTGCCTGAATTTGGGGTCCTCCTGCGTTGAAGGATGCTGCACCCCCGCGGGATGTGCCCCAAAGTGCTGCCGTGGGTGCCCCAATGCAGTGCCCGAGTCGTTTGCTCGTCCCCGAAAATTATGGGGGCCGCAAGAGGTCCGGACCGATGGGGGACGGAGAGGCTCCGCCCCCCCCCGTGATGTGTCCCTCAAAATGAAGGGCGCGTCGTGGGGATCGTTATTCCTCGTAAATGCCCCCCACCCGCCCCCGTCCCCCCCTATCGTCCCGTCGCCTACGGCAGATGGGCACCCCAGTGCGAGGGAGGCCGGCAGATCTGGCGGAGGAGTTCTCACGGGCAGCGGTGTTGGGGGTGCGCCCGGGGGGGTGTCAGGGGTGTTGGGGGCGCTCTGGGGGGTGTTGGGGTGTTGGGGTGTTGGGGTGTTGGGGTGTTGGGGGGGCGCCGGGGGGGGTGTCAGGGGTAGAGATGTTGCCATGGCACGAAGGCTCCGGCGGAGACCAGACAGCGACGCTCAGTGCATGTCCCCGTGGGCACGCGGGGGGCATGTATGTGCACACCCATGCCCCGCACAGGCCCATGCCGACACATGTGCACCCGCACCCGCAGGTCCTCACCGCAGGTGAGGGGCCAGATGCGGGACTCTGGGCCTTCTGGCGGCCTTTGCTCCCAGACCCAGTGTAGCATGTGATGCAGTATGCGAGCTGCCCCCCGCTGACCCACGCTGCCCCCCCCCCCCCCCACATATGCCGTCCTGGTCCCTGCACACACACCGTCCACGCAGCCCCCAAGCGGCGAAGGGCCATGCAGCTCTCCGTCAGACACAACCGCAGGGTCAAGTAGTGTGGGACGGAGTGTCCGCGGGCAGAACGGGTGTTGGCACGGGGCTCTCTCTGCCGCGTGTCGCTGTGGCCGCCCATCCGCTGATCCGCGGACCACAAACGACGGCGTGCCGTGCGTCAGGGCATCGGATCCCTGTGGCCATGATACGCTCTGGCAGCCCCGGGGGCCATGCACGTGCACCGCCGGTCTTGCTCCCCGTGTGTCACAGGGGGTGCCCATCATCGGCTACGCGCCGCAGTTCTACGCCCAGACGGAAGGGGGCAGCCCCGGATCTCTGGCCTCCGCCGACGGCGGGTACACGTTCGTCTTCGTCTTCACCGCCAGTGCCAGTCCCGGCAACGCCTCCGTTTCGGTGTACTTGAACGAGACGGGGCAGCACCTCACGTACAGCCCCTTCCCGCTTCTGTTGGTGGATCCCCCGACGGCGAGCTCTGAGCTCTCGTGCACGTCCTCGCAGTACCCAGAGGTCTGTTGGGTGGTGTTGCTGCGTCCAGCCCCTCGGCCCGGCCCTCCCACACCACTGCCCCCCACGTCAAAACTCCAGTGATCCCCCGCCCCCCAACCCCCACCACCGCCTCGTCCCACCGCCGCTACGAAGCCCATGTGCAGGCAGCTGTTGCAGCTGCTGCGTTGTGCGGCGGCTTGGCGCTGATCCGCCTCGGGATTTTTGTGATTTGATGTCCGAAATCAACGCATGCGGCCTCGGCGCCTTTTTGTTGTGGGCCTCATCCCAGTGCAAAGGCGGAGGATTCGGCATTTGCTTCCTCCACTTCGGCATCGACGATCGGTCCGGTGTGCTACGCAATATGCCACTAGCCTTCATGCAAATCCGCCTCCCTCCTCCACAGCACTGGACACCCGGTGTGCTTGGCAGTATGCCACTAGCCTTCATGCAACTCCGCCTCCCTCCTCCACAGCACTGGACACTGGGGGTACCACACAGTCACCCCCCGTCCTTTATGGCACCTCCCCCCACCTCCATCACAACACTGGACACAAGATGGACACCACTCCATCATGTTACTTTACCCCCCTTTATAGAATACCCCCCCCCCCGCCCTCCTTCACAGCACTGGACACCAGGGGTACTAGACACCTCCCCACCAGCCTTGACGGAAGGACCTCCCGATGGTGGGTTGTGCCCCAGGGAATGTGGGTTGTTGGGCGCTGGCATACCCTGTGGATTGCGACATGTGTTTTGTGTGGTTGTCAAGGGGGGCGTACCGTGCGCTGTGCGCGCGCTGTGTGAAAAGTTGGCTGTTCTCCACCACCGGGAGTTCGGTAAGTTTAGAAGATTGAAAGGACGTCATTGAATGGCTGCTGCAGTGGACGGGGCTATAGGGGGCAGAATTTAGGTCCCTGGGACCCATGGCAAGCATCAGATGTTTGAATTTTTGAGTTTTGAATTGATTGTGCATGATTCCGCAGGTGCGTGGTTTTCAGGGTTGTTACCTGGATAATCACCGTAATGATTGGCGCTGTGCGCGCGCTGTGCGAAAACGCCCCCAAGTCCGCTCTGTTTCTTTATGTCGGTGCGAAGCCCCCCCCCCCGCTCTCTTGGCGCACGAACCCTCAGTCGCTGTTTATGGGGGCATGCCCTGCCATCGTTGGACCCTTGCTCCCCAATCCTTCAGGTCACACTCCCCGTGGCAGACAGTGCCCAAATGGCGTGCACCGTGCGGTCGTTGGCAGGCCCTGAGATCCCAGTCCAGACCTCATCGGCGTTCTTTCATGCGACGCTCAGCAGCGTGGGCAATCTGACGGGAATGACGTCGCCGGACCAGGTCGTGGCTCGTGGGAGGCGGCAGGGCGCTCCTTCATCACTGCGCCCCCCCCCCCCCCCACACACACACCCACTTCTGCTTCCGGTTGGAATGCCGGAGTGATTCTGGAGGGCGACGACCGTCGTCGATTTATGTGGCCAAGCAACGCCTATGCCCCAGTAACACGAGGCGTTGGTTGCGTAAATTTTCGTACCGTGGGTTTTGGCGGTGCATTTTTCAATTGGTCCTACCCCCTTCTCCCCTTGCAATACCCCCCCCCCCCAGGGGGGGGGACCGGCCTCACATTAGGGGGGGGGATTACAAGGGGGGCGGGGGTACTGTGTGCTACGTGTGCTGTCTGAGACCTCGGTTTTGAGATGCATGATATTCATATTTTGTGTCAAGAAAGCGATTTTGCCATGTGCCCTTTGTAACATATTTTACCCCTTGGCTTTCACAACAGCACACCATGTCTTTCCGCATGTGCCATGCGCAGTGTAACGCGTAAGCAACACCCTTGTCCGAGCGACGCTAGGCGTTGGCTCCGTCAATCTCTGGTCATTTACCGTTGCTTGGACAAGGGGGGGGAGGGGTGTACCTTGCACGGCGGTCGATGGTCAGCTCGCGGCGGTTGGAGATGGGCCGCATGCAGTTTCGAGCCCCTCTGCCACCACCCGTACTCTGCAGTGTCCAGTGGTGACCCGATGGCAGGCGCTGGCGGTGGAGACCGCGGTGGGTGCACTGGTAGTGTCTCGCTTCAGGACGGCCTGATGGGGCAGTGTGGGCGTTGCATTTGATTTCAGTGGAGCCCAAGGGGCTGGGGCTCGTTGCCACCCGCCAAGAGCTCCCTCCAGCAAAGGGCAGCGCACCGAGAGGCAGTCGCATTTGGGGCAACTAGGTTGTGTAGCCTCTTTTGAAGTGCGAAATGACCCCCCTCCCTCCCATGCTCAATGTCACGTGCACCTGAAGACACACAACGTGGCATAGACATAATGCAAAAACAACCATCAATGTCTCACTGGTAGCCCACGGTGTTGGACTGTGTACATTGACACTGTGCCGCTTCAGTTGCGAACTCGCTGACAGTTGCTTCAACAATCCGCAATCACTGCCACGAACTCAGAATACATACCCAGTCATAACCACAGTTCTGGTATTCACATTGCAATGCAGGCCACTAGCACATACCTGCATATCACACAGCTCAATCTGGCATCCTCTCTGCCAGCGAGGCCACTTGTCCTCAGTGACATCCCCCAAAGATATGTACCAAAGAAAACGTCTCGCGTGGTCGGCCGTAGAACGGGGTAATGGTTGATGTACCGCTTTGCGACATCGATGCCTGGCCGGCCTCGCTGCTGCCGAGGGCACCTCCCTCACAGCCGCTGTGTCGGCAACGGACGGAAGTCCAGTGGTCTTCGCTCTGCACTGCCCCCGACGCAATGTTTGGGGCGTTGGTGATCTGTCTCACCCCCTTCCCTTTGGTACAGAGCACGCCACTCGCCCATCCCCTGTCATGACCCTCCGCCGTCGGGCGGACGAGGGGCCCCGGGGGTGCCCCCCCTCTCGTCCGGCGGTGTGAGGCTGCAATGCTTTGGCACACGCAGCGCACGGGGCGTGGCCGAGGGGGGCACGCCCAAAGGACATGCCCAAAGCCACGGATTCCGATGCCCCCCCCTGGGCCCAGCCGCGGTGGCGGGGGCGGTGGTTGCGACACCTCAGCCCATCCTTCCGGCACTTGTGACACGGGGGTGTTCCTCACGTCCCCTCGAGCGCCACAACACGTGGATTCCCCGTTTGTGGTGGTGCCACCCACAAAGACGCAGTGCTGTTGAGTAGGGGCAGGGCCGGATACGAAAGAGGCCTGGGCCGCAGACCCTGAGATTTGCTTGAAGCGATTTCCACGGCTTTGGTTCGGTTTGGCTCTTGTCGAGTGGCTATTGGCAGGTCTCCCGCGGTCCGTCGGGGGTTGGGGGGGGGGGGCGGACACGTCCGCATACCTCAGCACGTCGGGCATCGTGCCTCCACCACCGGGCCAACCACTGCAAAGCCGACGTGGGCGATCACAAAATCTGAGAGCGACCGCAATTGTGCCTCGTCTGCCCCCCGGCCCCGGCCCGCGACCCGCAGACAGCGGTCCAACAAGCAACGCTGCAGGAGGTTCTCGCTCTGACGGTCTGTTTCGTTTTCTCACACCGATTTGCATCGTCTGGCATGACCGCTCCTTTTTGAAGTGATGTGCCTTTGAGTGGGTTCACTCTGGTCGCTCTCGGTGGGGGGCTGTGTTAAACAGCGTCCGTCTGCCAAAGGTCCCACCTGCACCTTCGCTTAGCTCGCCTTCATTAGCCCCCCCCCCCCCCCCCCCAGACCCCTGCACCCACTTCCACTCCGTCCCAGGGCTATACTTTTACATTCCTCTACACGGCCCTGGCGGTGGGGACCAGTGACATCACCGTTCAGTTCTCGGCGTTGGACATCGCCGGCAGTCCGCTGCGCGTGTACGCCACGGCCACCGCCACTGCCCAGACGCAGCTCCTCTGTGACTCCGGCAACACCCCGGCCCACAACATTCGGTTGGGGGAGGTATGCGGCAGAGCCCTGGAGACACGGGTCCACCCATCCCCGCAGACCGCCCTCCCATGTCCCCTGCACTG
This sequence comes from Eutreptiella sp. 'Long Island Sound 2002', assembly GCA_964036045.1. Classification (NCBI taxonomy): domain Eukaryota; phylum Euglenozoa; class Euglenophyceae; order Eutreptiales; family Eutreptiaceae; genus Eutreptiella; species Eutreptiella sp. 'Long Island Sound 2002'. The sequence continues at coordinate 3,996,228 of OZ038387.1, read as the reverse complement.
CGGCCGGGCAGGGGTGCATTAGAAGGGAAGGGACCTCAGAAGCGGCCCCAGAGGCGGTTAGGCAGGCGGTTGGAGGAGGCTGCCAAAGCGGTTGGGGGCGGTTACTGTCGGTTACAAATGCCATTGAACTTGGCACTTGGCGTCAGGGCGTCCCTGGGGCTCTTCCCTGAGGCCATGTGTCCCGGACCCCCGGACAGCGCGTCCTTTGCGGCACCGAACGACAGCGTTTTGGGTCGGCGGTTGCCCGCCAACTGCGGGCGGTTGGCGGCCAATCGTTGGCACTTCATGGGCAAGTTTTTGTCCACTGGGCACTGACTGCGGGTGCAGGGTCATACCCCTCCCCCCCTCTCGCGAGAGCAACGCCCTTGGCCAAGCAGCAGCGGGTGTTGTTTCCGCAATTTCCGGAATTGTGGAATTTGGCGGTTCCTTTTTCTGGTGGTTCATGAAGACCAGGTCTTCCCTGTGATTCGAGGCTGGGGATGGTATTTTAGGGATATTGGCTGCTGTCCTGCCACCAACTTTCGCCCCTTCTTGTCCTTTGGAGGTGGAGATTGGGGAATGACCTGGCGACCAGTACATTCATGACGCAATGGTGACCGCTTGTGTCTTCTCAGGGCGCGCGCGGACAACCCCCTTGGCAGAGCAACGGAACTTTGGTGTTGCTCTCGCAAAGGGCGGGGGGCTGGGGGGGTAATGTTTTCTCTTCCCCAGTGCCAAACTTCGGGTGGATGCAGTGGTCGATGCTGTGACACTTTGCTGTGCGTAGTGCCTCTGGTGCCTTCTCCATCGGCGCCGTGCCGGTTTGTTGGGAGGTTTGTTGGGTCGACTGGGAATCACCGGGATTTGGTTATCGGTCCGGACAGCCCTGCGCCCGCGGGCCTTCCTGCGCCCCCCCCACCGCACAGGCACTTCCCCGCTCAAGCAGCTGCCCCCCCCCCCCCCCCCAGACCCCCTGGAAAGGCGAGGCCGGGGGGGGGGGCGGGGCATGCACAAAGGAGGGCAGCAGGCAGAGCATTTGTTCCAAAGATGCGGCGGTGCTGCGGGCCCATGGACCCACAGGACGTGGGAGGGGTGCTGTTCCTGAGAACGGCCGAAAATGACTGGGGACCGGCCTGTCCCTCAACACAAGCACCGCCACCGAAGCCACACGCGGTGGAACTGGCCGCCCGCTGCCGACAGACGAGCCCCGCCTCCGAGTGGGGCCGCCTCTTGAAAACAGGCCCCAGCCGACCCTCGCCCCCCTTCACTCTGAGCAACGACCCTCTCTCCCCAGGCCTCCGCTTGCAGGCGGGGGGGGGGGGGTACCCTCCCACCGGCTCCAACGAGCCGTATCACCCCAACTCCAACGTCGGCCGCTTTGGTTTGGGAGCAGCCGCCTTCTGCTCCGATTTTCCCGAAGCGTGGCCATGCGGTCGTACAAAGCGCTCGCTGCACCGCCCTGTGGCGGCGCTGCTGGCCCCCTCCTTCACGCGGACGCCTGCCCCTCCTCCGCCGGTGCCGGTGCCCCGGCCTTGGTCCCTGACCCCTCATGTCGCGCGCTGTAGAGTCGTGCCAAGGGGTCCGTCAATGGGCCTCATGCCCCGCCGCCGCATGAGGGTCACCCCCGCCTCTGCGGCCCCGGGCGGTTCCCTTTGTTCGTGCGCCGCGCCTCCCACGCTCCTCCACTGCACCCCCCCCCCCCCAATTCGGCGGCCAAATTTGGCCGATTTTTCCGAATTGGTCTGCCGAATTGTTGGGTTTCTGAATCTCGCCGATTTGTTTTGCCGAATCACTAGGTTTCTGGGACTTTGCCGCCTCGTTTTGCCGACATGTTGGGGTTTCTGGGTTCTGGGTCACCTGAGTTGGAGGCGTCACTTACTTTGGGACACTGCCCCGGGGGGGCAGCCGGGCCGGGTCCTTGTATGCGACCCCCCCCAGCCCCGCCCCCCCCCCCCCGGGTTTGGCACTGGGCCCCCGTCGCACCGCAGGTGATGAACTGTACCCTGTACCCCCGCAACGGAGCGTCGGCGATCCGTGCGGCATCCGCAGAGTTCACGGTGGACCACGCGCCGCCCACTGTGGGGGCGCTGTCCCCTGCGATTACGGAGGACGTGGGGATCAGCTACGCGTTCAATTACACATCCGAAGAGATGGGGACGGCCAACATCAGGGCCCGCGTCAGGTCTGTCCCTCCACGAAGCCACCCCCTCTACCCACCGATTGCCCGCTCCCCCCCGCCGTGACCCACCCCCTGCTCTGGTACCCAACCTCCTCCACAGACAACAGCCAGGGCGGTCCTTAAGGACGTCCAGCGTTTCTTGGTTTTGGCGTCAAGGATCGCTCAAGGGACCGCTCCGGGTTGCCGTCCAACCGCCGTCGGTTACCCTCCAACCGCCGTCGGTGACCCTCCAACCGCCGTCGGTGACCCTCCAACCGCCGTCGGTGACCCTCCAACCGCCGTCGGTTACCCTCCAACCGCCGTCGGTGACCCTCCAGCCGCCGTCGGTTACCCTCCAACCGCCGTCGGTTACCCTCCAACCGCCGTCGGTGACCCTCCAACCGCCGTCGGTGACCCTCCAGCCGCCGTCGGTGACCCTCCAACCGCCGTCGGTGACCCTCCAACCGCCGTCGGTGACCCTCCAACCGCCGTCGGTGACCCTCCAACCGCCGTCGGTGACCCTCCAGCCGCCGTCGGTGACCCTCCAACCGCCGTCGGTGACCCTCCAACCGCTGTCGGTGACCCTCCAACCGCCGTCGGTGACCCTCCAACCGCCGTCGGTGACCCTCCAACCGCCGTCGGTTACCCTCCAACCGCCGTCGGTGACCCTCCAACCGCCGTCGGTGACCCTCCAACCGCCGTCGGTGACCCTCCAACCGCCGTCGGTGACCCTCCAACCGCCGTCGGTGACCCTCCAACCGCCGTCGGTTACCCTCCAACCGCCGTCGGTGACCCTCCAACCGCCGTCGGTGACCCTCCAACCGCCGTCGGTGACCCTCCAACCGCCGTCGGTGACCCTCCAACCGCCGTCGGTGACCCTCCAACCGCCGTCGGTTACCCTCCAACCGCCGAGACGGGTTTGACGGACGCTCACAGTCCTTTGCTTTCGGGCGCCAGCCTGGCAACAGCAGGTGCGACACATGCTCCCCTGAGCCCTGACCCTGCGATGGCGCTCGCCAACGTGACGCACCGCCGTGTCTTTGGGGCACGAGAGGGGGGCGTCACCGATTCAGTGTTTGCACTGGACTTCAGTCCCGCCCCCGCTCGCGAACTGTACGTGATGCCGTCGTGCGTTGGTGTGGAGGTCACTGGCCGCAGGATCGTACATGGGGGACGAGATACTTGACTCAATGCTGCCGCTGACGTGGGCCCCAACTGAGGGACGGTGCGATCCTGCACCCGTCTCTCTATGACCGCCCGGAGCACGGAACTCAGAAACAGGCCACGGCTTAGTGGCGAATTGGCCGTAGGGGGTGGGGGTGGGTGGGTCAGAGGCCAAGAGAATGTGTGTGTACCTAAAATCGACCTCCAATTTCGGCCCCTTTGATAAACTTCATTTTTTTTCAAGGGGAAAAATCACCTCGAAGAGAGGTTGGTAGATCAAGTGCAGGCGCGGGCGTCGGATACCCGAGCTTTTTCAGGGTCGTTCGCATAGCACGCCCTAAGATATGGTATCGGACGTCTAACCCCTTGTAACATCATCCTTTTGGAACAGCAAATGATCCCCCGTGAATTGTTCAATTTTGACCCCCATAGCCCCCCGTAGCCGGGTACCCCATTTTGGGGGGTGGGGGGATGGGGGTGGGTGGTGGGGGGTCAAAATTTCTTTGCGTATTGCGGCTGCTGTGTGTGGATTTGGACCAGGGTGCTGGACCTTTTTTCCTTGTATCTCCACCCCCTAACCCATGGCAGAGGCCGCGGGTCCAAACTCCGGGTACCCCGGGTTGGCCCCCCCTACGGGCCCCTGCCGGTGAGGACTTGCCGTTTTCGCGCTAGATAGGCGGTTGCAAAGTCACCTTGAAGAGAGGTTGTTAGATCAAGCGCAGGCGTGGACGCCATACATCATTCGCGTAACATACCCCAAGGCATGATATTGGAGGTCCAACCCCTTGTAAAATCATTATTTTGCCCAACAAAACAATCCCCCGATGGATTTTTTCATTCTGAGGCCTCTATTCCCCTGAAACTGGATACCATTTTTTTTGGGGGGGGGGGGTCAAAAGTGTGTGGTTAGAAGGATTTGAATTGGGGTCAAGTATAAAAAAGAGCCGAGAGGCCGATCGGCTGAGCCGGCAATCGCCAACCCGCCGGCCGGAAATCGAATTGGCGCCAAGCAAACCATCGGCTGAGTGTTCAACCACTCAACCGCTGAGTGTTCCTGCACACTGCGGGTTCCCCAAAGTTTGTAGTCGTAGTCTGCAATTGAAAAAAAGCCAAACTGCTTGCCTGTCTGCCTACCTACTTGCCCGACTAACTGCCTGATTGACTGCTTGCCTGCCTGACTGAGTGATTGGCTGACATTCGGCCTCTCTTCGAGGTGCCTTGCCAAAGGCAATAGAATTTTCAAAATTTGGATTTTTTCACAAATCTTCTGTTGACCCTGGGATGGGTTTGGGTGATCATTTGGTGACAATACGGGTACTTGAGCACCCATAGGGACCCACATAGTAGCCACTAGGCCTGTGTAGCCTGTGCCATGGGCCCCCAGAAAGCCCTAAAATTGCTATTGTTTCCTCAAACTCGACTCGGCCCACCTCCCCGCTCCCCGACCTCTGTACATAGGCCAGTGGATGCCCAAAATTGCTATTTTTTAGGCTATTTAGTGGAATTGAATTTTTTTCTCTCTTTGAGGTGTCTTGCCGAAGGCAAAAAACATTTTCTTCTGATGTGGGTGTGTGTGTGGGTGCGTGGGTCAGGCAGAGGAGCCCAGGCTGCCATCCTCCCCCCCCCCACGTAACGGTAACCCGTGGCCTGCTCAGCAACCAGCAAAAGCGGGTGCATTAGGGTGGGCCCAATGCAGTACTCAAAAGGGAACAGGACCCCTCCCCCGTTTGCGTGTGTGGTGTTCTCCAGTGCGCCAATCCGGTGCACGAATGCGAGGGTGCCATCGGGTGCGCATTGCGACGGTCCACGTTTGCCGTCGGGCATGCGGCCCTCTTCCCTCCCGTACGCCCCTCCACCTTTCCTTTAGGAGTGGGCTGGATGCGCAGTACTCCCCCTTCACGGTGCACACCGTTGTGCCCGCCAACGCCTCCCGGGCCTCGCTGCACTGCGCATCTGCGGACCATCCCTCCACAAACATCCCCCTGAGCTCTTCCGCCACGTGTACTCTGACCGTGGGAGAGGGGCTGCGCGGCGTGGCTGAGGTATGGCCCGGGGCATTAGCATTGGGGCAGACGTCGGTGCGGTGGCCGGCAGGCGCAAGGGTACCGCCTGCGTGCCTGCCCACCACCGACCGCGCATGCGCTGGGCAGAGACAGAGGGGCCGTCTGGAGGCGGAGGGGCTGTACGGAGGCGGAGGGGCCGTGCGGAGGCGGAGGAGGACCATCGCAGGCCGGTGGCAGCAGACATGTCTCTCGCCCCCCCCCCCCCTCCCCCCCCCTCCAGCGTGTGGACCAGACGGGGCGGGAAGGGAAGGGGAGTGGGAAGGTAAGGATAGGCCAGGCAGGGGGAGGGAGCGCACAACGTGGGGAGAGGCCGATGGGCACTGCCGCCTGCGGAGGGAAAGGGAAGGGGAGCGGTAAGTGGCGGGAGGCCAATAGGCGCCGCCGGCTGCAGACAACCCGGCGTCATGCCACCCCCCCCCCCCCCCGGCGCGCGCTCCTCCAGGGTGGGTACTGCGAGGGCACAGGCTACAATGGTTAAGAGCGCACCCCTCGGCGAGGGGAAAATTGGCTTGCGCGCGGGGGGGGGGGGGGGGTCGTGGGAGCCCCCCGAAGGAGGGGGGGGGGGTCTGGCAATGGGGCTCCTGTGACAGAACCCTTGGTAAAGTACCAATCACCTCGAACAGAGGTTGTTAGATCAGCCCTGCGATCCTCCCTCTCTGCCGCCCTCCCGGCACGGGGTAGGCCCGTCCCCCAGGCATCGCCCCACCACCGCAACACCGCACGATGGAGAGCGCGCTAGGAGGCCCGTGTGCCCCGCCCGTCTGCCGCCTGGCAGCCGGGCCTGTGAGGGGCGCCTTTGCCTGGCGTCCCCGGAGAGGCCATCTGTGGGCCCATAAGGCCCTCTTCGGGCCGGGAAGATTAGCCCAAAGCCCAAGGCCCCGCGCCCTCCTCCCGCCTTCTGAGACTCGAGGGCAGGTGCGACAGGGGGGTCCTTAAGGGACGAGTTTTTTTTTTTACTTTTGTTAAGGACCCCCCTTAAGGACAGCCCCTAGAGGCCTTTTTGCCCGCCATGTCTATCCCCCCTTTTTGGGGATCGCCGAGAAAGCAGGAGGTGCGTGCAGCGACAGCGATCTGCAACAACCGTCACCGTGACACGTGTGCCTCTGCAAACGTCGTTGATACGCCGCGGCCCGTGGGCTGCGCGCCGCGCCGTTGGAGCCCTCGTGACCCGCACGGCCGCATCTTCACGGACCTCTTCTCGCCCTCACTTCCCGCCCCATCCGCCCCCGTCCCTCACGGCCTCTGTTGTCAGGATTACTCGTTCAGTCACACCAACGGCCGCGGGACCCTCGGGTCTGTGACGACGTCGGATCAGGGCCTTACCTTCACGTTTCCGCTCGTGGCCGGCGTCGGTGGCTCGGGTTCCACCGACGTACACGTGATGGTCGGAGCTGACGATGTCCAAGGGTCGCCCTTTACCCTCTACGTCACCGATCCTCCCGCGACTTCGTCGGTGTTGACGTGCGATTCACGGAACATCCCTGACCACAACGTCAAGCCCGGAGGCGTGATTTGGTGCAATATTACAGTGGACGGCGCCAGCGGTGTGTCTGTGTGGTGGGAGGGGGGGGGCTGTTAGGGTTGTGTGTGTGCGCGTGCGCACAGACATGTGGATGTAGCCATGTGCGTGTGCATCCTGTGCGAGCATTGTATGCGTGGGGATGTGTGTCTGTATGTTTGTGTTTCCTATGTGCAGCTTCGGTACGCAAGTAGGACACAGGCACCTCCATGAATTAATTAGGTCTGAGGAGGGAGGGATCGGATTGCAGCACACTTTGCATGCCTGCCATTTGTTGCACTCTGCCCAACTTCAGCAGACCGCAAGGCGTCTAGGGCTGCTCTGCAGCTCCTGCGGGGTGCTCTCAAACCGCTTTTGTTGTGTTTTTGCTCTCGTTTTTGCGGTTCCCAATGTGTGTATTGGATACCCTGCAAATTCTGACGATGGTTTTCCGTGTTGGACAATGTGCTCAGGCGATTGGCTTTCGCCAGCACAGTCTCGTGACCATGTGCTTGCAGCTTCTGATGCTTCCCCAGGTGAAGCCGCGCATATGACCCACCTGGTGTGTGCCCTCCGGTCCGCCATGCGCCCCTGTGAATCCGACCCATGTATTGCTGCTGTCCCGTGGTTGGTGGTGGTTTCCGACGGCTGTATGTGTGCATGTTTGGGTGGGTGGGCGTGTGTGGGTGTTCGCACCAAGCATCACACTCACAGTGGCCTCACCAACAGTCCCCTCTCCTCAGTGTCAGTGTCAGCAGTAACAACAACAACAACAACAAAAACAACAACAACAACAACAACAACAACAACAACAACAACAACAACAACAACAACAACAACAACAACAACAACAACAACAACAATAACAACGACAACAACAACAACAACAACAACAACAACAACAACAACAACAACAACAACAACAACAACAACAACAACAACAACAATAACAACAACAACAGCAGCAGCAGCAACAATAACAACAGCAGCAACAACAACAACAACAACAATAACAACAACAACAACAACAAATACAACAACAACAACAACAACACCAACAACAACAACAACAACAACAACAACAACAACAACACGCACGTACTCACCAACTCACCCACCCACTCGAATGCGCACACATACTGACATACACGTGCACAAAAATACTTACGCAAACACGGACGCCTGCAGGGACACACACACACACACACACACACACACACACACACACACACACACACACTGCGTGAAAGAGACCGAGCGCACCAACACACTGTGGACGAACAGAGCAGGCAGGCAGGCAGGCACTGGTCTTTACAACTCGTCAGGCCAACGATCGCCAGAAAGTCACGAAGGCTCGGCGCATTTCCATGGACACATCACAGCAGCAGCATCACCGTGTGATCCTCGACGCAACCGCGGGTTCATCATGCAGACCCACTGAACATCACCCCATATCCCGCCCGCTGCTGTTGCTGCTGTAGAGTTCTCAGGCTGGTTGGCTTGGCTTGCCTGGGCTTCCCCGGTGGACCTCTGTAACATGACGCCCCCCCCTCCCCCTTTACACACGTGCACACCCATCATTCCCTCCGCCCACAGAAGGTGAATGTGCGTCCACACGATTGTTTCAGGTGCTCAGCGTGGGGTCGCGTCTGATTTCAGCCTCGCCCTCGGCACCGACATTGGCTCTTTCTCACCGTTGATTAGCAGCGACGGCGGATTCGAGTTCGATTTCACGTGGACAGCGCCAGGTCGGTGACATGGGGCCGTGAGGAGGGGGTGTGGGGGAGGGTTGGTGCGGACGGTAGCCGTGCGGTGCAATGCAAGAGTCAGCGGCTTCAAGGCATGTGACGGGGGTCCATAGGCAGCCCAGGGCATGGACGGTGTTGCACGTCTGAGGCCTCTGCACGGGGCCACTGGCAGGAGTGGCAAGAGCAGAGTGGGACGGGGGGAATGACCGGTACCGGCAGTGGAAAGTGATAGCGGGGGGTGCCCCCAGCTGTTCCCGGGATGCGCAGGTTGCCCTCAAATGGGGCGCACCGTGCGCTGTGCGCCAAAGTAGGCGATTTGGACCCATTTTGCCCGATACCCAAGGTGACCGCAGTAACGACACTGGACTACTCACATTCTGACTCAGCCCAAAAACTCAGACAATGAGTGAAAACAAAGTAATTTTCACACTAAAAATGCCAGATTGCTTTCTAAATCTGTTGTTTTTGTCCCGTGGACGTGGCTCCCCCCCCCCCCCGGTGGTGAGTGGTTTCAGGGTGGTCACGGAAAAGCTAACTTACTATTGGGCGCTGTGCAGAGACGCCCCCAAAGACCTACCCACGGCCCCACACGGCCCACCACCGTGACTGCCACGAGCAGTGGGAGGTACAGCGTCGCACAAGGGCAGTGGTTTTCGCTCTCCAGGCGATGGGTCGGACACCTCCCGTCCACTTTCGGGACCTCTTGACCCCCCCCCCCCCACTCTGCACTGCGGCGGCCGCCGCGACGTCGTGCCCCGTGGTCTTGTCAGGAAGTGGCACCATAACAGACAGTGAGGGGACCCGTGCCCGTTTTGCCACCCGCCCCCTCATGACAGCCCCTCTCCACTGGAGTCCCCCGAAAGGGGGGGGGGTGTTGGCGGAGGGAAGTGAGTCGGGTCGCGCGCGGCAACCGAAGCGCGCGGCTCTCGGTGGCCCAGGCACAACCGCTGAATGCAGCACCGGATGTGTACATGTACCCCAGTGCACCGCGGGGCAGTGTAGACGTGTAGCCTTTCGCCCCCCCCCCTTCACCGCACCACATGGGCATGGGGGCGTGTCTGAACAGAGGGGGGGGTGGGGGGGTGCTGCACCCGTCGTGAAGGGGTCCTTCGACCCACGTGCCACGTCGACACTTGTGCAGCGGTCCTACCCCCTTTGTGAAGCGTGGGGAGCACTTCTGAGTGCACCGGCCGGTCGACTGGCGGGCTCCGTGGGCCACGCCGTTCCATATCCCGCTCCGACGCCCCGCATTGTTACACTTTCTCTGCAGGCACTGCAGGCCTCTCGACCACCGTCACCGCCTCTGCCCGCGGGGCTGCCTTTGCTGGCGGTTCTCAGACATTCTACGTGACCGGATTGCCTGACATCACCAGTTCCGTCGCGTGCGCGTCCGCGGAGAATCCGTCCGCTCATGTGCGGCGCGGTTTGACGGCAACGTGCACATTGTATAGCAGGGCTTTCGCGAGTGGGGGCTCTAATCCTATCCGCACCATCGCATCGGATTTCGTCCTGAGCGTCTCAGATTCCACCGTCGGCGAGTGTGTGCAGGCGAGGGATGTCGGATTGCGGGAAGGGGATGGGCCAGTTTGTGCAGGCGAGGGATGTGGGGCGGTGACCTTGGCCAGGGGGGGGGGGGGGATTATGCACGTGCATAATTGTGCATAATTTTGCATAATTCACAATTGGGCCAAGTTGCATAATCGTGCATAATTGTGCATTGCATAATCCAAGGCCCCTGCGTGCATAAAACCCCCCCCCCCTGCCTTGGCAGTGTTTCCAACTGCTGTGGCGCAATCGTCCCCTCGAATATTCGGTGGTGGGGGGGGCGGGGGCTGTCCATTGCATTGCAGTTCCGGGGGGCGTGCCACTTTCGGAACACCGCGTGACAGCGACGCCCCGCTGAGTGTGATGATTTGTCTTGCCACTTGACGTGCTGCCACAGGTCCCCACTGAGCGCTGTATTCAGTGGCATCCCCGAAGGCACCATCATTGCTTTCCCTTCGCCGCAAGGCGCTGCCCGCCCGCGATGGTCCCCCTTGGACGACGCATTCACACGTTTTTTATCCTTAAGAATGCTGAACCTGGCCCTGCCCTTGCTCTGAAGCTGCTGCCTCCCTGACCCGTTTCTCATTTTCTGTACTCTCGAAACGGAGGCCCTGACCCGCCCTCCTGTCCATTCCTGCAGTTCTGATCCGTCGCCCTTCTGTCAACAATTCTCTCCCAGTTCCCCGTGCAATTTCCTGGGAACCTCCTTCCACACAACACCTCTGATTCCTGTCATTTTCAGGATCGGAACCCTCAGCAGCACAGACAATGGCCTTACTTATGCCTTCGATTTCATTGCAGACGCCCAAGAGTGGGGAGCAATCAATGTCATCGTGACGCTGACTGCTGATGGTATTGTTGCGGCTTTCTGTATCTTAAACCCACCGACGGCGGTATTGTGGGTGGGTGGGGGTGGGTAGGGGTTGGGGTTGGGTAGCGATGGGGTGGGGTGTAGATTAGCAGGCGTGGGTTGGGCCCTGCTGGCACGAAGGGCAGGAGGAGGGGGGTCACCCCCCCCTCCTCCCCTTCCCATGTTTGAGGCTGACAGCCAAAATTTTGCTTCGGCGCCTTCGGTGCCAAGAGAATTTAGGCCTAAGCATTTGTGGCCCGCCTTCGGCAGGGACCATAGGGGGACCCTGGGAGGAGGGGGGCCCCAGCCAAACCCCCCTCCCCCCCCTCCAGACCCCCCCCCCCTTCTAATGCATCCCTGACCAGGGCCTCTGTACCCCTCGGTACATATGTGCTACACGATCTATTTCGTTCATAGTCGCATGCCGCCTGTTCGTAGCATCTCAATGACATTCAGACTGTTGCAGGGGAATCCTGATTGCGTTTGTACCACTCGTGAGGCGTGTCGCAGGACCTGGAACTACGCCCCCCCCCCCCCAAGATGCGATACAGCACCTCCTCGACAACGGGGCATCATGACATCACCGGAAACCCGCCGCCAGGCCTAAACCAGCCTTGGGGGGGTCGGGGGGAGGGCCGGGGACCCCAACATATGTGAGTCAAAATCATC